>NW_010729107.1:1456665-1529246 GCF_000365185.1 Nelumbo nucifera
AGACCTCCAACCTCTCGAATATAGTGATAAGCGCGACCTCCACTCTTAGCTTTCATTTTGCCCTCTTTACTTCCATACACAGTACTAACTTAAGCTTCGGAGTATTCCCACCGGGCAAACCCCCGGGAATCCTTCCTTTCATCTTCTCGGGTGCCACTCGTTGCCAGCAAGGAGCCTGTCTGCCGCCAGCTAGAAGTGCTCGGATCGCGCCGCATCAAATGTAATGAGGAGAGAGAAAATTAATCCAATAAACGGATTGAATTTTGAAGCTAACACGAGTATGAGCATTGTAATTAAGAAAATAAAAAGTAAGGCCTGATGGAGCTAAGGGTCCATTTGATTTGTAGTCAGGAATGGGAATCAAAATCCTTTAAAATTGGAATGGTCTATACTCATATTCTGTTTGGTTCATACAGGAATAAGAATGAGAATTGAAATCAGTAGGAATGAGATTTCATTCCCAAAAGAGGGGTAAGGAATGACCATTCCCTCAAATGGGAAAGTGCCATTCCAACAGGAACTAGAATGGGGTTCTGATTTTACCCCACCAAACAGTTAAAATCAGACCCCTATTCCTGTGAACCAAACTAGGCCTAAAATTAAATGAAAATAGTAGTGAAGGACGTACCCGGCCTGTGTTGATCAAGTAACAAATGGCACCTACTGAATATTTAGTTCACAGTGTACACTGTACACTTCTCATATAAACCATCATCAAAGAAACCTGATTAAATTAATTTAAACCCTTTTCGTTTTCGTGAAGTCAGCTTCCGAGAAGGCTTTGGTGTGTACCGCTCTGAAGTCTGAAGTCTGAAGTCTGAATCAGCAGCAGGGAGGGAGGGAAGAAATGTGTGTCGAGGCTTCGAGCGTACCCTGTCACTCTAAATCAGGGCTGTTTGTCGAGGGTACTCTGTAATTCCAGAGCTGTGGTGTGGGCAGAATCGTACCTCCGTCTGCCTCTACTGCTTCGCTGCAGGAGGAGGTATCACTACACTCCTGCTCCTGCCCCCCTGAAACCGAAAGCACACCACACAGCTTCCGTCCGCATTGGCTCCCAGAGACGCACACGGGTGGGATGTGGAACTGTGGATTAGTCCTAGACCGGCCTAGTGTCGTCCCTCTTAATAATAGTGCATATGCATGTCAACATTAATTGGAACCAGAAACATACTAAAATACAGAAGAAGAATTAAGGCATAGAGCCAGAAATCTATTCTTCTAAATGCTTTCCACTTTGAAGCCAGAACCCACTGGAGTTTTAGCCACGTCGCTTGCTGATACTTTGATCTTTCATTTTCTTTTCTTTCTAGCTCGATAAGAATCTCAGATATTCAACTCTTGCTTTTCTGAGCTGCAGAGGTACATATAAAGCCAGAAGCCCAGAACTCGTCACCTGTAAAGAAGATGAAAATGGATAGGCGCTTCGTTTAATTTATTCAGTTATCACTTGCAAATAAATCAATGACTAATAACTCACTCTTGGTGTAGTACATAATTAAACAGTACCATGTTGTAATGGTATGGATATTTGCTTCGGTCATTTATTAAAACACCTCTTGTAGTTTGCAACTGATTACTTAATTAATCAACCTTTGGTGGAAAATGATAGTATTGACCCAGCATATGTCTGAACAAATTTAATAGAAAAAATAAATAAATACCATTTTTGTCTTTAATAAAATATGGACAATCACTATGTTTGATCAGTTTAATTCTCTAAAATATATATGTATAAGAGACAGATATATAACTCAATATTATTGTTTTTTCTCCTTCATTTTGTTGAAACATTGTTACTTTTTGAAAACTTAATTTGAAGTGCTAGGGGTATTTTTAGAATAAACAGCAACGAACCCAAGCCCTTAAACATTTTCCATTTGATTTAAGTGGTCATGTGACCATTTCGAGACAACAATATAACCCAATTGATGGTTCGGGTGCTCTCTACTAGCAGATAATTCGAACGTCGAATTGAGTAAGTCACATAGTCGAACTGTAAGAAAGTGATAATCAGAGTGTCCAGGGTTGCTTTGCCTAGGGTGGGCACTCCGATGCTTAAGTCAATGAAGAGCTTTGAGAGAGCTAAAAGCAAGAGAACTAGAAAGCTAGTGAACTGTGAGACCTAAATCACACGTACTTTTTTTGTGAATGGGGATGCCTTTATATAGGTTAGCTGCCATGAGGCTCACGAAGTGCGTTTGAGATCTCCAGTCCGTCTATTTCGGAGGTGGTTTCACGCCTAGAGATGGACTCCGCATAAGCGGGTAGTGTCCATCCAGTCCCGTCCAAAGCGGGCGGGTTGATAACTAGCTCTTCCAACGTGGCGTCGTGATCCTAGGGAAGTCGAAGATGATAACCCGCTGAACAAGGAGGTCCCCGACACGTTAGGCAAGTCGCTAGCTGAACTCGAGCCAAGTCAACGGAAGCAGGTTGCCTCATAGGCCAAGCTGAAGTCTTACCAGGCCATTCGCAATTCAGTCTATCAAGGTCATTAGGCAGGTGCGAGGTGTCTGAGGCGCTCACGAGGTCTGCTTAGGTGGTGTTGAGATGTCGTCTGACTGTTTTGAGGTGCCATGTGTCATCACATCATTGGAGGGCCAAATCGCCCTTCATCAATTGCCCCCAATCCCAAGACGAGGTCGGTTCAACGAAGGGAGTAGCTCGTTGCGGGTTCTTGGCTCGGAATGACTAGTTCGATCAGTTCATAGACATCGGTCCAGTTTGCTCCCCAAGTTGGAAGAGTTTAAGGGTTAAATGCAGCATTATGCAAGACTTTGCCATCTTGATTATCGGGGCATAGGAGCGAACTCATCTGCTCGAGGAGAGGCGGAGTAGACACTCTGAGGACATCTACCGTACCAGGGATGCAACCATCAAGGAGTTCTGCAATTCGGCTGAACACCTCAGGAGTGGAGTTCGTTGTGCTATCCACAAGAGGGGCTTCAAATTGCGCAAATGTCTCCTCAGGTCGCTCCACTTACGTAGTCTTCAACACAATGTCTCTTAAGTTGGTCCTCGAAGGAGTAGCCAACAAGGTTGATGTAGAACCTAAAATCAAGGTGGAGGGCGACTGTGAAGAAGTCAGCCAAGTCTGCATGTTTTCCAAGGTGTTGAAAACGAACTGGTCTTCCTTTGAACTGATGTACACTTAGGTCATGGTGCTAAAAACCGGATAGGCCAATTAAGATAGCGATAAAGTCAAAACTCTACCATGCTAGTTAGATAGGGGCTGACCTACATAGATCGGTCGACGTGTCTCGAGGTCGGCTTAAGGGGGCCTTCAAGTTGAAAGTAGTTTAACTTCCCCTTTTAATTTTTCTAGCTGAAGTGCTTATAGCATAGGTCGGCTTTATCTTGGTCACCGAAGCGAGTGGTCGAGCTTTGCGTTTTACATGGGTCGAGGCTACACTTGAGCCTTAAGCGCAGTATCTTCGTAGATTGTTGATGTTCCATGCACGGGGTACCTACCTCCCCTCTAAGGTTTTAAGCTCATACGTTCCTTTGTCAATAATCCTTAAGACTTTGTAGGAGCCTTCCTAGCTCAGACCTAGCTTTCCCAAGCCGAGCTCAGGTACCATAACTTTCCTGAGTACTAGGTCGCCAACTCGAAATTGGTGTCTCTTAACTTGGGCAATATAGTACCGAACTACCCGCTACTGGTATGCCACGGTCCGAATGTAGGCCAAGTCACGAACTCCCTCCACTAAGTTGAGGTTAGTCCGTAACTCATCATGATTGGCCTCTTTGTTATATGTCTTAGATTGTAAGATCGACACTTCAATCTCGGTTAGGATGGTAGCCTCCGTCCCATACGTCAAGTTGAAGGGAGCCTCACCATTTTCTATCTTAATCGTAGTTCGGTAGGCCCATAAAACACTAGGCAGCTCGTCCCCCATAAACCCTTAGCTTGAGAGAGCTGAGCTTTGAGGCTTCACAAGATGGCTCTAAGGTGGTCGTATCATATCGGTACTTAGAAATGGCCGACACTTTTTTTTTTAGTTTTTTTTTCACATCTTGGTTTTTTGGAAAGCTTTTAACATGCTTTTTATTATTAAAAAAAAAATTGGGCATCCGAAACACCTGGAAGCAGGCGTTTCGAGCCATATCTTTTTCAAGAGATATGATACGATATCGTAGCGATACTTTGAACCATGGATGGCTCTATTGGTCACTTTCGCTTGCTCGTTGGCTTGAGGGTGAGCTATCAATGTAAAATTTTGCTAAATCCCCATCTCGGCGCACCAATTCTAGAACTTAATGTCTTCGAACTGCTTTACGTTGTTTGAGATCAGCACACGTGGCAGTCCGAAGTGGCAAACGATGTTTCTTCAAAAGAAGTTTTGCACGTTATGAACTGTGATTGTGACTAGCGGCTCGGCCTCTACACACTTGGTGAAGTAGTCTACCGCAACGACCAAGAACCTTCTCTGCCCGATTGCCAACGGAAAGTGACCGAGTATATCGATCCCCTATTGCACAAACGGCCATGGGTTGGCCAGGTACCTTATGTCGGCAACAGGCTGCAAAGATATGTTGGCATGCCACTGACACCTATCACAATTCTGCACAAGCTGGTTGGCGTCTACCTTCATTATCGGCTAGTAATATCCTTGTCGCACCGCTTTTTGGGCTAGCACTCTGCCTCCAAGTGTCCTCCGCAGAGACCTCCATGGATCTCGTATAGCACCTATCTCACTTTAGTTGGGTGCAAGTAGCATAGGTAGGGGAGCATGAACGACTTGTGATACAATTGCTCGCCTATGATTACATAGCGAGCTGACAACCGCTCTACCCTTCGAGCTGCATTACAATCTTCAAGGAGGGTCCCGTGGTGCAAATAGTCGACAAGCGGACCTATCCAGCCTCGACTCTATGGCCATGATGGGAGTGATATCTTCTACCACTCTTTCGATACTTAGCTGTGGTAGGTCTTCAATGTAGATAGTTCTCTTTGTGATGTCTGTTGCACCAACTAGCTTTGAGAGTGCATCGGCCTAGGTGTTCTCGAATCTCAGGATCTGCTAAATGTACCAAGAGTGGAAGTTGGGCAAGACCTCTCTAACCTTGGCTAGGTAGGCCAACATGGTGAGCTCTCGAGCCTCATACTACCCATTCACTTGGTTGACAACCATCTACGAGTCGCCACAAATGACAATGTGTTTTGCACCAGCCTCCTTTGCTAGGGACAACTTGGCTATAAGCGCCTTGTACTTGGCTTCATTGTTCGAGGCTCGAAACGTGAACCGGAGAGCGTTCTACATGGAGGATCTAGGGTTCCTCATCCCATGTTGGGTCGAGTTCCGCATAGGTTAATGCCTCCGAGGTGGTCACAGGTTCTGCAACTTTAGGGGTTGGTGTGTTGAATGTGCACTCGGCAATGAAGTCAGCCAAGACCTACACCTTGATCATTGGGTGCAGTTCAAACCCGATGTCGTACTTACTGAGATTGATTGTCCATTTTGTCAGCCTTCTCGAGACCTCGGGCTTCTGAAGAACTTGCCTCAAAGGTCGATCGGTTAAGACTACCACGATATGGTCTTGAAAGTAAGGGTGCAGCTTCTAAGTGACCAATACTAAGGCGAATGCTAGCTTTTCTATGTTGGGATATCTAGTCTCGACGGCATGCAAGACTTTACTTACATTGTAGACAAGTTTCTACACTCTATTTACCTCGTAAATTAGGACTGAGCTGACTCCTCGTCACTCGCATAGAGGTAGAGTTTTAGCTCATCTCCAGGTTCCGGCCTGGTTAGGAAGGGTGGCAAACTTAGGTACTTTTTCAGCTCGTCAAACGCAAGCTAACAGTCTTCGGTCCATTCAAACTCTTGGTTCTTCTTGATGGATTTAAAGAACAGAAGGCCCTGCCCAACCGACTTAAACATAAACCGATTTAGGGCAATTATCCGACCAATTAGCCTTTGTACTTCTTTTATTATTCTAGGAGGTCGCATATCTAGAATGACGAAATTTTATCTGGATTAGCCCCAATGCCTCGTCAATTTACTATATACCTGAGGAACTTTCCTAGCGTGACACCAAAGACACACATATTTGGATTGAGCTTTAGATTAAATTTTCTAATTACGTTGAAGACATCACTTAGGTCGGCAATCAGAGTTTCATAGTATTTGCTCTTTGCGACCATGTCGTCTACGTACACCTCTACTTTGTCGCCAATCAAAGGGAAGAAAATTTTATTCACAAGGCGTTGATAGGTCACCCTAGCATTCTTTAGGCCGAAGGGCATGACCATGTAAAGGTCGGTCTCAGTCACGAAGGTCGTTTTCTCTTGGTTGGTAGGATCTATCTAGATGTGGTTATAATGGGAGTATGCGTCCATGAAGCTCAATAACTCAAACCCCAAGGTCGCATCTACTAGGCAGTCTATCCTAGGGAGTGGGAAGCTATTCTTTGGACAATCTTTATTGAGGTCGGTATAGTCGATGCACATGTGTCACTTCCCACTGGCCTTCTTCATGAGAACTAGACTGGCAATCTAACTCAAGTATTCAACCTCACTCACAAAGTCTGCCATGAGGAGCTTCCCGACCTCCTCATCTATTATTCTCCTCCTCTCCTGGGCGAAGGTCCTTTTCCTCTGTTTTACCGGTCTAACTAAGGGGTTTATATTCAATCTATGGGTTATCACAAAGGGGTCTATACCATGCATGTCGGCGACCAACCAAACAAAAACATCTAGATTATTAATTAAAAAGCTTACTAATTCAGAGTGCAATAGTTCCTTGAGGCGTGCGTTGAGCTGCACTGTCTTCAAGGGGTCGGTACCAAAGAATGGCACCAAAATAGTGTCTTCCATCGGGTGAGCTCTTTCCTCGTTGTTCTTCAGGGGTGGCTCTAGGTCAACATCGACTTGCTTCCCTTTATGCTTCAATGTTGCAATGTAAAACTTTCGCAATTCGAGTTGGTCACCATACATTACTCCTATCCCATGGTCAGTGGGGAACTTCAGGGCAAGGTGGTATGTCAACAACACCGCTCTGAGGGTGTGTAGTATTGCTCAGCATAGAATGGCATTGCATGGTGATGTCGTTGCCAACCCCAGGAAGTCATGCCGAAACCTCATCCTATTCGGCACGGTTCCTGCTGTCACAAACAAGTTGATCGGTCCAAGAGCTTGGGTCGCTCCACCACCAAAATTGACCAAGGGGACACTGGTTCGGGTTAGGTCTTCCCTCCATAGTCCCATTTGCTCGAAAGCTCCAAGGAACAAGATATCTGTCAACCTGTCGGAATCGATGAGTATTCTTTTTACCTCATAATTGTGGATCATGAGCTTGACTATGAGAGCGTCATTATGAGGGTGATGGATCCCACACGTATCGTCTTCGTTGAAGTAGATCACCTCTTCTATTCTTCATCATTTGGGCAGGTTCTCCCCCTCATAGTCTAGCCCGCAACCTAAGGCTCGACTAGCGGGAGCAATGGGACCTGCTACCTCCAACTCTTCAATGGTCATGTTAATCATGCCGCGAGCTTGTGGATTATTATATTGCTATGTTTGCAGGTTGGTGTCGCAGTTGCACTACATAAGTTTTCGGAGACGCTGGTCGTCTACTCTTACCAAAGCCATAGGAGGCTCAACCTGTGGGGGCAGTTCCATTATCTGTAGGTCATCAACTCACACGGAAGCCTTAAAGGGCTTGACCCATGAGGGCAACTCCAAAGTTCGTTGGCTGCTGACTCTCACGGAAGTCACGGAGGGCTCGACCTATAGAAGCAACCTTGCTACCAGGGCTGATGAGGCTTGTCTAGGATGGTTGTTTTGATTTTGCCCCCCTACGGGGGTTCCTTCGATCCAGCTATTGTTGTTACTGGTTGAGGATGTCATTACTTGAGGCTCAAAGAATGGATGAGAACTTACCTTTTATGTAGTGTGTTCCCATAGATGGCACCAATTGATGGTTCACGATTTAGTTCTCCTTGCTGGTAAACAGCTCGGACTCCGAACTGAGTAGGTCTCCTGGTCGAACTACAAGAAAGTGATGATCAAACTGTTCGTATTGCTTTACCCAGGGTGGGCACTCCAATGCTTAAGTCAGTGAAGAGCTTTGAGAGAGCTAAAAGCAAGAGAACTAGAGAGCTAGTGAACTTTAGAGATAAATTGTGTGTACCTTTTTTCTGTGAATGGGGATGCCTTTATATAGGCTAGCTGCCATGAGGTTCACGAAGCGCGTCTGAGATCTCCTACTCGTCTGGTTCGAAGGTGGTTTTACACCTAGAGATGGACTCCGCGTAAGTGGGTAGTGTCTATTCAGTCCCGTCCAAAGTGGGCGGGGTGATAACCGAATCTTCCGACATGGCATCATGATCTCGAGGAAGTCAAAGATAATAACCCACTGAATGAGGAGGTTGCTTGGCACGTCAAGCAGGTCACTAGATGAACTCGGGCCATGTCGATGGAAGCAAGTTGCCTCTTACGCCAACCTGAAGTCTTACCAAGTCGTTCATAGTTCAGTCTATCAAGGTCATTAGGGTGGGTGCGAGGTGTCCAAGGTGCTCCTGAGGTCTACTTACGTGGTGTTGAGATGTCGTTTCACTATTTTGAGGTGCCATATGTCATCACATCACTGGAGGGCCAAATCGCCATTCATCACCAATGTTTTTGAACTGTGATTGACCTGGACAGTAGGACCATTCAGCCTAGGAACCGTCTAAGCAAATGGTTATGTTTTACCCCAAACCTGGTCCCTGGCCAAAAACCGTTGAATTAGTCAATGACTTGTTGATTTGGGTAGTTGAACTGTTGACCCATTTGACCTGTTCAACAGTTTTTTGTCATTTTTTATTTTAATTATTTTATTTCAAATTTTTAAGTTTTTTCTATTTTATTTTAAAATTTTTCATCAGAACGAGTCGTCCATTTGAACCGGTTCTGTGTCATTTTTTAAAATATTAATATAACTGACTCATAACAAAAGGTCAATTAAATAAAGGGAAAATCTACAATGCAAGAAAGGTTTGACCAAACACAACCCCCTACGAATTTTGGTGAAAACCCACCTGATTGTTTCCTACTATTATGATGTTGGTTAATTGGAATCGGAATCAAAATCCGTCAGAATTAGAATTGGAATGGTCTATTTCCACAGTCTATTTAATTTAAACAAGAATCGGAATGGGAATTGAAATAAGCTGGAATAAGATTTCATTCTCAAGGGAAGTGGAGGGAATGCCATTCCACTAGGAGTGGGAATAGAATTCCAATTCTGCCCAACCAAACAGTTGGAATCGGAATAACCCATTCCAATTCCGATTCCAAACCCCTATTCCCGTAAATCAAATATGCCCCAAGTCTTTATAATATCATGTCTTTCCAGCATCATAATCAAATCCTTAAATAAATCAGTTGCAATCTATAAAGAATATTTTAGTAAAGTACAAATAATAGGATAAGTTTTAGTAAATCCATAAAATTAATTATAGGAGTATTTTAGTAAATAAGCAGAAATTAATCATGATATATAAGTCAATGTCTAAGTAAAATTAATAAATTTTTTAGCCTAATTAAGTAAAATTAATAAATCAGATCAAATAAAACAATACCCCTAATATTATTTTTTTGTTGTTTTTTTTAATCAAATTCATCATTAAGATCACTGCCAGTATTTTATTGGGCATTCAAGCTACAACAGTTGATTATTGGGTATTCAAGCGAAAAGAATATCTAAGAGAAGCATCAACATCAAGCGTAGAAAGAAACTAAACAACAGAGAAAACAAAATAAAGCAGGAGAAAGGAAAAGAATTTGGTCGAGGTGGGGGTTCTAGAAACAAACTTCATTCATCTCACAGCGCTGACAAAGTCTTATCAAGTTTCTTACAAATTTCTTTTCTGTCTAAAGTCGTGTATTTGAAATTGATTTTTTGCAATATTTATTACATGTCTTGTCTTCTTAATAACCATACATTTGAAACTAAGAAGAAGCATATTATCCACGCATGCATGAAAAACATTAAGGCTTTCATGGTATTTGATTTACATCTTGGCTTGACTTGAAGATTCTTATATTTGTAACAGTCTCTAATTAAACTATTTTTCTTGTTTATTACGCATTTGTCAAGGATTTCACGTTATCTATTTCATAATATTTCGCATAAATTTATAATATTTCATAAACAAATGTTCTTTTTTCAATAAGACTTTAAATAAGTAAAATACTTAGCTAGACACTTAAGACAGATTCCATTTTTGTAAACGTGGCGAATCTCAAGGGAAAAGACAACATAACGCCCCATGTGTTGGGATAAAAGCCAATATATTATATAATAATAAAATTAAGGGAAATTTTCCGATCAGTACTCTGTATTTTGGTCTGAGTGATAATTTGGTTCCTGAATTTTAAAATACGACAATATAGTATCTGAACTTTCAAAATGTGACAATCCAGTACCCAAACTTTAAAAATGTGACAATCTAGTACATATTATTAACCAGTCTGTTAATCAGCCGTTAAATGATATTTAAAAAGTCAAAATTGCCCTTTGAATGCCATCTAATTCTTTTTATCATTCATACAAACATTGACAAAAAAACTGAACCGTCCCAAATCCTAGCCTCTTCTATTCAAAAAAGTTGGTGGCTGTTAATCTAGAATTTGGGATTGTTCATTTTATTGTCAATGTTTGGATGGTTGATAAAGAGAATTAGATACATTCTTAGGGCATTTTTAACTTTTCAAATGTCATCTAATTCTTAAGTGACATTTGAAAAGTCAAAAATGCTCTTTGAATGCCATCTAATTCTCTTTATCATTCATACAAACATTGACAAAAAAAAATGAACAGTCCCAAATCCTAGCCTCTTCTATTCAAAAAAGTTGGTGGTTGTTAATTTAGAATTTGGGACTGTTCATTTTATTGTCAATGTTTGGATGGTTGATAAAGAGAATTAGATACATTCTTAGGGTATTTTTAACTTTTCAAATGTCACTTAATAACTAATTAACAGACTAGTTAATGGCAGGTACTGGATTGTCACATTTTGAAAGTTTGGGAACCAAATTGTCACTCGAGCCAAAGTACAGGATACTTACTTATCAAGAATTTTTCCTAAAATTAATAGTGAAAAAAATGCCCCATGGGTCCATATCAATATTTAAAACTTGGACGGTTTGTTTTTTATTAGGGTGGATTTGTTTAGATTTTGAAATTTATCAAATTATAATTAAAATCTTTGGAGAGTCTAAGCGTAGTTCATTTGAATATTTATTTCATGTATATTAAATCAAAATTTCAACAAAACACATTAAATATTTTACATGGTCTATTTAATTTTTATTGGCTAATGATATAAGAGATGTATTTTCACAGTTCATAAAGTGTGCTTATGAACTACGATGTATTAACGATATTAAAAATATTTCTGTGATGTATTATTTTATTATTGATGCATTCATATCTGAGTTATATATTGCTACAATTCCCGTAGAATGCACCATATATAAAATTTTCCATCTTTCAATTCTATTCCCTCGGTGCATATGAGAATTTTGGCTAAAGCAGAATATTAGCTTATGGAATCCAAAATGACACTAGAGATATAGCCATTTCATTTCCATGCAATATGAAAGCAGGATTTGAAAAGAAATCCAATTCCACTCCCACTCTGCAAATGCACAGCATCATATTGGTACAAGTGACATCTAAGATTAACAGCTACTGATTAAAAGCATCATTGTTGTACGGGGGATCCCTTATCAATTGCAGAGAACAAAATATTGCGTTTAATCATAGCTTCAAGAAATCACTTCTTCCCAAACGAAACGATCGAGGATGTGGACCCTTGCCATCTTCACTTTTACAATTAAATGTGTGAACATATCTGACGAAGCATGTATTCATTGCTTTAATTACACTGTGGAATTAATAAAAGTAATATTCTTTATTGTCTCCCACCCTTAATTCAGAGGCATCTATCTAGGTGCCAGAGATGTAGGCTGTCTTTGGATTGACACGGAAATAGAGCCTAATTCCATATCTGCCAATTCCGTGGAGTTCAAAATGACTACACATTTACTCCATCTGGGGAAAAACGCGTACCAGCTGCAGGCATGCCAAGAATCAAGCTAGCTAGATAAACAAGTTTCTACTTTCAAAAGTTGTTTGTAACATTCTAATTACGATTGTAGTATATATCATTAAAAAGTAAAACGGAATACTAACATGAGCGCCAGTTCCGGCCAGCTGGTTTCTCCTTTCTCCGGCGGTGATCAACATAGGAAACTAAGTCAGAATGAATATAAAAAACATTTCATCCATCATTGTTCTCTCGATCTGCTACGTATACTGGGTACATAGATCTTACAGCCAGCTTAGCTCAAAGCATGCAGAAAAAAACAAAAGATAAAAACAATTGCCAATTGCGAATATTTTAAAACGATTAATTTGTTTTTGTTCCCTCGAAACTCTATCTTTTATCGGGTGCTGCCTCCAACTGAAACAAAACAATGACCACTGTGCTTTGGACGTGAGAGCAGTGTGGGTCTTCGTATATATGCTATGCATGAAATGATGGTTGGGATGGATGTGGTGGGGCCGATCCTCGGAATCCCTTGGACTGAGTCACTGAGGGCTGATGAGCTGCCGCAGCAGCCTTGAATGGTGGGTCTCTCTCTCTCTCTCCCCTTTCTGTAACGTTATATATTAGAGCACAAAATAAAAAGAAGAGAAGAAAAGAAGGTGATGAGCATGTGATCCAACAGCCTTTCTGTCTCGCCCCTGAACTCTTATTAATTAACCAAATATATTGAAATATGCAGACCACAATTTATATTATTCCATCTATTTATTTTGTACATCCGATCGATCACCAACCTTTTGGTTTACGTCTTACAGAAAGCATTAATTTGGTGATGCACATGCTTGTCTGTAGATGCCTGCATGGATGCATGGTGGACCATAATCCTATAACACTGCACCAATCGAATGGTTGTTATAAGAAATTGATCAACCCCGTGCATTTAATTTCCAATTAAAGAATAATTAACCTGATGGATGATGTTCTGTAGCTGTAATTGGTGTAAGAGCTACACATACAGAACTGTATATTCTGTGTATGAGCGAGATTTTTCCTTATTGTAGGACACCGTACAAACGTCGTCATCTCCTTTCATGCATTTGTGATTCGGATGTCTTTCAGAAAAGCCATGGACTTTAATATCAAAATAGAAGAAAAAGAATGAGAGAAAGAAAGGATAATTGGGAAAAGACATGTATTGCTCTTCTCTCCTTTTCATGCATCTCGAAAGTGTGATAGAATTAGCTCAGTTTTTTATTGGAAGCTATATAGGCCATTGCCAACTATCAACTTTAGTGTAGAAGCTCTTTTGGACCTTTTTCTGGATAGACTACTTCCCAAGGTTCTCCCCCTTCTTTTCTTTTTAATTTTTGTTTAGATTCTAGTAATTAAACAACTACTTTATGCTGTTCTTGGAGGAATAGAACATAGATCTGCATTTACTCATATAATATATCTATTAATTATTATAACCTCTCTCTCTCTCTCTCTCAATCACACTATCACATAGTTACTTCTTTGCCTCATGCATGCTTTCTTGAACGTCCTAAAATGTTTGAGAAAGGCCGTTACCCATTGGTCCCATGATCTGCAGCCATGTCTAGTGTCTGTGGAGGGAGAGCACGTCGGAGACTCGGAGTGCCGTTCCATTGCGGGTGGCCTGGGCGTTTGTATTTCACTGGAGGGGTCATACCAGATGTAAAGGCACATTCTATAAAGGCTTAACATTCCGCATTTTTATTATTTTCCATGAAGTGATTGTTTCCAATGGTTTGTCATAAGCTCTTTTTTTTTTCGACACGAGCTACACATAATAAGGCTTTTCTTATGGATTCTGAAGAATCACATTGCTATTGCTTATTCAAGCATAGTCTAATCTAAGGAGCCGTTTGGTGTAACAGCTGAAGTGTTTGGGATGGAAGACATAACTTTATCTTCTACATTCCCATATATAACATACAACTCCATGAAAATAAGAATGTCAATAGAAACGTGGGTTCACTCATTAATCATTAACTCTTTAAAGAATCTCTTACCTCTTAAAACTTTACTTTTTTATCATAATTAATTTTGTTTGGTGGTGCCCTCTTAACGCACCTCTTACCACTTTTTTCCGAAATTCTATCTAATCATTTTTTCCTCATCTAGTGACCCTATTTTTAATTAATTAAAATGATTATTCATTCATATTTTAATGAATTAATTATCATTCAGTTTATATGTTTTTCTTAATTATTCAATTAAATGTTTTACTTACATAATTATTATTTTGTTAATATTAAATAAGTAATATTTTAACTAAACAACTAGTTATTTAATATAGATTAAATTTGTATTTTTTTTACATTTATAAATTATTCTGTTAAACTAATTTTTATTTTTTTAATTAATACATTTTGTACAGTTTTAATTTTGATCCTTCCAATCCATCCTTGGGGGCAAAATTGTAATATAACCATCTCTCAAAACTCATAGGTCAAATTTTAGAAGAACATTCTCCTCATTCAGTCAGTCATGAAAAAAAAAAAAAAGCAAACTTTTACTTTCTCCGTTTTTTAGAACTTTTTTTGTATTCAGAATTTAGACTTCAATTTTACCAAACGGCATAGAGGTCAAAGAAAAAGGAAAAAAAAAAAGAAGATAGAAAGTATTCAATATTGACAAATGACAACTTAATATGTTTGTATAAACTATAAAGCCCAGTCTCAAAGGTGAGGCAGTATGATCTAATCATATATGTGGTGTAAACACTTAAATATTAGATAGAAAGCATTAGTGCTGAATTATTGTATCACTTTTCTCTTTAAAAAAGTTGATTGAACTTTATTAATTGCATGCAAGAGGATATGTTGGAGGATTTCTTTCCTTTCCTTATCGGGGTAAAATAACAAAGGGACAAAGTAGAAAAATATTGCTGATGCAATTCAAATTCACTATAGCATCAAATGCAAATGGTCTAAATGCCCAAGGTTGATTCAAGTCCAAAAGCTATCCTCCGTTATCACCTAAAATCAAGTTTCAAAGTATTGATACGTATTGGCCGATATATATCATGTTGGTGACTTCTCGATAAGTCCCTACAGGGGTTGTATCAGGTCAGACCATAGTACAGAGGATAATCGGAACTTCTAAATTGGTTTTAAAAAAAATAAATAAAACATAAAAAAAAACATCGATACAGGTCGATACGCCCTTGAACCTTGCCTAAAATGAGAAGCAAAACTAGTGCCAAAGGACAAAAGTTCACCTTGTATTCAAATTGTAAGTGAAGATTTGAAAAGAAAAACTTAAATGACTGGAGAAATACAAAAGTTCACCTTATATTTTGTATTATTATGTATTTATATTATACATATTTGTATTTGTACTCCTTCCAAACTGAGCCTTGATAGCATTATATGCGGTAAAGTTACTCTAACAAAGTGCATATTGAATAAAGTTGGTCTATACAAGCACTCATGAAAAAAAAAAAAAAAGAAAAACTAGCGATTAATTACATAAGCAATAACCTTCGAGTTTTTACAAAGATAGAATAGATTTTTAATTTGTTAAATTTCTTGGTGATAAATCCTTCTCCAATTTTAGGAGGAAGTACATTTTGGAAACAAGAAAACAGAGGACCCACCCTTTTACAGAATATTATAGCATTAAATTGAAGTTTGTACAAAGTAATTAAAGACAACTTATAGAAACACAAACTAGCTTGTTGAAACATGAAAGGAAAAAGAATTAAAAATGGTTACTTGGTAATCTGCTTTAATCCAAATTTTGGGATAAAATAATTAAAAATTATAATATCTCTAAAAAGCTTTATATGGACCCTTATCTGTATATCCTGAAGGAAACTCAAATCAATTGTCTGTAACTAAAGCAAAGATCAAATACAACGAACAACAAAAAAAGAAGAAGAAAAATAAATTCTAAGTTGTCAAAGCTCTTGTGGTATCATAGTCCATCCCTTTTCTCTATTGGCATTCAAATGCATGATTTTCAAAACTGGACGGAACCAGATAGTCGGACCGGAAAAACCGGAAACTGGTTAGGTAATTGGTTCTGGTTTCCCCCAAAACCGAATTTTCTATAAAAACCGTTGATTTTGATCAGCAAACCATTGATTTGGGCGATTAACCGTTTGAATCATTCAAACAGTTTTGACCGGTTTTCATTTTTTTTTAATTTTTTGTTAGAACAGACCGACCGTTCGAACCTAGATTGTTCGACCCGGTAATCAAATGCCTGGCCGGTTTGGTCCCCGAGTTGGTTTTAAAAACCATGTTCAAATGCACAAATTATGGTTTAAGATGGAGTTAGTATATCACCAAAGATAATAATAAGGTAAAAAATGCATATATTTATTACTGAGAATCTAAATGATCTTATCATCAACTGCGGCATGTCTGGTGTGCATGTCTCTATGTCTTTTAACATGTTACTAGGGTTTCTCAGCTTTGCGTTTTTGTGTTTATTTTTTTGGTATTACAATTTTGTGTTTATTTGAAGACATACAGACAAGTTGAGTTGTCTGTAGCTAGAGAGAAAAGGTAGAAAGAGAATGCTGAGTTGGGACTCTTTGTAACCATCGTGTAGATAGATGGATATAAATTATTAGTTAACAAACATATACTAGGTTGCATTGGGATAAGTTTTGTGCTTTTAAAGCCCAAAAAAACAAAGCCCCAATATTAGACTTTGTGCCTTGAAACTTTAAAGTGTTTTAGCTTTATATTATCATATTTTAAAAGCATTTCTTACCAAATGCTCAAAAATTTTAACTCATTTTGATTCCTTAAGAACTTTCCCTCAACTTCTGTTACTTATTTTTCTATCAAATCAAGCATAGCATAAATGCCCAAGTAAAAAGGATAAACACTCCAATATGGACTTAATGACCCCATTTATTAAGTTATTCTTCAGATGATTTAGAATTGACCGTACTTGATTTGAGGGTTTTTCAGTAGGAAGAATAGCTCTTCATTAGAATTAATGTTATGGGGCATCGGGGTAATATGCTCAAATGCAAGCCTTAATGGGCATTACAATATGTAGTTTTGTTCCTTGAATGGCCTATCCACAATACAGACAACACTAATTTTTTTTTTTACCTATACTCTCTCTTTACGAGAGCTTGCTTGTTTGGCTCGACCATTGGATTCTGCTGGCTTATAAAAAGTACATTCTAGTTGTTTGTTTTGAAGTTTTATGCCTAAGCTTCTCTTGCGGCCTGAAGATAATATATATGGTTTTTTTGGACCACTGTTATTTTTATTTACATATATATGAGTCAAATAAAACACCTCTGGGAATCTATCGTCCCATTTTCTGGTCTTGCAATTATAATGGCATCCAATTTAAATTGAGTAACCATGGATTTAGGCTGGATGAAATTAAATGAATTGTGGTAGTGGTTTTTTTCCAAGATTGGAGTCTTTGATGTTATTGCAAGGTCTGGTTCTGATTTGTTTCTCGAAGCAAGAAATGGTATTGCCAATTACTGCATCTCTCTCTCTCTTAAAATTACTCTTTGTGGTTCTATTTCGATTAAGCTAATGTAGTGACAATATGTGGAAAAATGAAAATATAAATTGCTATGGCTTCAAATTATCAAAAAAAAAAAAAAAAAAAAGACTGGATCACAACAATCAATCTGGAAAGTGGGACCACTAAGTCCAATATGGTCGGATGTTCAGTTTGGGCCTGGTCAACTCAGTGTAGATTGCAAGTTTCAACACAAGGAAAAGGAAACGATTAGGCTATGTTTGGTTTGAAGGAAAAAGGGAAAGGAAGGAAAAGACAGGAAAACTTATACAAGATTTGTAAAAGTTTCTTTACCTTCCCCTACTTTTTCCTTCAAATGCTAGCAATTAGGAGATGTTGGAGAGAATCTCCCATTAAATGTTAAAAAAGAAAATGTACTAGACGCTATGTTTCCCATGAAATTTACTGTCACCTTTTAGTTTAACTTTAAATTAACAAAACAAGCTACAAGTGACAAGATTTGAGCTATTCAATTGATCCCCATCATGCATGATTGATCAGTATATCTAAATTTTAAAGTTCTAAACATATCGAGTGATTATCGAGAAAAAATAACCCCTTCTATCCTCCAACTCTCCAAGCCCCATTATAATTGATTAAATGCATGCCAAGTGAATACTGTCAAAAAAAAAAAAAACATTCAACCTCTAAAAGCTTAAATTATTAAGAGAGATTCCTGAATAGGTTTTTTTCCTGTGATACCAGAAATTAAAATCTATTGGGTTGAAACAAAGTCAAGTAGAGGCCCATTCATACCTTGTACAAAAATTTATTAATTATAATAATAAAGACGACAAAGATGGAACACTACACCATTTGATCAAACAGTTTTGATACTATATAAAGAACCGTTCAAACTGAAGGATTCAACTGTTAGAGTGTTTTGTGGGAGACCAGATCTGCTCTTCACACAGGGTGCTTCACACGCACACTCTACCATGCATTGAGAATATCTCCCATAATTATAAGTTATTATTCAGGGGAGATGTTCGGGACGATAGATGTGCATGTGAGGCACCCCTGTGTGAGGAGTAGATCCCGTTCCATTTTGTGGTGTCTAATGTGACAATTATTAGAGACGATATCTGTTCCTCACAAATGGGCGCCTCACATGCATATCCACCGTGGATTGAAAACATCTCCCATAAATAATAATTAATAAATACAGAAGATGTTCCCAGTAGGATGTGCATGTGAAAGACACCTGGTGTGAGAGGAGTAGATCCGGTCTCCAATTATTGACCCACCCGACATCCCGACCCACTAACTCCAACACACATGATATGGGACTGGGAAGCCGGAAGGCTTAATTATTACCAGCGTTCTCCACGTGTCAGTAAGAGATCGGATCCGGGTTAGACAGTTCTCGAAACCCAAAGAAGAAAATGAAACAAAAAAGATTGGCATCTGTTCATTCGCTTTTCTGGGTGCAGCGAATCTCCTGGAAAAGAATGGTGTACGTATGTGTATCCATGAAACAACAGTTACTCAATTTATCGTAGGCTAGGAGGACAGAGGTGTCAAATAGGAACAACTGAGGAGGTAAGTTTAGTCACGTAGTCGATAGACAAACGGACCTCTTGTCCGGTCGATTTATATCAAGATGCCATCTCCTCTCCTCGTGACCCATAACTATTTGTTTCAACTTTCAATTCCATACAAGATACAACCGTGTTTGATGTTTCTGCCGAAAAAACAAAAACACCGTGTGGAGCAGAGGAGATCGAATCATCGAACTTGTTTGTTTGACCGACACCCTCCCCAGCCCACTAGCCCAGCAGGCCCCCAAACCCAAAGAGTGAAGACTGAAGAGTGAGATGAAAATGTCAGTTTGCGTGTCTGTGTAAGCAATATAAGAAGGTATACAATATATATAAAATAATGTGGATGTTTGTGTTTCTCGCCGTGCACAGGGAGAGGGGGTCAGACAGAGGAAGAGACAAAAGAGAGTTTGAGAAGAGACAGAAGAAAGAACCTTGTAGCTTGTCTCGTAAAATAAAGAGATTGATTCCTTTCCAAGTGATATTTCTAGATTATTAATTATTAATATAAATATGGAATCCTCAGTCCTCACTCCTCACTCCTCAGAGGTGAGTCATATTTTTATTCTCTTTCTTTTTTTTTTCCCTTTTAAATCGTTTTTTCTCCGTATCATCTCTGTGTTTCAAGATGTCCCTCCTCGAAAGTCTCGTTTGGATTTTTCTTTTCTTTGTTTTTTCCTTCTTTTACTACAAATTAATTCATCTTGTATTTATCTGCTTGTTTATTTCTCAGACTTGAAAAAGCAAATTGGCAGTGGTCATGTGAAGAGGGTAAGTGGGTTCACTTCACTACCCTCCACTGGATTTTAGAAATTAGAATAGAATCTTCTCGCCCTTTCACTCAGCTCAGCTGTGTAGGGTTGGTGGTGGTAGTAGTGAATGTGTGTTGTTCTGGTGGGGCTCTGTAAGATCTGTGAAGCATTGTCATTTCTGGCCTTCTGGGCCTTTGTCTCTCACTGCCTCTCTCACTGATCAGCTCTCAGAATTTCTCTCTCATCCATCCCATATTGACCAGATGGACAAATAGAAAGAGATTAGGGTTCAATTACGTTCTATACTATTTCCGTATACCCTTGACCCACCTATTTAGGATAGGATGACACTAACCGCTTGATCAATAATCCATTTGGGTACGTAGTACTGTTGCATACGCGTTTTTCACTAGTGTATTCCAATTCATGGGGTCCCACTTCTTCTGCAAGGTTAGAGCCTTTTAATCTGAATTCAGAGGATGAACCATGATACCATGGGACATTATATTGATTGAGGATAAATTGAATAATCGATGGTCAAGATCTCAAGCTACGGTTTGATGTGAAGCCACGTACTAATTTATATACAAATATAGCATGTAGTAATGAAAATAGAGGGGATTTGTAACTTTGTACAGGATCCACAGCCACAAGATGAGGCATGTTGATTATGATCTTGGGGTGAAGTGGTGGTGAGAGTTAATATGTTATATATGAAAACAACAAGGATCACGAGGATGTATAAACAAAACACATCAAGAAGACTGTCTCCTTGTCAGCCGCTGCGGCTCTCTCTGCATCATTGCAGTGGGGCAGGGTGGGGGTGGGGTGTGTGTGTGTGAACTCTCAAGGACGAACTAACTGTGAAAGAAGGTGGGAGAAGAAAATAGAAGGGGAGAAGAGTAAGGAAAAGAAGATTTAGAAGGTGCTTCCGGATCAGACCGGGAATTGGAACTTGGAGCTCACATGGCTAATACTATTTTTAGGGAAATTTTTTTATTAGTATCCTATACTTTGGGTTTAGTGTCATTTTTGGTCTCCGTATTTTAAAATGTGATAATTTAGTATCCGAATTTTCAAAATATGACAGTCCAATATATGCTGTTAACTAAGTAGCATTTGAAAAAAACATAAATGTCCTTCGAGTATCATCTAATTTTTTTTTATCAACCATCCAAATATCGACAAAATTAATAGTCTTAAATCGTTGTCTCTTCTATTCAAGAAAGTTGGGATCACCATAATGCCCACTCAAACATAACCCCAACTTTCTTGAATGGAAAAGGCAAAATTTTGGGACTATTAATTTTTTGTTAACGTTTGGATGATTGATAAAGAAAATTAAATAATACTTGAAGAGCATTTTTTGTCTTTTTCAAATGCCACTTAACGACTGATTAATAACTACTTAGTACTAGATTGTCATGTTTTAAAAATTTAAGTTCGGGGACCAAAGTGGCACTAGGCCCAAACTACATGTACTAATGGGAAATTTTCCCCTTTTTTATTATTATTTGTTTCTTTTTCATGTTATGCTAATATATTCTCTGCCTTTTTTTTTTTAAGAAATCCATCTAATTAAAACATTGCCTGTCACATGCAGATGTAACGTCTCTATCTCCCTCTTGCTATATATGTAATGTTTCTGCAATATAATAATTCTCCATTTCTTTCTGGAACTTTGTATTTATTGGCCCATCGTATATTAATTAAGTTTCTTGTTTTGTTTGAGAAGCTAAAGTACTGTATATTGGGGTGTAACAAGCTGGGTTATCAGGCTAGGCTAGAGTGATTCAAGCCTTCTCAGAAGTGTATATTGATAAGATCACTACACAATCCAAAGGTTGCTCATCTCTTGCACACTTTGGATTGCCGGAGAAAACTTTCATCGTCTAGAGAAGAAATCAGAACGGCCCACTTAGAAAAACCTTTTCATATGGATCTAGTACAATTTACTTGGTTTTTTTAATCTTTCTAATAATTAGTAGCATAGACTTGAACGGAATAATCAGTATGGGTATCTTTGGGAAATAATTAGTGATAGATTTTCCTATTGTTCCGCACTGGTTCATCTCATGTCCCCACCACGTCCATGTCATTTTCCATACGGAGAAAAGGGAGCTAAATAAATATTCTATTTTCTTATATATGGAATAATTACAATAAGAAAAGGCTGCATTTTTCAGTTATATATGTGGAAACTTTTAGTTCCAATAATTCACTTCAATCACCTGATCAGCCAAAAGACCAATCAAACCGAGCGAAGTAGCCTACAGCTACAGGTGAGCCTGCCCTCCTTAGGAAAGAAAGGTAAACCCATGTAGTCAGCTAAGGTAGGAGCTGGAGAGAATATGTAGATATGAATATTATGATATTGAAGTTTGAAGTATGAAAGAAAAAAATAATAATATTAGAAGAAGAAGAAGAAGAGAAGGGATGTCGTTTGGGCAGGCTTTAAATGTTATCACGATGTTCGATGTGTATCCTTTTATATATATATATATATAGATAGATAGATAGATAGATAGGTAGTGTGGGGATTGTAGGATAATGGGGGTTGAACGATAAAAGGGAAAGCTACAAAATGAAAAGAGAAGACTGGTTTGACGTGATGAATCCAATCCACGCCCATGAGGTCATGCCTCCCAAAGTCACCAACCCAAATATCTGATCTATTCATCTTCCATTTTGGCTCCTGATCGTACATGCCCATGGTATACAGTACAGTACAGACATACTGTATATATTATTTATTAAATATAGAATTAGAGTCAAAAAGGGTAATTATTCTACCGGTTAAATCGCAAACTGGTTTCAAGAATACAATTGATTCATTCACGTGTATGAATGAATACAAGGCATATATACGAAGACGAAGATTGGTTGGATTTCTTTTAGACAAGCTAGAAGGGATTAATGGAAGCATAAATGACTGAAAATAGACTGCTGCAAGCTTTTAAAACAATTGGATCATTAATCAACCTTATACTTCATAAGCTAAAACCTTTTAGGAGATTTATATTCATGCATGATTCAAATCCAAACTCGTTGTGCAACAGCTAAAAAATGAATCATTTCATTCGGCTATACAGTGTTGGAAACTCGGAGGACGAGAGAGAGAGAAGCAGTGAGTCACGGGTTTGTCTTGAAACTCCCCTCTTTTTCACAGTCCTAGTAGACAGGCAGACACATATTCTCGCATTACAAAATCGAGGAGAAAAACAACAGCCGTATAACCTATCTCCCCTTACCCTTCTTTACAGCATTATTTTATTTTTTCACTCCCACGCACACTTACCCATCAATCAAACCCCACCACCACCAGCTAGCTAGCTCACAATTTTCTCTTCCCTTACCTGGGTCTCTCTCTATCTCTCTGATCAGAGTACTATCACCATCTCTAGCTAGCTCTCTCGCTTGCTCCATCGCTCTATCTCAGTATCTTGTTGCAAACTAACCTTCTTTTCTCTTCTTTTACAGCTTTTTTTTTTTTAATCTTTTCTTTCTACAAGCTAGCTAGCTTCTTAGACGACAAGTTTGGATCGGTTCTTCGCCCATGGCTCTTATGTTAGACAATTGTGAAGGCATCTTACTCTCATTAGACTCGCATAAGTCTGTACCAGCTCCCTTCCTCACCAAAACCTATCAACTCGTCGACGATCCCACCACTGATCACATCGTCTCTTGGGGTGAAGATGAAACAACCTTCGTCGTCTGGCGTCCTCCCGAGTTCGCTCGCGACCTCCTCCCCAACTATTTCAAGCACAACAACTTCTCTAGCTTCGTCCGCCAGCTCAATACTTACGTATGTTCATCTCTCTCTCTCTCTCTCTCTCTCTCTCTCTCTCTCTGAGCATTTTGTTGACTAATTTCCTGCTATTGGTTGGTTTGTATGATTTGATCTTTTGTGAAAATAGGGTTTCAGGAAGATTGTCCCAGACCGATGGGAGTTCGCCAACGAGTTCTTCAAAAAAGGAGAGAAACACTTGCTATGCGAGATCCATAGAAGAAAGACATCTCAACCCCAAGTTTCCATCAACCATCACCCGCATTCGCCGATCGGTGCTGCTGGTGCTATTGGTAGCCCTGGTTTCTTTCCATTTCCTGGCCGGGTTAGCATCTCTTCGTCCGATTCGGACGAACAAGCAAATTGGTGTGAATCATCGCCGCTTTCGTCTCCAAGAGGAGGAGCTTCTGTTTACGGTGGTGGTGGTTGCGTCAGCAGCTCGGTATCGGCCCTATCGGAAGATAACGAGAGGCTCCGAAGGAGCAACTCCATGCTAATGTCGGAACTCGCACACATGAAGAAGCTATACAATGATATTATCTACTTCGTGCAGAACCATGTAAGACCTGTTGCGCCCAGTAATTCTTATCCTTCTTCTCTTATCATCTGCAATCCTTCTCCTGGAACGCCCAACCAGCAAACATCTTCGATTGCCAACGCTCCTTCAACGGCGATAGTGCAAAAACCTTTTCACCAGTTACTTGGGTTTTACCAGTCATCCAGTCCAAAACAACCTTCCTATACCAAGGGTTCTTTCAACTCTTCTGCTCCATCAAACGCCTCTTCAACGATTCTCCAAGAACCCCACAACAACAGTAATAACAGTCGAACAAAGTTGTTTGGCGTGCCTCTTCATTCCAAAAAGAGATTGCACCCGGAACCCACATCTCCTCCCACGAGCATGGACACAAGCAAGGCTCGTTTAATGCTTTCCAATGATGACTTAGGGTTGAATCTGATGCCTCCTTCTCCGTGTTAAATCCTTTGTTCACATTCAACGGATTCAGCTACTGTTTCTTTCTTTTTTTTTTTTTTCTATTCGCCCTTATCCTCTTGTTTGATTGTCTTGTTCTTCTCGTGGGCCTGATAGTCTTAACAGTTGAGTGAGTGTGTCATGGGTACTTTGTACAGAAGTTCGATACGGTATTTTGTTGTTCCCCAGCCATGAATGCAGGTTGGTTTTGATTAGAGTGAAAAAAAAAATGCAAGTTTATGTCATGCACATTATCTTATTTAGTATTTCTTCTTCAGAGTTTCTAAATTTGTTATCCTAGCTTCTCGTTATGATCCTTCAGTTACATGAATGTAGTAGTAGAAACTTGAAAGATTACCGATTAAACTACGAGGGAGAAAGAGAAGATAAAAAGATCTTCTTCAGTTTTCTCTAAAGTTTCAGGCTGGCTCATTGTCTACTCTCTCTCCAGTGATTTCTTTGCTTGATCTCATTAATGGTGAATATGTACACCTCGACTTACGAAATACTTTCAGAAAATGGAAAGAAAAAAAAAACAAAAAAGAAAAGAAGCTGACACCAAATGATAATTTTTGTCCTGAAAAATTAATCATCGTTCATTCCTTGTCATCATCATTATTATAACCATTGTTATTGTCAAAAAAGTATGTTAAGGGTGAAAAAAAAGGCTATCATGCTGGAAGTGATTATCTCCAATTCATTTCTCGTTTAGATAAACTGTCAGTTACGCAAAGCAAGCTGAGGAAGAGTCGGGGGGGTCTTCAATGACACAAAAACATAAGGAAGACTGACCGAATAAGTCATGGGTTTGGGGTCATGACCTTCAGACCTTTCGCTAATTCTCCTGCTGAGCACAAAATCCTTTGACCTTTCCTACTGTAGATATCTGATCAAATCCTTCAAACACCTTCTTTGGATCCCTGCAGCCTGCAGCTCCACTTCCTTTCACTTATTCCAAGCCTTCTTTCCTTTCAAACGAAATACAAAATTCAGAGAGTAAGTCATTGACTGTTAGATAAGCAAAACCACTTTGCCCCCAAAGACCAGTCTCTTTAATTTATGCCTTTGCTTGTCTCAATCCAGCACCCAATACAAGAAAAGTTTCATATAAAGTTTGACTGGGCCATTTTCGGTGCTCTAAATTGCTTGCCTGATTGTTCTCTATTTCTTTTTTCTTGTTAGGAGGACGGGAAGAATTATAAAAGGGAAAAGAAATTCTGCAAAGAGTATAAGCAAAAAGGGGCGGAGGGACAGGGATGGATGGCCTTAAAAAGAAAAGAGGGTAGATCTATAGAATCCCTTCCCAGTTGGGAGTTCCGACTTCCGACCCCTATTAGTATTTTTTTTTTTTTGTTGTGTGTGGTGGGGGGGTAGGGTAAAGGACACCTATTAGTAATATTATATGTGTTATGTTTCTGCAATCATTTCGTGCGATGCCTAGAAACCCTAACCCTAGTTTGGCACCTTCAATAATCGATACACAAGTTCCAATTTTGTCCTTTTACGGGTGGGATCGCACGTCTTTGAAGAATACACGTATGGTATGGGAGATGTCAGATGTCTACCTCGATCTGAGGAGCGGGCTTGGGCCTTGAGACACACAGACGGTAAAGGTGCTTTAGGAAATGGTATGCCCATGAGTTTGCTTCCTGACCTTATTGGATTACTTTCCGTAGAGTAATGTATTACTGTGTTACCACTTTGGACACTGTTCATCAGATTAGAAGAAAGCAGACTTGGGTCGGATATCATATATGAATATTTTCTAATGCTAATGTTTTACTTATTTGAGAACGTTCAATTTTCTAAAAGTTCAGTTATTACTTTTGTCTTTTTTTTTTATTCAGCTCAGTTTGGAAGGAGTGAAAAAATTTGTACTTTGTATTACTTTGTATGTATTTATACTATAAATATTTCTACTCTTTCCAAACTGAGTCTTATAGTAAAATAACTTTATTTTTCATAAAATTTTAATTTATTTTGATGGAAATAACAAGAAAATTAAGGTTATTTATTTAAAAAAAATAGGAGAAAATATAATTCAAGTATTTCATCTAGGAAACTTGTTCCATCCGTTTAAAAAAATAAGTAAATAAGACATCCCCCAAAAGTAGACTTCATTTACCACAGTTGAGACTGATGACTAAGGCTTGGTATCATAGATAGAAGTTGGAGTAATGGGCATCATATATAGAACCCCTTTTACATCACTTTTAAGCTTCGATGATGAATGACTACACTCAACAATGTCATAAGGTTCCTTTTTATTCAAATTCCTGTTATAAATCTCATCCATCGCAAGGGTTATTTGTATCCCCACTACAAGAAAATGAACTTTTAGCAACTGACAAATCCGTTGCTAGAAGCCCCCAAAACCATTGTTAGAGACTTACTGCAATGGACTAGTAATAGACACAAAACGATGCCTCTTCTACCGTGGCAATAAGTTATTGCAACGGTTTTTATGAAACTGTTGTTAAAGATATCATTCAGCAACACATATAGTTCGTTGCAATAACATTATAAAACTGTTGCAAAAGCAGCCATAGCAAGTTTAGCAACGGACAAAACCGTGGCTAAAACATTACAAAAAAGAAAAATTGATGTTTTTATTGCCACAATTATTTTTTAAAACTGTAGCTAAATTATATGTTTAACAACGGTTCATCATTAAAACAGTTGTGACATAATACATATAGCAATGGTTAATTATGAAAATTGTTGCTATATAATATCTATCGCAACAATTCTTCATGAAAACCATTGCTACATAATGCCTATCACAACAATTCATCAAAAAAACTATTGCTATATAATACTTATTGCAACGGTTCATCAAGAAATTCGTTGCTACATAATACCTATCGCAACGGTTCATCATGTAAATTGTTGTTACATAATACCTATTGTAACAATTCATCATGAAAATTGTTGCTACACAATACCTATTGCAGTGGTTCATCATGGAAATCGTCACTACATAATACCTATAACAATAGCCCATCATGAAAACCGTTGTTACATAATACTTTTAGTTTAGCAACAATTCATCATGACAACCGTTGCTACATAATACCTATAGCAATGATAAACCATGAAAATCATTGCTAAAACTCACTTCTAACAATGATTATCATATAAAACCATTGCTACAACAAACTTCTAAAAACGGTTATTATATAGAAGCATTGTTATATTACACCATTATTGTAACATGTTATAAAATAACTGATTGGTTATCAAGCCATTGATATAACATAAGATAATTGTATAGTACTATATAGTAGTTAGAAGACAAACTACTAAAAGAGAATATTAGCTACGGGTTACCATAGTTGGAAGACAAACTATAGAAATAGATTGCATACAAACTATTGCTAATTATTAACCTATGGAACTCTAACACATTTTAAAGTTCAAAATCGCCTAAAATAGAAAAACTTAGTTCAACATTTTTTATAGTACCACTTCAAATTTGTTCTTCATCAGAAAATCTACCATGGTGTTGAAATGTCTTTCTAAAGAATTTATGGCTTAAAAAAAAAAAACTAGCAAGTAAAAAATACACATACCTTGGGAGCAAGGGGGAACATAGACTTTAATGTTAATTC
This sequence comes from Nelumbo nucifera, assembly GCF_000365185.1. Next base: position 1,484,901 of record NW_010729107.1, read on the forward strand.
CTGAAGAAAAGCATAGTATCAGAAAACCTAACGACAACATGAGGATATACTTAATCACAAGCATTACCCAAGCAATCTAGAATTTCCAATCTAACAGTAAATAATTAATGTGGAATATCTATCAGGAGACTCTACATCTAAATCTGATGAAACTATAGTTAGATTAATGCTATGAAAAAAATTTGTCAGCAAAAACCCCATAATTGCATTTACAACTTGAGTTGATAATAATTCACCAAATTGCTCTATGCGTTGTAGATGGCCTACTCAAATAGCTCCATTATTGGAGGCAAAGAGTTTCACAATTGTTGGAAGCACCTATAAATAACAAGGATTAATCGATTTTTCCTACCCTAAGATCACATAAAATATCAAAATGAAATTAATGATAAGCATTAATTAAAAGTAACCATAACATTGAATTCTTTAATTGAAAGCCATAAGCCCATTTTAAGGTAAGGGCTACAACTGAATCAAATTCTAAAGTACCTATGGAATTTCAATGATCAAATCATAAGTTGGAAACCCTTAATAAAAAGAAGACTGGGAAATGTAACACTTTGGAAACACATATCAACTCAATCAAGTTTGGAAGCTTACAGAAAAAAGGTGTCCTTTTCAACTCAATCTTAGTCTAAAGTCTAAACTATTTGGGATCTCCAATTTTTTTTGGTAGATAGCCATTTGAGGTCAGCTACATGGATCTTAATCCACCATTGTCTAGTATCAAGAGCCATGATTTATGTCAAACTCAACTTAACTAAGCATCATCCCAACTATACAGGTCCAAGTTGGCTACATTAATCTTGTTCAACAACACCACTCTATTCAGCATCATATCCCTTGTTAGACAATGGACCCTCAAATCATTTCACACTACTTCAATCCCTATCCTTTTTAGCCTACCTTATTTCATCTAGACCCTTCAACTTACAACAAATCACTTCTCACCGGTACTATGTCTTCTCAGCATGTAAATGGACCATCCTATTCTAATTTCCCTCATGTGTGTGTATCTATATATATATTAAACATTAAATTGAACATATGGTTATTTAAACTCAACCATGCATCACTCCTAGTATGTGTGTGTGTGTGTGTGTGTCCACTTGATGAACATCTCTCAAAGGAATCAAGATCACAAGCAATCTTAAGAAACTACGTGTTACATTAGGTTACAAGTTCAGTCAATTGTCGATTCTCTAGTTAGGAATGGGGTTCAAACAAATGTGCTTACTCGTGTGAGGTAAACATTTCTTGCATAGTTAGCAAGGGTATGGGGGTGGGCTGTCACACAGTTAAGAGTTTGCACCTATGGACCTACTCTAAAACATAATTGTATATTTTCTTAACCCATGTAACTAATAAAATTCCATGTTTCTAAAAATAAATATTTACTTGATAAACGCTTTTCTCTTTTCATCTTCCTCCTCCTCCTCTGTTTGCTTCTTCTATTCACACTAATCAAGCATATAGACATGGTATTAAGTAGAAATAAGGGCATTTTCTAGTTGATGGCTAACAGAATGGTTACTTGTTAACATTAGTAGCTAGCTAGCTAGCTATACCATTAGATGATAAAAATAGGTTGTAAGTATAGTCTCCGATCAACACATAGACCTAAGAATCAAGCTCCCTACATAGAATGGTGGTTTGCTCTTCAAAGTTGAGCAGAAAATAGTTGAATGATTTCATTTCCTCTTGCATAGGAAAACAATAGAGTTCAAGCAAGTGCTTTAATTAAAAGGTGGAGTAGTGACAATGCAACACCTTGTCTAAAATATCTCAGCTATTGTAGTTTATCAAGGAAGCACCAAAAAAAAACTATTTTTTATAATATGTATCTTTTGCTAACTATGACCTAGATAAAGCTTGGGTTATTGTGTAAAGTATAAAAAAAATAGCCTTATACTGAAATCATGATGATCTAAATCCTTATCTAATCCAAATTAACATGAGAAAAGTTATATATCCAAATTCGGATCCCACTAAGATTCAATCATGGGGATTCACATCCAAGAGTCAACATGTATCAAATCAATAGATCAAATATGGTTTAATTTGATTATTATTATTATTATTATTATTATTATTATTATTATTATTATTATTATTATTATTACTATTATTATTATTATTATTAGTATTAGTATTAGTATTTTATTATTATTATTATTATTATTATTATTATTATTATTTTTTTCCTTTTGAAAAATAATTTATATGGATCAAATGAATGAATATACTTTGGACTATGATGTTCAGGATCCAAACATAGCAAACCGAAGAAAAATGCTAAACATATATAATTATATATCCTTGTTTTAAATGGAACTCAAAAACACATTTAAAATTTCAAAATCACCTAAAGCATATGTGAAGAAAATCATATCGAAATTTAGACCTCCATTCCATACCCATAATTTATACTTCGGACCCTAGTGATAACCATAATTATAGGTTTTTCTATATTGCCGAACTTCACTATAATATCCAATAGGAGACACAAGAGTTTTGAACCAAATAAGTACAAATAAAGAGTTATTTAGCAACTAGAATCCATAACAATTCAATGAATATAATACAAATTACCTTATAATTTTTAGATCCATATGATGCCTTGAAGTCTTAAATTTTGTGGTGAGTCATTTACCACCAATTTTCATCATTTTGCGAAGAACAGAATATGCTAACCATTGATACATAATCCCCTAAGGCTATTCATAGCAAAGAAAGGTCCATGGTCGTCCTACAATATAATTATGTCTATCTATATCATCTAAGAAAATCAAGAGACTTGGCATTTTCCCCTTCTCCCTTCAGCTCTCCATGTAAATTGTCCACTGAATCTTCAATGGATAATCGGTCAATTAGCTTATAGGCTTCCAATGCCTTGGAATTCATGAACACTAAAAAGCCAAATGAATAAAATATCTGAAGATACCAATAAAGTATCTTTGTCCTTACCCAAGTCCCCTTGTAATGTGTAATATCTAATGCAATATATATATATATATATATATATTGCATTGATATATATATATATATATATCAATACAATATTATCCATCCCTACTTTACAAAACCAATCTAAAATAAAAGTACACAAAAGATAAGAACAAAAGGATTGCCATTAAAACACAAAACTATCGACATTAATCATTGACAAGAGTAAAATAATATATAATTAGATAATAGGAAGAAGAAAACTAACAATTACTCTGAGTTTTATCTGTGGAGAAACCCTAAGCAGTGATTTTAGATTGATGTTGACATCGATGGCAAAAGTAACTCTGCATGTCTTTGTACCTCCTTTGTTATGAAAAATTATACCGACTTTTATAGACCTCCAAGACCCTTTCTTGCTACCAAGAATTCACAATGACCATCATTCAACCTATTATCGTAACCTCCTTGCAAGAGCAAAGTCAACATCAACCCAGTTGAGGTCATGAAGGGGTGTCTTTGGTTTCATCTACAATTACAGAGTTAGGGTTTCCACTATTTGCTTTGCTCCATTATCATTCTCCATTGGCTGAAAGCAAAACCCTAGAAATAAATATAATACAATAATAATAATTAAAAATGAAAGAAAAAAGAATGAAAAACAATTGAAAGGGAGACATGAACAGATTTGGTCGTGTCAAATGATCCAAGAACAAAGGATTAGAGAATCAATTTTCAACAAGTGACTCAGGGTGGCAACATATCTCCTCTCACCGGTGAAGCTCGGACCATGAAACCCTTTCTAAATAATGTTAGGGTTTCATTAATCTACAAACCCACAACTCTCTCTAGCCGTAAGGAAATCCTCTACTATCAATTGCCACTACTTCAGTGTTTAAAATAATTCCAATTGCATTATCTCATAAGTTGAGCAAGAAGAGAAGCTACATATCCAACCATCATCTCCAGTTGCCATTGTGTTGTCTGAAAGTTCAAATGAGAAAGAAAGGGTTTTGGGTTTTGGGTGTTTTAGGAGATGTCGGATAAGAATAAGATGGGGTTTTAGGCATGTGCGTGTAAAACAATTGTAGATGAAACCGGTCTATTACAATGATCAATTTTTGTTTGACCGTGCTAATATCTTTCAACACATCAGAAGTACATCTGTTGTACATTGTTGTATATGTATCTAGCCACAGTACATCCAGAAACTTGCTATATATGTATTTAGCCATAGTTTCTGTTATGATTTTAGGCTCGTGGCTAAATCCTTATCTAAAACAACATTCAATTGCAACGGACATACAAGACCGTGGTTATAGACCATGTTATTGCAACTATTTTTCTTGTTTTTTGCTAGATCCCAGATTTCTTGTAGTGTCCACCAGAGAGCAAAAGAAAACAAAGGAAAAAAAGGCTATTTTAAGAGGATTTTTTTATTCGAAAGAGAGAGTTACAAAATGGGAAATTTTATTTGAACTTGAATTGGAAGGCTACCAAGCTTAAAGGTAAAAGTGAAAGAAAATGAAAAGTGCTTAAATATTTTTCTCATTTTTAAATGATTTTGTTTGATTCATGGAATTGGAATTCTAGTATTCCAAGTCTTAAAAGTTTAATGTGTTTGGAATTCTAGAGAGTTAAACTTTCTCTTGTAATTAGGGATGGCAATTTCTACCCTACCCAGTGGGTACCCACTTCATTGGGGTGGTTTTTTTTTTTTTTGCTTGAATGATAGGTTTTGGTATTCTACAATACGGTATGGTATTAGGCTAAACCCAACCCTCCCCAACCCGCATATTGTTGGAAAGCATATAAACTTTATGTACTAGGTGTTGAATTTAATAATATTTTGAATTATATGTGAAGGATAATTAATAGTTTATGTGTTTTTTATATGTCTTAATCAAATAATTAGAAATTTTGTTGTTTGTATTATTTTACTTATTTATTGCTCATATATAACAAGGAATAATAAAAAATTAGAAACAGGTTCTAAACCCAACACACCCCTACCCTTGAATGTGGGGAGGGTAGGGTCAAGGAGGGTTTTGCATTTTCATGTGTGAGGAGGGTTTGGATTCTCAAAATCCAACCCATTACAAGTTTTGGGATGGGTACGTGATGTGAGGTTTAAGGAGGCAAAGTAGGGTCTAGAATTTACAAAATCCTCCCCGAACCCACCTCATTTCCATCCATACTCACAATCTCCTTCAATAATAAGGGTCAAATTGTTACTAGCTTTGAATGTCACCAAGAATACCAAACCCAAGTTGTCTAGCTAGTCGGTTAGACAGATTTTCCAACTCAATATGTGAACAATACTCTTAGTCCTATTATATTCCAAATGTCATTATACCATTTATTATAGTTGGGGGTGGCAACGAGCCGAGCTTTTCACGAGTTGCTCGAGCTCAAGCTCGAGCCCAATTCAGTGGCTCGATTACTAAACGAGCCGAGCTCGAGCCTACTAGAGCTCGGCTCGAATATATATATATATATATATATTTGATATTTAATATATATAATAAAAATATTATAATTATTAATTTTTTTATATAAATTTTTTATTTTTATAAAATATATAATAAAATATTTTTATAAAATATAAAACGAGCCGAGCTTGAGCTTATGAAATTTTGACTCGAGCCAAGCTCGAGCCTTGTAGAATAGTTCTGAGCAAAGCTCAAGCTTGGAACTATTCGGCTCAGCTCGGTTCGAATCCACCCATAATTATAGTTGTATAAATATTTCATTGTAAATATCTATCATCTGCTATGCATTTAACTATGAATGCTTATGATAAACATAGTTTCAAGTAAAGAAGAGGGAAAAAATGAAAAAAGAAACATAATCTCAAGCCTTATTCTAAATAAAGATGGGGATTTATAACACAACATCAAGGATTTATCTAAAATAACATAACAACATACCTATTATGACAACAATCCTACTTTTTATGACTTCACTTATTATCAAATAACACATAAACTTGTTATAACAAGAATAATTATTGCAAATTTAGTTAAAGTCATAAAATAAATGAAGATTTGTCTTACAAACTCTAAATAAGAGTACAAAAACTTTCAATTCAATGCAATTTTCACCCAAGTTTCCAATTAGATGGTGTCAATCTATGAACTCTACATATTCAAAAGAAGAGAATGATATAACCATGCATACAATTATGAGAAAGAGAGAGATAGATAGAGTAAGTAATATGGAGGAAGAATAGAGTAAGGATGACTATAGGTGGACTTGTTCCAAGGAGTTGGAATTAGATAACAACGTTTTCCCAAATAAATATTGTTGGGCAACATTATTGCGCTGGGCTGAATAGATGGTTACCAAGTCCATGGAGCTTGTATGGTTGTACTTTTATCTAGTGGTGAGACATCAAATCTTATTTTGAAGCTCCTTTGTTAAATGGGCTTGACCTTTACATAAATAGTTTATCCCTATTTATCTTGTGGTGATACTCTTATTAGAAATTACATTGGAGAATTTTATTCTGCTTTTTACAATTACTATGGTATTGCAACCTCTTTAGAAGTTAATTTTTTGCTCTTCTTGATGGGCTTAATTTATGCATTAGTCGTGAAATTAATGAAATAGAAATGGAGAGTGATAGTGAAGTTCTTGTTCAAATCAATAAATGATCTGTCTTTCATCCTTGGTTAGTGCCTTGCTCTTATAAAAGAATCAATCGTATCGTTAACAAAATGAGATTTATGGTTTCTCACACCTGGAGAGAAGGAAAGAAATGCACAGATTTCCTTGCCAATGTTGATATTTATGCTATATGCCATGTAGCTTTTTATACCATTCCAAATCTTTTGATTGATCTTAGAAAGCTTATGTGAGAGGATTATATTAATATTCATCTTTTATGTATTGACTAGTTGAGTTGTGATGTGGTTTGATTGTTTATTTTAGGTGGGTTAAGGTGATAGCTTTTTGTTCTAGGCTTGGGGCAAGGCGGGCTATGTCCTCCCCTATTTTATTTAATTTTCCTTTTAATAATGGTTAATAAAACTTGTAGGTTGTTACCCCTCCACCTGGAGTAAACTTTGGGGTCTTAAAAAAGTTTATCTCTATTTAAATTTTAGAATCTAATTATAATAAATTTTAAAATTTTTACAACATGTTAGATTAAAATTTTAATCAATGGCATTAAAGATACTTGATAGATGGACAACTTACTTTTCATTAATAGAAATTTTCAAAAAAATGTATTTATCATCGTAAACTTTAACGATGTTGAAGATGTCACTATGACAATTACTTTATCACTAGTTTGTTTGATGTTGCAACAAGTTCCATAAGGCTCTGTTTGGTTTGGGGGAAGATTTGGGTGGGATGGGAAAACATAGGATGGGATGGGATGGGAAAGTGTAAAAATTTACACTTCCATTGTTTGGTTTTATTGTTAGACAGTGTATGCCCTTAGCTCCAATCAGAATGATGTACCTTATGACATTTAATGTAAATGAATAAAGTACATATTTGATTCATGTTATTATGGTATGTTTCTATGTAATACCCTTAAACTGGACACATATGAGACTCGTGTTAGTTTAGAATGTTCACAGCCATTGGATAAGTCTGGGGAGTTTATCCTGCCAAGGCTGACACTGATGTGCCGCCAAGTTGGTTGGGGTAGCATGTTTCAGCTGCTAGGGTGAGACCCGAGGTACATGCAGTGTAGGTTTACTTGAAACCCTGAACCGGACCAGATTTCCCGTATTGCCCTAGACCTTGGAGATTGATGGGCAAAACTGAAAAATTACACCTGACCCCTAGACTTGATTATGATACTACACTAGGTGTCGGATTGGGCTGTCTTTGATATGCCAATCAGTGAGATCCTTAGAGGGGGTCAAAATCTAGGTATGTTGGGACAGTCTGAGAATTCATCTAAGTGGGTGATCATAGTGACAGGATCAGCCCATTTGTCAGACAAAGGTAATGATTGGGGATGCACTCTCTCTGATGGAAACCAAGACTACCGGCAACCGATTTCAATCGTTGAAATTTGCTTTGCAAAATATATTTATATACGGATATACATATATATGTTTGCAAAATGTTTGGTTTTATTGCAAAATGTTTGCAAAAGGTTTTAATTCCCGGGATCCATGTGAGTAGAGAGTGCAACACTGTTCCTTGCAGCTGAGTGAGAGGTCCTCTCTTGCCGGGCAGTGTTTGATCATTATGGGCTGAGAGGTTAAGTGTAAGACCATTGAGGGTAATACCTAATGGGCTAATCTTGCATCTGCCCACAGTCTCTGGGTTTTATAAGGTGGCTTGGCCTAGGGACCACTTACTGTAAGTGTTGGACCCATTAAGAGCCCATGTGATGGGCTCAGGGGTTCACTGCCCATAACAGTGAATTCGGCCAGGCCTTGTAACAGAGGCTAGGCTGAACCCATGTGGCTGATGTGTAAATCAATGTTTGGGTCACATGCCATACAAAGAAGCCCAACTAGGCAGCAGTTTGGAAGGCCACTGAGCACATAAGACTTATTGGGCCTAAAGCCCATTTCAAACTGGTTTAGTTAGACTAATTAAAGAGGGGCGGATCTGGGATTTGGATCAATAGATAGGAGACCCTATCCACTTAGAGAGTCTAGATCTAAATAGAGATTTGGATCTGGAAACCTTCTAATGAGATTAGGAGAGAGTTTATCTAATATGCAGATAAGATAAGGATTTATCCTTATCACTTAAAGAGAGTCTAGATTCAAATAAGGATTTGAATCAGGAAACTCCTAATGGGATTAGGAGCTGATCTCTTTAAGTCTATAAAAGGAGGAGGGGGCGAACCATTCAACACATCTACACTCAACCCCAGAGATCAGATCTTAGATCACACAGAGAGAAGACAACAATAGTATGATTGCGCCATCTTCTCCCTGCATTCTCTTCCAGTTGCCGCCTATTGCCAGTTTGATCTCCAGCTTTGTAGGAGCGATCAAGAATAGTTCTTGATATCAGCCTTTGGAGAAAGGTTGATCAGAAGTCGTGCTCATAACCTCCATCGAATTCTTGCTGAAGGATTCGGTTCTTGGGAAGAGCACTGCTGATTCTGCTCCACCCTATACTGTGTCATCTTTAGTGGGAGTAGTCTTTAGAGACTTCTTTGGGCGTGAACACCTTTATTGGAGGATATTGTTTCTTCGTATCAGGTATATCCTTCTCCTACCTTTTGGTTTCAGATCTGGTTCGGTTCTTGGTTCAAGATTGATCTTTGAAAATGCAGATTTTCCAAAACAGGGAATGTGATTCCCAAGTGGGAGAGAGAAATTTTTGAAATTTCGCCCTACCTTCCTACAGGGTTCGGCCATCCATATGATGGATCTCTCATCCCTTCATTTATAAATGGGAAAATAATGGGAAAAGCACTGTGACGAGCTACTTCTTCGTCGGATTCATGTAAGGTGAAGAAGAGAGCTCCATGACTGCAGCGGCGATTAGAGAGAGAGAGAGAGAGAAAGGGAAAATGAGGGAATCAAAAACAATGGATGATCGGAGAAACTAGTCAAAACCAGTAAAATGATTGTCAGAGATGGTAGGAATGATGGAGTATAGTTTCTGTGGGTTGCTCTGCTTCACCAAGAGGAAGACGAACAATAGTTCGCCAGCGGAAAACGATGACGATGAATGGAGAGGTGCTAGAGGGTAAATGATCCTGGTCACCGCCATTGGTATTTCCTGTGTTCATTGTTCAAAAGATAATGAATAGTGCTTTTTTTTTGGTGAAAAACAAAAGACAGAAGAAGAGAGGAGAGAGGGAGGAAGGGAGTGGCTGAGAGGGGGTGCCGTCGTCGCTTCTCTGCTTCTGGGTTCGAACAGGGAAGGGGAGGTATCAGATTGCTGATGGTAATGGGGAAGGCACTGGTTCTCTCCCTCCTCTGTTCGTCATCAATGGTAACAATGGTTTCTCAAATTTGTCCACTGGGGTCGCACGGTTTTGGTGAGACCCCAATTCCATGATTTTGGGATCTGACATCCCACATTTTTCTCATCCCATCCCTCTATTTTCCTCAAAACAAATGAGAGAAAAAAGGAATATTTTTTGAATATTTCCTTTTTCTCATCCTCATCCCATCCCTCCATAGGTTTTGCCTCAACTTTTATGTTATTAATTTCAAAATCGTTTTAACTTTTACCAAAATCTATAGGAATAGCTAGATACCACTTACTATTTTCAATATATGCATGTAATGCATGAAATGAATATGTTATATCATAGGGATAGTGTTTGGTATTTTGTTGTTTATTTGTCATCGCATAATAAGTTATTACATCTACACTTTTTATGCTTAATTGAGGAACAAAATCACATATATTTATCCTATTTTTATCAATGTTTTTGAATTGTCATTGACCCAGATGGTTGGACCGTTCTGCCCAAAAATCGTCCAAGCAACCATTTCCGTTTCACTCCTAACCCGTTCTTAGGTCAAAAACTATTGACTTGGTCATAGAACCGTTGACCCAAGCGGTCAAACTATCGACTTGTTCGACCTGGACAGTGATTCATAGTTTAAAAAAGTTGTAAAGAGGACAGAAAGAGGAGAAAGCGAGACACGAACTCAGATATGAAATCTAGTAGAGAGAGAGAGAGAGAGAGAGAGAGAGAAGAAGAAGAAGAAGAAGAAGAAGAGATTGGAGAGAAATCAATCTCATATTTGAGATCTGCATTTGTTGTCATTGCCCTGACGTCGTCGTCGCCATTATTGCCGTAGGTGAGCATCAAACCCTCTTCATCCTCCTCTTCCTTCCTTTCCTTTCTCTCCTTTTTTTTTTCCTTTCTTCCCTTCATTTCTTTCTTTCTTTCTTTCCTTCTTTCTTTCCTTCTTTCTTTTTTCTTTCTCAACCGACAATTCCACTCTCTTCTCCATTCTCATGTAAAACTTTTATATGAGAAAATATTTACCCTAATATAGCAACATGTCCAAACCGTTTGACCCGGAAACCGGTAAATAAAACAATTCAATTTCTGGGTTGGTTTTTAAAATATTGGTTTTATTTTTGATGCATACTTATTTTATTTATAAATAAATGCCAAATTACCAATACAACTACATACACTACACATAGAAGGGGCTGATTGGAGAAACACTAAATTGACATTTGTATAACGGGGTGGAATGGGAATGGGACATTGGATAAGAAACTTCACATACTTTTTTTATTTAAATGCCTTATTGGATAAGAAAATTCACATGCTTTTCTGATTTAAATGTGTTTTTTATAGATAGATAAAAAACTAAATGCTTGGCGAGGCCAAACACTTTCAGCAATAGTGACATTTATATATACACTGAAGTAAAATTTTCTATATCAGATTACCCCAATTGAGCAATTCTAGAGGGGGTGCAAGATTCCCTCTAGAAGCCCATGGACTTGCCACCTATCATGGCAATCTCTTCCATTGATTTAGAAAAAAAAAAAAATTATCACAATTCACAGTTGTGATATAATAGGAAACTAACCATTCACGCATCTCTCTATCGAACTATATTCTAAATTTCTAACCATTCACGCGCCTCTCTCTTTTCATCACATCCTCTTCCTTCTTCCCTCTTTTCATAGCATTCTATAGAGAATAGGTAGTAGAGGTGGATTCCTATTTCCCACATTCTACAAAGAAGAGGTGGAACAGGTCTCCCTCTATTCCTCTTCCTCATCGTTTTTTTTTTTTTTTTAATTTTGCTCCGATCGTCCCTTACATTTTGGACAAAAAAAATGGAGCAAAGAAACTCACTACGAAGCACCTCCTTCTTCTATGTTTTCATTGCATTCTTCATGGTCCATGTGGATTGGTTTTGATAGAAATAGTGGGCAATGACACTGTTAGATCCCCTTGGCAGTAAAAACAGGGGCTCCAGTGCATCGTTAAAATAGGGGCTCTACCCCATCGTAAAGTTTTGATGCACTACTAATGATTCTTTTTTAATTTTATTTTTTTTCACTAATAATGACTTAAACAATGGACATTCTCTAAGTATGTTAGATAATTGATACTCTCCATGTATAGTTTTAGATTTTTTTCATAGAACCGAGGCTTCTCCTTCCTCCAAACGAAAATGACCCAGAGAAAACTTATATATTCACTGTGTACAGAGGGTTTCCTCCAATTGTTGTGTCATATTGGATGATTCTAAGAAGGTTTTTGGTGGTCATATTGCCTCAGTGCACTTATTGATTTTGAGGTAGCATTTCTCCCTCTTCTAAGTGGAACAACTCAGAAAACTTATAGAGTCGCCATGCACGAGGGTCTCCATGTTATGCTGGCTGACTCTAGGATGGTTTTCGACAATCTTATTGTCCCAATGCAACTGCAACTGGTTGCATTCTCTATCAACTCACCATAAAGAAATGTCCCTCTTAACCTAGAACTCAGAACTCGCCAAAACTCACCAAAAAGAAACATCCCTTCTATTTCAACAAGATTTCTGTGCCTGGTTTTCCTCAATGTTTGTTATGCAATAAACCTTTGTAGTCTGTAACTAATTGGAGTGTTAATGGTCTGCTGAATTGCCATTAGTTGGATTGCCGGTGGGTGAAGGTTGCAATTGCAAACACCAAGTCTCTTCGAGTGTTTAAGGCCGGACAGGTATCATGTGTTTTGAATAGATTCCGTTTATTAAATAAATGTTTGTACTTGATTTGTCGTCAAAACCGAGAAAATGTGGTTGATAACATTCTTTTAGGATTTGTTGACAACTAGACGCCACATCAACGGAACAATAAATAAACGCTTTTGTGTTGGGGGAAGCATTAAAGTAAAGTTTCCCCAAACGGTTGGATTGCACATAAATCAAGACAAGAATTTATCAATAAATATACATACAAAATAACATGATGGGACAAATGCTGATTTGACAATGACATGGCACTGTTTATCAAATAAACGGAAGCCATACCAAACACCGCCTTAATGAGGAATTTTTGAGGGCTTTTCTTAATGAAGGGTTGGTTATGTGTTCGTTCTCTAGCACTTAGAAGTCAGAATGTTTTTATTCAATAGTTAAATATAATAGCTTGGACTATTCAATTTAATGAAAATAATTAATATTTACTAATATTTATTGGGTAATAGTAATTAATAATTAACACCAATATTAATTGCCAATAATTAGCAACAATTCTATTTATTAAATGTTCTTTTATTTAATTTTTTAATTACTAGAAACTATCAAAGAATACGAATTATTCAATTTAATAATTAAAAATAGTATGTCAGACTATTCAATTTAATCATTTTACTAGCAAGATAGTTAATATCTACTAGTATTTATTGGGAAAATAGTAATTAGCAACAATTCTATTTATTAAATGCTCTTTTGTTTATTTATTGAATTACAAGAAACTATCAAAGAAAATAACTCAAAATAAATTATTGGTATTTATTGATAAATTTTGTAACTTTTTAACATTAAAAATAAAATGATAAACAATAAATTACTAGTATTTATTTATTTTTTAAATTATTAGAAATTATAAAAAAACACAAAATAAAATACCTGCATTTTATTGATAAAATAACCCAAAATAAAATACCAGTATTTTATTGATAAAATGACCCAAAATAAATTACAACTGTTCATTGATAACGAAAATTACCAGAATTTAACATTATTATTAACATCTAGAAATTAATTTATTATTAATTATCACATAATAAATTATTTGTGATTTATTGTTATTACCAAACAATGCCAAAAATTAAAAGAAGTTATTTGTAATTACTAGAAATTACCAAAAATTAGCAGATTTTTTTTTGTAATCACCATAAATGATATGTCATTATTAAATAAAAATTATTAGTAAATTATCTAAAAAATACAAGAGATTATCAAACATGGCTAAGAACTAGAAAATTAATATAAATTGCAATGTTTTTTTTTAATTTATTAAAAATTTTCAAAGAAGGTAATGGTAGATAATTTTTACTTTTCAATAAATAATCATTAGCTTTTTAAAATAACGAGAAATTAGTAATAGCTAACATTAAGTTAGTGATAATTAGGAGAAATTAATTACCAAAAATTATTAGTACCCTCAACTTTGGGGGTAGTGTCAAGTTACTTAATGGTAAATTATTAGTAATTACTATAAATTACTATAATTTTTTTAAAATTACAAAATTATTAACGAAATTTATTTGTAATCACCATAAATTATCTTTCATTATCAAATAATAAATTATTTGTGATTTATTGTAATTACTAAAAGGGAAAATTCCACTTTAGTACCCTGAACTTTGGTGGTAGTGTAAAGTTAGTACTCGAATTATCAAATGTGTCACTACAATACTTAAACTTTCAAAAGGTGTCAAGTTGGTCCCTACCGTTAATCAGCCGTTAGTTATCGGTTCGGGTTGACGGTTCTGAAATTACAAGAACAACGGTTCAATGAAAATTCATCATTGAAAATTCTCAAATTGTACTGGTTTATAAGATATATACATACATACATACACACACACACACACACACACACACACACATATATATATATATATATATATATATATAATGTTAAAAAGTTACAAAATATATGTATATATATAATCTTATATATCTTATCTGCCACTCGCTTTCGGGTCGACGGTTCGACCGTTTGGTTCGAATGGACGACCCATTCGGACAACAAAAATTACAAGCAAAAAATTGAGTGTGTGAGGTCCATTAAGTGGTAGTATACGTGTTATGTCATTCGAGCGTGTGACTCATATGACTTGAAAACGGAACCGTTCTGACCACTGATTTTTGGGTTGATGGTTTGACCATTCAGTTTGAACAAATGACCCATTTTGACAGCAAAAATTGAAAGAAAAAGGCAAAAAACCATTGAATGAGTCAATGGGTCGACGGCCACCCGGGTCAATGGGTCATTGACCGATTCAACTGTTTTTAGCTAGAGGCCGGGATTGGGATAAAACGGAACTGGTTGCTTGGACAGTTCCCAATTAAAAAAAAATGGCAAAAAACCATTGAATGGGTCAATGGGTTGACAGTTTGACCACCCGGGTCAATGGATCGTTGACTGATTCAATGATTTTTGGCTAGGGATCGGGATTGAGGTAAAATTGAATTGGTTGCCTAGACGGTTCCTGAGCCAAAATGTTCGTCTGTCCGTGTCCGAGTCAACGATGGCTTGATTTTCACTAAATGATTTTTATGCTTTTGAATTATTACTATTCAAAAGTATTTTTTATTGTGGACTTTATTTGATTTTCACTAGTTGATACCTAAAATTAAATTAAAAATAATAAAAAAACAGGCTTCCTAGGCTTCTGCCGGTCCATAACAAATGGACAAAAACAATATTTGAGGCCCATCTAGCAAATGAGAAAAAGTTAAAAACAAATAACACGCCCGGTGGGATTCGAACCCACAATCGCCTGATTAGAAGTCAGGCGCCTTATCCATTAGGCCACGAGCGCCGTTTACCATAATAAAAAAGTAGGAGAATTATCTTTCTGTACACTGCCGGCCCATAAGAAGAGATTCGAGAGATATAGAACAGAAGCAAAATTTGAGGCCCATGTAGGGACGAGTCGACGAATAAAAGTTGTAAAATACCATTCACGCCCGATGGGACTCGAACCCACAATCGCCTGATTAGAAGTCAGACGCCTTATCCATTAGGCCACGGGCGCCATCGTTTTCTTATTAGCATTCATTGGAATATTAATTATTATTTCCCCTAAACCCTAGACCCTAGTGGAAAAATCTGTTCTCGCTTCTCAGTTATTTTGAACCATACTTCATTTTTCGCTCGTATAGTCGTCGTAGAAGAGTGCAGCAGAAACAGAAGAGGAGGATATGATCTCCTGCGATTTGTAAAACAGTCATCGTCACGTTTAAGGAGGTGGGTTTCTACTTATTTGTTTTTAGTCAGTATTAATAATGGAGGTGGTGATAGCGTCGTCTCCCGTCGACGCTGGGATTGGTTGCTGGGACTTGCATTCGGGCGCAGAACAGCTCCGTTACCGATCATGCACCTCTACTCCTCACGGCCTAGCTTGCGTTGGTCAACGCTTTCTTGCCTCTTCCCAGCTTCGAGACTCCTCTTCGTCATCGGGCTCCATTCTCTACTGGTCCTGGAGCAAGGTCTCTCTCTAAATCCTATCTCCTCGTCTGTATCTCTTTTATTTCTCTCTTTTGTTCTTACTTTCTGGGATTCTTTAACCTTTCATTATCATCTTAAATGATATGCATTTAATCATTTTATTTTGTTCTTTCTCTGAAGAGAGAAAAAAGAGCGATTTGCGTACTAAATTGGTCAGTCAATCCTGTTTTTAGTTGCAAATTGGCTTGTTATTGTGAGATACCTTATTCTAATAGAAAAAGGGTAATTGGGCTTATTTTTTATTCTGGAAATGGGCACTAGACAAATTTTAAATGTAAATGCAAGTGATGTATATTGCTTGTCAGCAAGGATGAAATGACCAGGTTTTATTTATATAAATATATCTTTTTATTGTCTTTCTGTTTCAGCCTCAAGTTGAAGTTAAAAGTTTTCCTGCTGAGCCAATCCACCCACTTGTTTCCAATAGTGATGGGATGTATATTATTGGAGGAGGTTCATCCGGGGCAATTTACTTTTGGGAGGTGAAATCTTCTCATGTACTTTCTATTTTATTGTTATGCATGTAAAATTTACGGATTTGTGAAATATTAATGTGTAGAGACGTAATTCAAGTTTTTCTTAATCTGTTTATTCTATTAAATATTTTATGAACCAGGTTGCAAGTGGCAGACTTCTTAAGAGGTGGCATGCTCATTACAGGGCTGTTACTTGCTTATTTTTGTCCGATGATGAATCCCTTTTGGTTTCTGGGGCAGAGGATGGGTGTATCAGAGTCTGGTCTCTTTTCATGTACTTAGTTCCTTCTTGTTTCTTGTGTTTTTCCCGAAGTTTATTTATTCCTATTTCTGAGTTTACACCCTTAGTTTTCTTAATATATTTTTCTCTTTTCAATTAATATGACAGGGTTTTTGATGATATCGGAATGGAAATGGCAAAAAACCCATATGAATATAGTTTCTCTGAGCACACTCTGCGTGTGACTGATATGGTTTCTGGTTATGGAGGATGTAATGCAATCATTGTATCTGCTTCTGAGGATCGAACATGTAAGGTTCGGTAGGTTCTTAGTTGTTGTATCTTGGTGTTAATTTCTTTAGTCATGCATCACAACTAAAATGATTGCATACTTGCATGTGATATTCTCTGTACAATTAAGGATTTCAGTTCCAGGTTTTTTTTATGGTCATGCTTTTATGTAGCTTTAATATCCTTGAGGGTTTTCTAAAATGATTTGAAGTCTCATGATTTTACAAAAGATATATGGACCTTGATAGATTGGAACAGTGATACTGTATTTGCTAGCTTACCCCATATTTTTGGGATTAGACTTTCTTTCATTGAGTTGATCAATTTTATTTTGTTCTCTATAGGAGGGAAATCATAAATAGTGGGTAGAACTGTTACAATTGTGTAACCGTGTGCACAGGAGGTTGGAGGTGGGGAGTAGAAACATTTTTTTATTGTCCTATCAAATTAACTAACTCTCCTTTGCTGGAGTCTTCACAGCAGTTTTCTACCACAGCTCGATATGCAGACTCTAGTGGCTGGTGTTCCGGGGGCATGTTTAAATGCAAAAATACACCTCTTCTGATTTACAATAATTTCTTTGTTCTAAAGGTGGAATGTTCCAGTTATCTTTTAGTGCTCTTTTTGACCTTGTGGTTCATTAGTCTTCATGATGCGATTTTCTCACTCCATTTCTGGATCAAACATCAAGAAAAATAATTGTTATTATATGCAGACATGCAGAGATACAAATAGGTCTCGCTAACATTCATTATGTTGGTACTTAACCTTCATAAGAGATTTTTTTTTCCAACTAATTTGTCCATTACCCCTCAGTCATTTGTACATAAATGGAGTGAGATAAGAAGACACTAATACAAACTTACAACCAACAACACAAGACTAGAGACAATTATCAAAGTGAAGACCCAAGAGCACCATTTCTGGACACCTCCACCACCTCTATGACCTCTGAGACCACACAAGACCTAGGCAACCGACTCTTAATCCTCCCCTTTGAACACTTCCACTTGTCTGTCAATATACTCATCCCACATCTCTCCTCCCTCCCCAATTACCACTTTGGCTTTGTTCATTTACCAGTATCTCATGTGGGGTGGGGGGGGGTAAGTTGTTCAACCAGGTAATTGACTAATTTCCCCATGTTCGAGTGTTGGTATAATGGGTCCCACGGGAAGGTTATTTTTCGGAGAGTAGCAATTCCCTGGGTAACTGACTCTCTTGGGGGGTGGGTAGGTTGATTACCCATCCACCAAAAACGTTAAAATCTCCCACCTCTGTCTTTGCTTGGGTAAGTTGAAATGTAAACGGACATTGACACTGCAATTTGCCCCGATAAATCTTGCTCAGGAACGATCCCTTTCTTCAAACTTTCTTCCCTCCTCTCAAACTCTTCCAAGGCCTTCGTAGCAAGCTCCTCCCCTCCCCTCAAAAACAAGCCAAAGCTTTTTCCAACTGCAACATCTTTCTCCATAATTTTCTCAATAGGAAGCTTTCCAGACCTCTCCATCTGATCATCAAGACCTTTATCAGGATCTCTTGTTTCAGAACTGGAATCAATTCCATTGTCTTTTTCATGCTGAAAGGTTCCCATCTGAGAGACTGAACCGTTGTTAACCTGAAAGTCCACACCTCCACCATCCTTGAATGTTGGCACTGTTGTCTTCCCCCCCTCCTCTTTTTGTAGTTTTTGTAGGTCCTGCCCCTACCAAACTGAGTTTCAGCCGAGAAAAGACCTTGGTTATGTGGACGATGTGCATATTCCTTGCTCCGCAAGATTTCTTGGGAACCACCTCTTCAATTATTACCACGTCTTTCTTTGCCGCCCTCCCTCCCAAATCCACATCTAACTTTCCAATCACCACTTCCTCAAAAGGATTATGAATGGCATCAGAGCATTCTACATGGGAAGATTCACAAGCAGTCATATTGTTATCCTCTCTTCATCCATTGTCATCTCCTAAAACCTTTCCAAATTCAGCATTGCCAACCCCTATTGCAACTTCCTCCATCCTCTTCCCCGACCTATCCTTTGCCCCATTAAAAATCTCCTTGGAACCACTATAAAACTTATAAAATGGCAATGCATCACAAAAAATCGTTCGGTAGCTAGTGGTGACATGTTTTTGGTGGTTGAATGGTTCTATAACTAATTCATGCATGGCTTTATGCAATAGCAATTCTTCACTGAATACATGAAATAACACTAAGATAAATATGGGAATGGGCATGTTTGATTGATTGGGTTGGGCAAGAAAGACTATGCAAATCCAATAAAACAGTTACCAACTTACAATATGTGTTTTAAGCTGTTAAAGTTTGAAATTTTTGTATATATACACATGCATAAATCATAGTTATCAATATGTAATAATGTAAAGGAGATGCTAGTTGATAATGTAGCACCCTGTCATTTATGCACCCAGATGGTGGTTTCAGTTCTTATTATTTTTTTATTGAAAACAATTACAAATTTACATGTGATGGCACACTATGGCATTAACTATTAGCAATATCACTTGAAACAAAAAATATATATATTCCATGCACAATTTACAAACAATTTAAACAATTCATAACTTATAAGAAGAAATAGCTATCTTAATTCTGATAAAAAATGGATATCTTAAACTAAAATAAGTAGCATGCAATTTAAACACTTATCCTAGAAATTTCAGTTAAACACAATTTAACACATCATGTATTCACACTTCCTGTTTTCCTAAAACCTAGGCCTATGATATGCTAACACAGATGATGTATGATAAATGGTACATTGGAGTTGATCTTAGATTATCTCAGATCAATAAAGTATCTTAAAGGTCAGAATATTTTTTCTGCTATATGTTTCTTTGTTGAATATCGGTGCTTTCCTGTTCCACCTTTTTTTTTTTTTATCAGCATGCCTTCCCGTTCCACCTTATTAAGTTGGATTCACAAGCTTGCCTTGTTGTAAACTTTTTTATTTATTTTTAATGGGGGCAGAAATAACCATATAAGTCCAAGAAACTGTCTGTTGACCACATTCAGGGAAAGGCCCTATTCATGATTCAATGGATATTAATGATTATACGTTATAAATAAGAAAATACAAGTTCTGCTATAATTTCATATCATAAAAAAGTTAATATCAATAATGAATTTGAATTACCGAGAGAACTCTTTTGGAAGAAGAAGCCCCAAAAGCAATTTTGGTTCTGTTTACCAAAATTCAAACTTCTGAATGCAGATGAACAGGCAATATATACAGTGTTAATATCTGGGCTGATTGTAGAAAGAAGCCAGAAAATTCCAAAAAAAAAAAAAAACTCCAGAGCAATATGTGCAGTGTCAAAATCTGGAATACTTTTCTTTTGAGTATCATACTAGTCTGTGAGCTATGTAAAATCTATGACCTAACAATTAAACCTTTTTTAATCAATTCTATCTCAATTACACCTTGTATAAATTGATCCTTTTATTGTTTCTGTTACCACGCTGATCTGCATGGAAGAAAACAGTGACCAGAATAAAGGAGAAGACCTGCATTCTTAGTATTCCTTTGTGTGTTGCTTATTAAGCACCATGGTGTAAATGTCACAGGTTTGGAGCCTATCCAGGGGAAAATTATTGAGATCGATTGATTTCCCTTCTATTATTGAAGCAGTTGCACTAGATCCTGGTGAACATGTATTCTATGCTGGTGCTAGGGATGGGAAGATATATATTGCTTCTATTAATGCTGAAACCACTTCCAGCAACAGTTATGGAAAGCATATCATTGGCACATTATCTGATAACAGGTTTGTTGGTTTTCTTTTTTCATGTACAATTATTTTGATTTGTAGTGGGCATATTCATTTAATGTTCATCCTTTGCCATGGTCTAATGCCTAATGCTGTGGAACACTGAGTATATTAATGTAACATGCGCCCCTTGTTTTATCATTTACCTTTGGTGTGGTTGACTTGCAAGGCATGTATACTCATCATCAAATACTAAGAAGAAAGAAGAATCTAATTACTTTTTATACTTCCTTTGAATCTTTTGGAATCATGTTGTATTGGTATTAATTGTGGCCTTTTGCATTTGCATTATTCCCTATCTGCTTGACTGGTGCAAGTCCTTTCATATTGGTGTTTCTCTATGGCTTTCCACAATGGATTAATTAAAGGGAGTAACTATGGATGCAAAATAAGGGGGTAGGTAATTGCAGGATATGCACATCATAGAAGGTAGAATGCCCAAGAATGTGCTGCTCTAGTTAGCAGAAGCATTTTGGAACTCTAGGGGCTTCAAAGTTAGGGGAAGCTTTTAGAAGTTATTATCAAAGAAGAGAATAAGGAGAGAGAAGAAGAGAGAGAGAGGAAGATAGAGGATAGGGGGAAACGAGGAAGAGAAGAAGAAAGTGAATCATGAGAGAGCCAAAACTCCTGGTTAGCAACGCCAACATTAATATATACTATGTAGGGTGACAAAAAATAAAAGAACATAAAAAGACCAAAGTGCCCTTGCATCACATAGCTAAGAATATTGCATTATTCCCCCTCAAGTTGGGGCTTATATATCAATCATGCCCAACTTGTCACAAAGTTCATTATGCCGCAAGTGATTAAGACCGTTCGTAACTACATCTGCAAGTTGTTCTTTTGAGCTGACAAATGGAGTGCACACTTCTCCCTTCTCGAATTTCTCCTTAATGAAGTGTTTATCCACCTCAATGTGCTTTGTTCAATCATGGAGGACAAGGTTAGCTACAATATTGGTGGTTGCTTTATTTTCACAATAGAGGGACATAAGACCATCAACTTAAAAACCTAGTTCACCTAGCAAGTTCTTAGTCCATAGAAGTTAGGCAACTCCATGGGCCATGGTCCTATATTCCGCTTCTACACTAAACTTGGCCACCAAACTTTATTTCTTACTTCTCAAAGTAACAAGATTTCCTCCCTAAAGGCACAATAGCCATTGGTGATTTTTTTTTTTTTATTCACAAAACCAACCCAATCAGCATCATTATAAACTTCAACTTTCATGTGTTTATCTTCTTAAAGAAGAAGCCATCCTGGGATTTCTTAAAAGTGTGATGCCTTGGGTCCAGGCATGAATTGATTGAGGACACCCACAACATAAGCAATGTTAGGCTGAGTCATAGATAGGTAGAGAAGTCTCCCCACAAGTCTTTGGTATTGTTTAGTATCTTTTATAGGCTCATCCTTACAGCCCCCAACCTATGATTTACAACTATATGAGTGTTAGTTTTGCTCCCACCTTTCCTATATCCTTCAAGAGATATAGGGTGCATTTCCATTGGGAGATGAAGATTCCTTGTTGAGAGTAGGCAACTTCAATTCCAAGGAACAATTATATAAAAAAAAACTTAAACTCCAAGGAAGTAACATAATGGGCCTAGATCCTTCACCTCAAACTATATGGCTAAAAAATCCTTCAACTTGTCTATCTTTGAAACCCAATCACCAGTGATAGCCATGCCATCTACATAGATTATCAAGGCAGCCATTTTTCCCTGCTCAAACTATGTGGTTAAAAAATCTTTCACCTCAAACTGTTTGAATCCTATCTATAGCACAACCTTGTGGAATCTACTAAACCAATCCCTTGGTGACTATTTGAGGCCATATAGAGTCTTCTTCAGTCTACACACTTTCATTGCCCTTACCACAAAACATGGGTGGTTTGATCATGTATACCTCCTCCAAATGATGATTCAATAATGCATTTTTTTATAGGAGAACCCTAATAGAGTTCATCTTTGTCACTAGAGCAAAATTCTTTGCATAGTCTACTCCATACACCTGTATTAACCCTTTTTCTACCAAATGAGCCTTATATCTTTCCGTAGTTGTCAAGGCGACACCTAGGCAATAAGGCCCTTTGAAGCTTGCCTTGTTTAATCGCCAAACAATTTTGTACTTTCTATTATAAAATACTTTTTTATTCTTTTTTTTTGAGATTTTAATTATAACATATACATTATTTAACTAAAATATTCATTTTGTGTGTTTATATACTAATTTCTTTTTTATTATTTTCTTATTTGTTAGGGTTTAATCAACACAAACGTTGCTAAATGTTGTATTGAACCCTCAAAGACTTCAAAACCTGAACCACTAGGTAAGGAAGAACTTAAAATTTTGTCTAATCAACACATTTTCTTTTTCTTTTCTTCTTTTCCTATAACAAAAATAAGGGTTAAGCCCCTATATATTTTTTTGAATTTTCTTTTCTTTCTTCCTTTTCTTCTCATGAATTTGTTGATTTTCTATACCTTAGCATGGATTTTATGCTTTTCTTATGAAAATTATGAATAATCATTAAGGAAATATGGTTATGGTACCTAGGGAACTACCCTTGGATCTATGTTTTATACATAAAAAATATCCATCGCATAGGTGACGTGATAAGGCCCCACGGCCCAATATCAGTCCAACAACAAGCTCACAATAGGATCATCGATTCAGTCTGTTTATGTGTGAAGGACATGTGGCCTAAATTAGTTATAAACATGCAACAAACCACGTGAATAAATTCTCGTATTCTCATCGTAAGTAGCTATAAATGTCTCATCATGAGGACAATACAATCATTGCAAATCATTTGGCTATCCCCCTTTCTCTCTCCCCTTTTCTATTTTGGAGGTTGGGTCCCTCAAAGAACCCTGAGGTGGGCAGTAACCCACCATTTCTGGTATTAGAGCAGGCAAGCTGGTAACGAAGATGACGACAATGAGCTCGGTGATGGCTGACGAACGCGTGGATAGGCTAGAGATTGAGTTACATAAACTCTTTGGTGAGTTGAAGGAAATCCGAGAGATGCTTTCGTTGGTGGCGTCCTATTGTGAGAAGGCAACGACAGATGGAACGAGGGAGGATGAACAAGAAGGATCAAGCCAAGGTAGCAACCTGGCTCTGATACCATTTATTACGTGCCTTAGGAGAACTCACCCCTAAAAGCTAGCTGTTAGAGGGAGGGAACACAAGCACATATATACCCTAGAACAACATCCCATACTACCGATGTGGGATATCTCACATTAGCATCCCATACCACCAATGTAAGACAAATGGATCATAACATGACACCTTGAAAACTATGTATCTTTCTATTGTACAATCCTCCAATGCTTCACAAAGAACACCTGTTTTCACCCCATAGGGTAGGGGATAGATCATGAACGAAGCACCAACAACCAAAGACACACATGGGCCTTGCAAAACATGTGTGGTACTCCTGTTCCACCAAAGGTTAGGGCTTTCTGCAAAAGGTCAACACTTTTGGAATACTGGTGCCTATCCCCTCATGTCCGTTGCCTTTGCCTGTAGAATGGAGAGATAACGACTCATCTATTTATTTCCTGTCCTTTTACTTCTTGTATTTGGGGTTGGTTCTCCTTTCTCTTTGGTTGCAGGTAGACTCCTCCTTCGTCTGTGCGGAACCTTTTAGATTCTAGTTTCTTCTAGTTGCCAAAGAAGAGAGGTAGGGTGATGTGAAAAACAACAAGAATAGTTGTATTATGGTCAGTATGGGAGGAGAGAAATAATAAGATTTTCCAAGGACAGGAAAGAACCAAGGAAAACACTTATAGAGGGCATCACTACCAGGATCATACATTGGCTGAAAGCTTTGGAGGTTTTTAAAGACTTTTCCTTCATTGACTTCAATAGAGGATGGGGTGTCATAGCTGGTTCCTCATCTTTCTCCCCATCAGTTCAGGAAAGTTGGACCCTGCTGCCTTGTTCTAGAGTGAAACTGAATTTTGACGGAAGCTCTGTAGACAACCCAGGCCCCTCTGGAATAGGGGGTGTTTTCAGAGATGAGGGGGGTAGAGTGTTGGCCACTTGGCCCTGTAGGGGTGGGAGACTTCCTAAGAGCAGAAGTTTTTGCTTTACTCCAAGGTCTCAGATTGGCAAAGAATTAGGGATTACAATGGTTAGAAGTGGAGGGAGACTCCAAGCTAGTAATAGGCTGGCTGCAATCTAGAAGCTTGGGCATGTGGCTTTTCAGACATCAGCTAAGGGAAATCTCAAGCTTAGCTTAGTTTTGATTAAAAAAAAGAAATCTCAAGCTTAGCAAGGGAGTTTGGTGTGAGGTTTAATTGGGCAAGAAGATCAGCAAATGGTATGGCTGATGCTTTAGCAAAGCAAGGAGTCAATAGGCAAGAGTTTTTTTGGGCCTGTTTATGAGACAATTTGTATCAAAGGGTTCTCCATCTAGCCCTTGGATGGTGGCAATTGTAATTTTTATCCATTTTTATTAATGAAAGTTACCGTTTCCCATAAAGAAAAACCAAAGACACACATAGGTATAGGAAACAATGGAGCTTTAGGGGAGAGAAGTTGATGTGGAACCTTATATTCTAATAACCAAGATGGCATATGATTTATAATATAGGTAGTAGTCATAACATCATCCATCTAGAACCTTTTTGGTACATTCATGTGCAAAAGAATTCCCTGAGCCACTTTTATGAGTTGACATTTTTTCTTTTTGCAACCCCATTCTGTTGAGGGGTTTTGGCACAGGAGCTCTGGTGAAGGAGCCACATGAAGCAAAAAATTAAGTTAAGTTATCATGAAAGTACTCCTTTGCGTTGTTTGATTGAAACATTTGGATATTGGTTTGGAATTGCACAAGGATCATGCGTTGAAAATCTTCTACAAGTTTAGGAGTACACAAGTGTATTGAGAAGAGTCATCTATGGTTGTAATCAAATACTTGTATTCATTCTCAGTTGGAATATTTACAAGGCCTCAAACATCGGAGTACACAAGTTGAAAAGAAGAATGCAATCTTTTATTATGTAAAGGAAATGAAGTTCTACAATGTTTGCTCAATTGGTATATTTGGCATTGAAACTCACTAACTGACACACAAACTTAAACAATTCGGGAAACAAATATTTCAAAGACCTCAAAAGACGAATGACCCAGATGATTTTGCCACAAAACAACTTGACTCTTATTTGATAGACTCGGAGACCCTGATGTTGTAAGACCAACTTTATTCTTTAGCACATTGATACCATCAACCCTGCTTCCTCCACAAATTGTCTTCCCTAAGGCCCAATCCTAAAATACACAAGAATGAGGAAGAAATGATGTTACTGGACAATTTAAAGAATGGGTGATACTATTGGTAGATAACAAATTAATAGGTAATTTGGGGACATGTAGAACATTAGAAAGGGAAAGACAAAAAGGCAAAGATATTGATCCTTGACCAAAGAGGAGGGTATAAGATTGGAACAGATTTGTCATATGACTGGAAGCACTGGAATCAATGATCCATGGAGATTCCAAAGCATCATAGGACACATGGAAAGTAGAGGCTATGTTACCTGAAGTGGATGCAAAAGAAATAGAAGGGGTAGGTCCAAAATCTGTCTGTTGGAGTGCCCTACCATATTGGTCTAGGTGATCACTAAAGGAGTTGATAAGAACTCACTGTCAAGCTACCATACTGGGACTCTTGAGATGCCAAGTTTGCTGAGGTATATTTCTTCTAACTAGACTTCCTATTCTGCTCTTATGCTGACTTTTTCTCCAAATCTTGTGCCCATTTTGGTTTTCCAATCAAATACCAACAGATTTCATGGGTGCCTCCCCTGACTACCAAGGCAACCCTCTTTTGACCATCACCTTTCCGTCTAGAATTTGTGCCTCCCCTGACTACCGAGGCAACAATCTCCCCCTCAGGAACATTCATTGCAAACCTTCTACTCTTCTTGGACTGGATTAAAGCATATACCTCTTGGATAGAAGGGAGATCCTTGCTGCCCAAAATCTGTAATGGGTTCATACATGGAATTGAGGCCTAACAGGAAAGCAAAGACATGTTGCTAAGAAACTAATTGCTTGTGGCCTTGGCATCTTTGTCACTGTCCCACTAAATGCTCTGGTAGTGATCCAACTCTTTCCAGATTGAAGTGACGGCTGAATAATAGGAAGACATGCTTCTTTCCCCCTGCTTACATGTGGAAGATTCTGCTTGCAACTGGTAAAAAGTGATACACAGAAAGCAGGAGGAGGGCATGAATTTAAGAGGCCCTATTTTATTTTCTCAATGGATCTGTGTAAAATATAGCTTTGCTACCAAAAAATAAAGAAGCTTTGTAAAGTAGCTGAAAACCTTTTTCAATCTGTAAAATCTGGTTTATATTTCTAGTTTCTACCAAATTTAGGGAAAAACAAACTTTATTTCTACTCAGTAGTCTAGATGGTAGAGTAGGATCAAATCAGTGGAACCACAGGATCTCTGTGGTATGGCCGGTGGGCCTCATGTACACCTTGCTCTGCCCCACTCTCATTTCCTCTATACCCGAATGAAAAAAAATAAAAAAGGGGTAAGGATTTTACTTTTTGGTAAGTTATTGACATCATCTCAATTACAAGATGCCACTTAAAAATTAACACAGACGTGTTGACAGTCTATAGGCTCCTGTGGCTCCTCGTATAATCTGTATGTCCACCCTCGTAAGAAATGAAATTAAAGTTACTGAACTAAAGGAATTCAAAACTGTGGTTAGAAGAATCCTACTTAATTAACAGAACATAGGCAAACATGTGGTGAATTTAAAATGGATTAAGACACCAAAATTGAGACTAGTAGCAGAGTTATGTACGTGTAGTAGAATCATTTGAATGGAGAAAACATTCTATTAGCTAGACCAAGAAAAAATAATAAAATTCCAGAGCCATATGGTTGTCTAATTTCATCACATTTGGTTGGTTGTTGGATTCAGAATTATCAGAGACATGCATGCTCCAGGGCGGGTCCTCAGAAAATTACCTTCTTGTGGATTCAGAAATCAGTCCAAGGGAGTGCTTACTGCTTAGGATGTATGAATTACTGAACGGGTGAGCCCAACTTTGAAACGGCAGGTCGTCACAAATCAACCTTGGCTACCTGCAGTAGCACGTGCATGTTCAGTTACTACCCATTAAAATGAACTTCATAAAGGCTTCTTTTATAAGGTAATACAAACAAGAATCTTCTAGGATCGCTTCTCAGCAAACCATCTATGTACTTACTAGTTACTCCTAAGACTACTGTAGTACTGTAACACCTCAATTAGCTTAATTTGCAGCTGAACCTTGATTTTACATTATTCATAAAAAAAACCTTGATTTTACATTGGTAATCTACCATATGAGACCAACTAATAAAGCTTTGCCTGCTTGACATATGAGTAGTTAAGTCGTGCATTCCTTTAATTTTGTAACATCATCTATTCCCATGTATTCAGCAGAGGAAACCATGGGACTCCGCCCTAGAGTGAGAATTGGGTGGGTTTAGGTGTGGATTGAAGACCAACCCACTTGGGGGAGAGAGAGAGAGAGAGAGGAAGTGCTTATCAAAATGTATACTGTTATCAATTACCCTACAATTGTTGTATGTGATTAAGTGCAAAATGTATGCAGTTATAAAAATAGTAGAAGTATGAAAAAACCCTCAATGATTAGCCCAGTGATTTAAAAGGCACGCCTAGGCGCACAAGTGAGGTGCATTTTGGGGTATGTGCATGCCTGGTGTGCCTAGGCGTGCGCCTTTTTAAAATTGTGCTTTTTGCTTTTTTTTTTTTTTTTGAGTCTAACGGCGAGGCCAGGGGCTCTGCCCCCCGACCCCGACCATGCCCCTTGAGGCAAGCCCGAACAAGTCTATGTTAGAGTTTGAAATTCTTATTTCTCATTTAACTACCTCAGTTTGCCATTGGGAGATAACCCTCAGAAAGGTGAGTTTTGGGTTCCGGTTGTGGAGAGGTCTGAAAAGAGACTAGCAACTTGGAAGAAAAATTATTTGTCTCTTGGAGGGAGAATCACTCTAATCAGGTCTACATTAGCTAACCTTCTTGTGTACTTTTTGTCAGTCTTTAAGATTCCGGTTAGGGTGGCTAGCATATTAGAAAAACTAATAGAGACTTTCTCTAGGAGCCGGGGGAGGAGAAGAAGGACCATAGGGTTAGGTGGAAGATGGTTTGTAGGAGTAAGAGGGAGGGAGGTTTGGGTATTGGAAACATAAGGAATAGGAACTTGGCACTACTAGGGAAATGGCTATGGAGATTTTCATTGGAGAAGGATAAACTTTGGGTGAAGATAGTGGGTAGTATTCATGGGGTTGTAGACAATGGATGGGATTTTGGGATTCTGGCAAGGACTACAAGAGCATCTTCTTGGAAAGCTATTCAAGCTATTTTGCCATTGTTCTCTCCATGGATCAGGTATGACTTGCACTTAGGCAATCTCATTAATTTTTGGGAACATGTTTGGATTGGGGATTCTTCTTTAAAAGACCAAATCCCGAGTCTTTTTGCTCTTTCCACATTTAAAAACGAACCGGTTTCTTCCTTCCTTGTTCCTTCCAACTCAGTTTCTGGGTTCGGCTGGAACTTGGGCTTGAGAAGAGATATCAGGGACAGAGCCAACAAAGGCAGATAGTAGAATTTGGACACTCACTCCCTCATGTTCTTTCACTTGTGCTTCTTTCTTTAAAGCCCTAATACAACCTTCTTCTTTTGGTTTGTCCTTCCCTGTTAAAGAGGTGTGGTGTCATCCTATACCTCCAAAGGTTGGGAGTTTCTGTTGGGAAGCCTTTCTGGAAAGAGTTAATACAAGAGATTTACTTCAAAGAAAAAGACCAAATAGTTGTTTGTATCCTCACAGATGTGCTCTCTGTAAAGCTGATGGTGAGTCTAGATGCCATTTACTAATTTTTTGTCGGTTTACTAAAGTCATTTGGGAATGGTGTACTTCTTTGTTTGGGTGTAGGTGAACCCCTCGTTTGAATGTGCAAAGCTTATTCACTTCCATGCCGAATTGGCCAACAAAAGGGGCCAAGATTATGTGGAGGTGTATGTGGGCTGCAGTTTGTTGGACTGTTTGGGAGGAGAGCAATTCACGGATCTTCTCAGAAAAGGAGAGAAGCTTGGAAGTAATATTGGAGGTCATCCATATTAGGGTGATACATTGGTTGAAAGCTTTGGCATTGTTTGCAGAATTCTCAGTTGATGAGTTGCTAAGAAACTGGAAGAAGATAGCAGAATTAGCTTCAGCTAAGAAGGCCTCAAACTCTTGTTGCATTCCTCCACCCCATGGCTTTACTAAACTAAAATTTGATGGCAGCAGAATGGGTAATCCAGGGCCATCTGGAATAGGGGGAGCAATAAGAGATGAACAAGGGAATCTGTTAGCTATGTTTTTTGGACCAATAGGGGTGGGAGATTTCTTGAGGGCTGAGATACTTGCACCTCTTGAAGGGGTACACAGGGTCAAGGATATGCATATTAATAAGCTGATCATAGAAGGAGATTCTGAAGTTGTGGTGAACTGGCTAAAAGAGGATAACTCTAGGCTTTGGAATTACAACAATGAAAAGAGAAAATTTAAGTGGCTGACTAAGGACATGGAAGTTCAATACAAATGGGTAAAGAGAAGTGCAAACTCATTTGCAGATGGTCTATCTAGGCAAGGGGTGAATAGAAACTCTATATTTTGGGCTGTACTGTAATTGTTTTCTGGTGTTCAATGGTTGTACTCGGGAGCTAAGATTGTTTAGCTCCCTTGCTTTGTAATTCTTCATAATATTAATTCAATTAACAGTTATTGATTAAAAAATAAAATAAAAAATAATGATTTTTTAACTTTCATTGCCTTTTAAGAAGATATTTTATTGCAATGAATGAATGAACAACATTAGCAAATAGGGGGTTCTCGGAGCCTCGAGGGGCGTGGTACAAAGGCAACTCATAGAATCAAGAATGCAATATGTTTTACATCACATTAGCTACTTGAAACAATGCAATTAAGGAAAAAAGAGATTGTGGGTTTTATATGCTTGAAAATGCTTTATATGTTTGCTTTTATTTTTAAATTTTCATTTGAATATGCTTTAAATGTTATGTTTATGTATTTTTAATTTTAGATAATAGGTTTTTTATTACATTTATTTTAAAATTTAAGTTTATATTTTTTATTAGCATTATGTTTAATATTTTTTGCATTTTTGAATTTTCTGACATTTTTTTTATTTTTTTTAGCTTTTTTTGTAATTTTGCGCCTTGCTTAGAAAGGCGCGCGCCTCCCCTTGTGCCTCAGGTGCAAATTGGCCCTTGTGCTTTTAAAACACTGGATTAGCCACCCATGAATAAATTTTCCCCCACTCTCTCATTACAACATCTTCTGTTCTTTCTTATTTTCCAAAATTCTTCTTTTCTTTTTTCATCCCAGATTGACCAAACCACTGCCAGTGGAATTGCCGCCTATATTACTTTTCCTCTCCTGCTCAAACCCTTATCTGGCAACTCCATAGCAGCTCTAAGGAAAATCTCTACACCTGAAATGGACTCGGTGCCTGTGAAATAGATCCTTTGCAAATTTGCAATGCAAACCTAAGTGGTTTACCAATTCTGCCTCTTCAAGAAAGCCCAATCTCTAGTAACTTTCTGACCATTACTGGTTGTGCTATTGTAGTTGACAAGATTAAAAGAGGTTGACCTGGTTGTACATTGTAGACATTTTCAACCTCTATTTTAGCAACATTTATCTAATAATTTATGCTGAATATGTGCACAAAAAGGGTTTCATAATCATATGTAGACATATATCCTAAATGCAGCAACCACACTTATTTCTTGTTAGGTCTGCAATCAGCATAGGTATGATGAAATGAGTTATGGCAGATCAGGCGAGAGTTCGAAAGTAAACTGATGACTATTTAGGTTATATTACATTATCTGTTGAGTGGAAATGTAGGATGCTTAGCTTCACCAAGTCATTGTATTTTTATTGTAAAAGTGCCACTTTTCTGCAACTTGATCCAACCTTTTTTTGTAATTTGTATGGGTTTTTGATGTGGTTGTGTGCAACAGCAAGGGTGTTACTTGCTTAGCATTCAGCAAGGATGGAATCCTTTTAGTTTCTGGATCAGAGGATGGCACAATTCGAGTTTGGGATGCTAAAACCCATAACATTGTTCGAATTTATAGACTTGCCAAAGGTATTACCTAGGCCATCATAATATTGTCTTATTCCACAAAGTTTCTGTTATCAGCATTATTTATATTTGTTGGTGTTCATTATTGTCCATATTTGGAGTTGTAACTAGGTGGTGGCAATCCTGCTGAAATGATGCTTATATAATATATAAGCATATATATATATATATTAGTGCATATATGGTGCATCAGAGGGCGGGCCTGAAAAATTCTAGCAGTTTCTTTAATTATTTGCAGCAGAAAAATAAAATAATAGAATCTTGAATTTACCAAGATCACACCCATGGTATTGTGCAAAATCCAAAATAAATAAAATATTAAACATCACCTCTTGGAACGATTTGAAGAATGTTATAAATTGATTCTGGGAGGTTCTTTCCTCTAGCCTCACACGTTTTTGGCCTCCAACATAGTCCACACAAAGCAAGAAGCAGACAAAACTCTTCAATGGAAGAAGGAAAGGAGAATAATAGAAAAGATGAGGTGGCTCCTCTTGATTTTGCTAGCAATCTTTCTCTCTTTAAGGTTTTGGTCTCACTCTCTTTTTTTCATAACCTTAGGGCCGCCCCATGCATAGTTTATATAGAGCTTGCCCCTAATTAGAATTGGCAAAACTTAACTCTTAGGTTTTGGATAATTGCAATTGGGTCCCTCCACTAAAACCCTTTTAGTGTGCACACTCTTCTTTTTACTTTTGATTGCCTTTTGCCCCCTTTTGTGTGTGACCTCTTAGGTTCAACACTATTAGGTAGTAGCAATTAATGCCAAACTGATTCAGCATTCCGGATGGAACCCTTTCCTGTTGAGTTGAATTAAAACTCTTTTAATTCTCCCTTGTTTATGAATAATCGACTATTACTCTCAAGGGTTTTGCTAATTATGAGTTGCACCTAGCAGTATATCATGACCACCCTAATAGTTTGAATTGATGGATTGAACCTTTCCACCCTGGGTTCAAATCTTGGAAACTGCCTGTCTATGTATCTGTAGAAGTAAATTTGTGTACATCTGTCCCTCCCCAGACTCTGCATTAGCAGGAGCCTCATGCACTAGGCCACCCTTTTTTATATGGGGCATCATTTCCCTTTAAACTTTACAATGCTTATGAGGTTTTCTAAATGCTAAACATCTCTATCAATGGGATATAAGATATAACTTAATTAGATTGAGAGTGTTAATTTGGTTTCTTCTTGTTACATGTTGGTGGAAAATCCAAAAGAATAGCTGCTTGTTTGCATGTTTCAACTCAAACTCATTTAAGTCTCTTGTGCTTAAGAGTAAGCATAGGGCAGAGGAAAACAATGTTTTAAAGTGCAGAGGCATGATGTGAGGCATTCTACTACCTTGAGGCGTGAGGCATAGTTCAGAACATAAGAGGTGTGATCCTCCCGAGCACAAGGTGTAAGCCTCATTAAAAGGAGAGGGATGAGGAGGAAGCCTCGTTTCTTTCTTTTCTCTCTTTTTTTTGATAAATTTCTTTCTTTTTTTCTTCTCTTTTTTTTTCTCTCTCTTTCATTTATTTTCTTTTATTTTTATTTATTTTTTGTCTTTTTGTATAAGGTGTGCATGAGGCATACATCTCTAGCACGCTTTGTGCAAAAGGTGAAGGTGTATGCCTCAGAGGCATCAACACCTCTAGCATTCACCTCAGGACATTGTTGGGGCGCCACCAGGCATACACCTCTGATGCCTTGTAAAACACTGGAGGAAAGTAACAAAAATGTCAGTACCTCATTTATTTTGCATGTGCCTTTTGAAACTATGGGTGGAAAGGATCACCAAAGCTTTTCATGGGCATTGCTTACTGCCAAGAGAAGTGGCTCAGATTGCTCACACCAGAGTTATAAATTAGCTGCAGTAGATGGAGGTCTTTATAGGCATCTTGGGAAAATCTGATTGTTTAGGCCCCTTTATCATGATCTTAGACAGTGAATATATCAGATTGTGTAAGACTTGCAGTTTGTTTATCACCTCATGTGTTAGTGAGGGCATCTCTTTAACCATCCTCTAGTATACTCCAAAAGTAATGCAGTGACAATGAACAACTTACCGTAGTTTTAAGTGGAAATCAATTTCTAGAAGTTTTTTTAGGAGTTCTAGTCAATTTTGATGTCAATCCAGCTATAGATATGGGCTGGAGAGTGATTAGGAATTATTTTATTAGGAAAACAAATCTAGAAAGGACCATATTGCTGTGAAAGGGGATTAGAATTGAAACCAAAAATTGCCTTAGGCTTAGTTTTCTATATGATGTCAAATTTTCTTGGTGGTATTGATTACTTTTTTTTATCAATAACGGCAAATTTTATTAAAACAGTGAAGCTTTAATTATTTAATTACAAATCAGAGGGGGAGGTAAACTGTCTTAACTCCCCCAACAGCATAAAAAAGAAACAAATTTAGAAATGAACCGAAAAAAAGGAACCCCTATTCACCCCTTTCTATTAGCTGCTGATTCCTATAGAAGCCTAGGTGCTATTCCCTGATTTTTTTCCTTCTTGTTTTGCACATATGAACTCCATCATTGACTCCACAGTCAGAGCTGGTATATCATCAGCATGAAAAGATATCCTTTTGTTGTATAAACTATTAGATTTTGGGGAGCTCTGTGGTTTTTTTTTGAAGATAAATAAAGAAATAAATGTTAACTAAGAAGAAAGAGGAATACAACTGGTGATAAGGAATCACCCGAAAATGGAACAAAACCCAATCCCAAATGAAACTCGAAACACCCCACACCACACCCAAACAACCAAAAAATATTACAATAAAACCCCGAGCAAGACCCCCATTCCAAAGATCACAACTGGAGAAAACCTCACTATCTGAACCACCTGCCCAAAGGAGCAAAACACACCCTTCTCTAACCTCCATCAAGATTGTTAGCAACTGCTTTCTTTTTCTTGCCGACTCTTTTTGTCTTCTTGATCCTTTTATTAATTCCAACCCCCCTTCAGTCTAGCAAAAACCCTTGTCACTGGAACAGTTTGAGAGGTGAGCTCTATGGTACCTTTTGCTGGATTGAAAGAGTGTGCATTGCTGAAGGAGATTAGACATCGATCCATCTTTTAAGGGGGTTAGAAAGAGGAAAGGAAGGGAAAAGTAGACAATTACCTCAAGGGTTGTTAAGGCTTACCTAGGTGCTAAACTGCTAGCTGACAATCTGGGGACTGGGGAGCTCAGCCACTGGAAGCAAAGCTGAGGAGGGAGATGGTCTTCATTTTTTTATTCAAAATGCCTAGCCTTGAGATGAAAGAAATGGAATATCAGAGGTCTGGCCTCAGGAGGTAGATAGATGGTGAGTAGCTCAAGTATTAGAAAATGATAGCCTAAAGTGTTTTCTTCCAAGAAATGAAATTCAGTCCATTACAACTACCATCACTTTAAGCATTTCAGGAGCCTATCACTGGTGTTTTCTTTCAAGGCGGTATTGTGGTAGGGATACTAGGAAGATCAGCCTTAAGATCAATCAAGAGATTTTATAATATGGGATACTATGATCAGATGCTATCTCATTGTAGATTTGTCTGTGTTCATTCAAAAACTACTTCAATGTGGATTTTAAATGCATTTACTTTTTCCAGTAATGAATTTTTGAACTCATTCCTTGTATCATTAAGTACGTTGGGTCTTGATCTGCTTGTAACAAACTAGGGACATCACAACTTTGTGCCAACTTTCCTCAACACATGAGAGTTTTCAACAAATAACGGCATCCTAACGGATGTCTTCCTATCCAAATGGTAGCTAATATTGCCTGAAGTTTCTCTTATGTTACATTTCCATGCATCCATTTTGAAGATTTGTTTAGTATGTAGATTTTCAAAGGTTATCAGCTTTTCAATTTATATGTGGTGCTGTCTGTTTCTACTTGTCAGGTCCTGTGAACAATGTTCTTGTTGTTAGACGACCCCTCTACTCGAATCGTCAGACATCAGAAAATTCACATTCTTCCTTTTCTAGAAGGCATGCTCCACTGTTGCCACCGCCACTGGGAAAATATGTAAACTCGACAGATGAAAATGTTGATTCAGGGGCTGTTTCTGTACCTCAGACACCCAGCAGTGACATAATGGATGCTCCATATCTCAGTTATCATGTTCTGACGAAGCAAATCAGTGAACTTCAGGTTTTCTTTATTTTTTTATCATAATGTTCTTGAATCCTTTGTTAGTCATAAAAAATGTTGAATCATTTCATTAATGCAATTTGTAGATATTAAAATAATTCTACATTTCATGTAGTTGTGGCATATATGTTATTATTTGGTCCTGTTTTTTCCAAACATCACACAGCCCATTAACATGCTACGAATACCTTTGCATATACAATCAAATTGATGACTGGTATGGAGTCATGCCTCTGGTACTCCCTTGCTATAGAAGTAACATTTTACAAATAACCATGAAAAATAATAGTTCCATTTTACTAATATTATATTTGCAGATGATGATGATATTCAACAATAATAAAATTTTATATTTACTAATGCTATACAATGATAAATTGGTGGTATGTCATATAAGGACTTGTACACAATATGCATAGGATTTCTAAGACTGACTATCCAGGCACCTGCACATGATGCATCTGATTAGAATCCTATCTAGGTGAGTTGATGAGAATAGTTATTTAATTAGAATCCTTTCCTGGTGAGAATAGTTATTTAATTACATTAGCTACACCAAACAGTACTATATCAACCCAAGTAATTCTAATGGTGGCAGCCTCAATCTCTCTCTTATGGTTAAGGATTCTCATTTGAGGAATCCTTTACCTATCAAATCCTAATTAGTTCTTTATTTTCATCACTTACTAACAATATATTTGGCATATCCTATCTTGGTTTTGCAGATGACGATATAATACTGAAATATAAATATTCATTAATGTTGTATATGGATAAATCGGTGTTGCATCATACAAGGACTTTTACAGCATATGCATGGGATTAGTAAATCTGACTACCCAGGGCACCAGTACATGATGCATATGGTTAGGATCCTATCTAGTTGAGTCGATCATCTAGGTGATGTTTTAACTGCAAAATTGATACACAGAAATCTTGTCAGGTTTTCTTTCTTTCTCCTTTCTGAAGACCCCTAGATTTTATATTTTTAAATGTACAACCTTAAAGTAAAACATGAGCAATATATGATATTACTAACACATTAATAAGATGTGATTATTTCAATAATATTACTACGAGATGTCATCTTTGTGATTTTTTATTGGCTTAAGCAAGTTCTTATTCACCTAGAAGGAAACCTTTTTTGGAACAAGTTCTGGCATTCAGGCTAAGTGTCACACCAAGGATGTCTTGTTGCCTAGGTAATGCCTTGACCAATATAGCATATGGTGCTTACTGCTTAGAAAATCTTCTATCCTTGAAATTCAAGCAGTTGTTTATGGTAGCAACATAGAATGGTTTCTGCTTTTTCTCCCGTGTCTGTGTCTTGCGGGTGGAGTGGGGGGGGGGGCACGGGGTGCACAGTGGAGCTGCCCCAATACCAGTAGTCCACCAATCCAGGTGAAGGCATTCATTGATCCAAGTCTTCACTGGAACCAGCCAGGAAACTTATTGATACCTTCAAGATGACAGTTATTAATCTATGTAGAAAAGAAGTGAAAGAAGGGATCTGCTTTATCCGGAAAAGTTCTGGAAGTACATGAAATGCATGCTTTACAATACTACATAAAGGTGCCAGCAAGTTTGCTGCTTCTTGGTGTTTTTTGACATCCGTCCTCTACATCTCTATAAACTCTTTGAACTTTAGCTCCTAGACCATGATGTATGAATGTTTCTATTTTCTACATATTCGTAGAAGTGGATGTACTTCGTTTAATTCTTCTATTCTGGTCCCTTCCAAATTCCATAAAGGACAGCAAAGGAAGTAATTCTCCACACTATATTTCCTTTGCCTTCAAAGGCTAACGTTTAACCAATTTTGAATTACTAAAAGGTTTCTGATGATGAACGTATAATGTGATACTCCATGCATGTGTACACATGTATATTATGCTCGTATTTTGCTGATCATTGATTCTACCACAAGTTGGCCTTGTAGAAGTTTGAACAAAGATCATCTTGTACTATTATTTTTTTTTTATCAATAACACTTCCATTAATTCATCAGTAGAAAATTTACAAGTGGAAGACAAACACACTTATCTTCCAAGAGTCGCAAAGAGCTTCAAGAAAGGAAAAAAAGAAAAAAACACTCACATTACAGCTTAGCCCAAAACAATGTATCCCTTTCTGCCCCTTGTTTAGCTAAACCGTCAGCTAGGGAATTAGCCTATATTTTAATCCAACATGTCTTAACTTCCATCTCTCGCACCAGCCACTTGAATTTCCTCCTCTCATTATTGTACTTCTATAAATCATTTTGATCTTTAGTCAACCACCCTATCACCACCTTTGAATCCCCTTCAATTATGAGTTTCTTGATGTTCAATTCCTTAGCTTTCCGAACTCCTTCTATAACTGCAAAGATCTCAGCTCTAAGGGAATCACCCACTCCAATTGGGCTTGAGAACATAGCAGAGATGACCCCATTTTCATCCCTAAAAACACCCCCGATCTCCGATTGTCCCAGGTTTCCCCTACTACACCCATTAAAGTTTAATTTCAAGAATCCACTAGGTGGGGGGTCCAAGCCACCCTTATTACTGACTTGGTCTGCGTGCAATTTGCAATTTCACCCCACTTCCTCAACATGTCATCCACAATGTAATCTGTGAATAGTTCCAAAGATTTCAGCCACTGTACCGTCTTAATATGTATAATAGCGCTCAGATCTGCTGCTCTTCTCTGAGTTTCTGAGAATATCCTGGAGTTTCTTTCTTCCCACAGTGTCCAACATACATCATTTTGTACTATTATTATATTTTGTTATTCTATTATCTTCAATATCTACTGCTTTTTGCTAATAATTTGTCTTGGCCAAAAACCTAGGTAATTATTTTTCTATAATTAGGTTGCCTGTTTGTCCTCTGATAACATAAAATCCTCGCCCTAACATTTCTTTCCTGGTATTTTCTTCAGCAACAGAGTTCTGCTGCCACTGGAATGGAGGTGGATAGGTTGAATCTTGACTGCAAAAGATCAGTGGAAATAGTACAAAAATGGAAGGAAATGTTTGCATACCTTCATAAATTTTGTGTAGACGAGCTTTTGGGCAATGATCAAACACAGACACAGTGAAAATCTCCCTTATACAACTGGCCACTAGAAGTTGAGAATTAGGTACGGTAAATGAATGCTTTTTCTGACTTGAGGATTGCTTATTTAAGGCATTATGAAAATCATTATAACTTTTATGGTTTAGATTTGTGCAAATTATATGTTCCATCTTTTTTTTTTACATTGTATGGGTAAGTTTGCTCGATGTGTGCTCGCACCTCACGTCTATACTAATTACTAATCGACAATTTCAGGCTCTACTTGCATGGAAGTTCGGAGCTAATTTCCTAGGGTATAACCAACAAATTGATAGCTAATTGTTCCTCGAGGCTCAAAATATTAACATTGCGTATCGTATCGATAAACTTGGATATTGATATGCGTCATAGTATGTTTGGATATGGATATGCTTGGATACGTTGGGAAAACTTTCGCAAATTTCATAATTACATTAACAACACTAAATCTAAGGTTGATATTACAATGAGTAAAGTATAAACACATAAGAAATGCATAATTTAATACTTTATAAGAGATACATTACAATCAACAATAATGGAAATCTAATACATGTAGATATCAACTATCCAATACCTTAAAAATTGTCATAAATTTGTTTTTAGATCATAAGTTTGATACATCATTGATAATCCTTAGGGGTGTTTACGGGTTGGATTGGGTCAGTTTGAGTCATTTTTTTCAATCAACCCGATTTAGTTGGTTCACTTATTGACTAAACCAAAACCAACTGACCCTGAAGCAAAGCCGACCCAAACATGAAGGGTTGGTTTGGGTCGGTTTTTATATATATTTTAAACTAAAATATCTATTTATATTTAAATTTATTTCTTTTTAGTTTTTATGCAAAACCAAAATATATATTTAAATCGATTAGTTTTTTATGCAAAACTGATTTTTTGTTAATATATATTTAAATTTATACAAAACTGAATTAAATATTGTACCATTGTCTTATGTAAAATTTATGTTTTTATCATAAATAACCATTTTTTTTCAAAGTTCAAACAAAACACAAATAAAATATATCAACATTTAACATATGAGGTAGGAACTAATTAATAATTACTTATTCGGTTTGGTTTCATGAAAACCAAAATCAAACCGAGTTGTTACCAAAACCAACCAGTGATTTTGAAAAATCGACTAACTCGAGTTGGGTTGGGCTGGTTTGATCGGCTTGACATTTAATGTGAACACCATTTTATAGTGAAATCCCATTTTATACTTCTTTCCATGAAAATAATTTAGAATATATAAATTATATTTTTAGTTTCCATGTGTTTCTTAAAAATTTTGGACAAATTATTGTCAGATCAAAGATTTCAATGGATCATTAATGGATCCATATTGTAGTTTTATAGTGAAATGAAAATCATTTAAAATATATAATTTCTTTTATAATTTTCTGAATTTTCCAATATCTTGGAGAAAATCCATAGATCTAAAAAATTAAGTCTGCTGGTGTAATTGAATTATATATTGGTGGTCCAAACTAAAGGGGCAGTTTGCTAAAACCAGTCAAAAATTTTGGGTGAATATTGAATGGCAATTTTATTTTGCTTTCCCAGTGATTAGGAACTCTTAGCAACCAATGGCATGGAGATCATTCTACCTGTGCCATGCCCATGCATGCCTTTGGAATCTGATTCTACCAATCACTTTTTGGTAGTTCAAAAGTGATGGATATCTTCTTGGAGTTGGAGCACATAATTTAAAGGCAGACCAACCTAAATCATCTTGGATATTATCAGACTAATAATCTACCTGGGGATGGGGATGGTTATTGGTAGAATTAAAAAAATCGGTCTGCATCTTGGCACAAGGAATTTGGATTTTGGATGAGACTGGTGTCTGGTGAATGGCAATAAACTCATGTTTGGAACTAGCAGTTAAAATGATTCATTCATTTGGCACTGAAACGTGTCCTGTCGTTGAAATTCAGTGGACTGCAAAACCCGTTTGTCTTCATGAGGAGACAAGGATGAGCGGCATGGCAATAATGACAACTCGCCTTCTCGGCCAATTCCATCTACAAACCTTTGATATTCCTTGTATGGTTTTACTTTCCATGGAGACATAATTCTTTTGCTTTGTGAGAATGAAAACACAGAAGGTTGGAAGTCAACAATGAAAGCTGAGTTGTTACAGTGAGACATGTTGCAATCGGATAAAGAGAAAACGATCGTTTCGGTCCTTGCGGAAGCCTTGTCAGAGAGAGAGAGAGACCTGTAATTTGGTATTTGGTAGGAAGAAAAGCAGAGCATCTGACTGTCTGAGGCGGTGAAAAGAGTGGGGAAGGGGAAGCGCAGGGGAGAGGGGACCACCTTTGGGTTTGGAATTTGGATGCAGTTTTATTTAATAATCAAACCCACTTATCTATGACCCACAGAAATACATTTTATATGTCGTATTGTTTTGCCCGCGTCTGTAGTTCTCGATGAAACAGGGGCTGATATTGCTGAAGCTTCCTTCATTCATTGTTCTCCTGGAAATTATATTTTTGTTATGGGTGGGGCGAAAAGATAACATGTGCACTGTGCTCTTCTGATTCTGA
This sequence comes from Nelumbo nucifera, assembly GCF_000365185.1. The sequence goes on from NW_010729107.1 coordinate 1,526,730, forward strand.
TTGTTCAAAGAATAACAAAAAAAAAAAAAAAAAGAAAAAACCCACAAAAGTGTTGGATCTCTTTCGTCTTTTCTTTTTTATCCAATCGGTCTTCTACCCGCAGATCACTTTATTCAGATCTCCTTGATAGAGATTAATTAGCATATTTTCAGAGAGAAAGAAAGATACAATTCGTGCTTTTTTCACTCTGTTGCGTTCTTTTATTTTTCAACCCCACCTCTGCAAGAAACAACTGTCGCATTGAGGTCTAACATAGGACCACAGATGTATTGGAATTGGATATCACATCACATGCTGTGGAATCAACAAAAAAATAATAATAAATAAATAAATAAATAAACTGACCGTTCTTATTTCCTCTCACACCCAATTAACTGCTCCAATTGATTCTGTAATTAGTTGCTATAACTCTGCATTTCTTGTGTGTATTAGTCTGTCAAATCATTATAATTATATGCTACGCCCAATGTATACAAATATGGACTAAATCACTTGCATCCCATAGCAGAGTTTACATTGTCAAGAATCCCCAACTGATCAGTGTCTTTTTGCTTGTACATCTGCTAATAGTGCAGCTCACTTAACTGAGAAATTTGGGTTAGTCTTTTCATACCTGGTCGGTTAGTCTGTCTTTTGTGCTTGATTGTTTTCATCATGATGATCTTTCACTGAGCAATTTTGCCTCATTAGGCTACAGGGAGGTTTTGACCAATCAACCTCCCTTTGATGGAAACCAATTTTATCGATTCCCACTGATTGGTTATAAGTTTTAACGATGCATGCATAATTGCTTATGCTAAGGCTGGTATAGCACAACCTGAAAAAAGAAGACATTTTCTAATCAAGATGGGTCTCCGACGAGCCAAAAATGGTGATAGAGCCTTCACTGCTGTAACAACTTCAGCATCAGGCTCTGTAGTCTGTACAAAGCGCGTGTACGGTCCACAAGCCACAGAATCGCAAAGGCTATGATGATCTGATCTAAGATCTCTGTAGTGTACAGTACCACACAGCAGACACAAGAAACGGGACGGAAAATTGGTACTTTGGTAGCTTCATTTTACTTATACAGCGCGTAATTGCCGGGGTTCCTTTCTTGGCTCATCCGGGACTGGGACTACCAACTTTTGCCTCGGGATTTCTGCATCTGGAAGCATCAAAGCATGTTCTTTCTCAATTCTGATGGCTTTGTCGATGAATTGATGATAAGAACCCTAAAATCCATGATTAACAAGGATTTGGCCTTTACTTATTCCTTTTATTTCTTCGTAATAAATTAATAATCATAACGAGAGAGGTAAATTAAAATCCATGGAAAGGGAATTCTTTCTTTCGATTCTGCAACTCCACAGGTGTGTTTGCACGCATGAAGACTGAAGGTGCGTGTTACATACGCATTCACAAGATGAGAGACAGCATGGATATGGCTTGTAGTCAGTAGTTAATTGAGCGTAGAGACACTACATGATGCATCATGGACAGGTGAGAGAGAAAGAGAGAGATCAAAACCCTAATTTTCTAACTGTCATCTTCTTGGGAGTAATGGTATGTCGTTTTCCCAATGGTCCTTCCTCTCTCTCTCTCTCTCATTCTGCACTGCACCCTTTCAAGTTCCATCTTGCTTCCTGTATGAATACGTCTACAAAAAATCACGTGCTAAGTGGGGGATATGATATTTGATATATCATCCACTAAGCCAGTCAAATTTGAGAATCTTATTTCAAGAATCCGAATCAAATTATGCTGCGTTTGGGGTTGGGGGTCAAATTGATTAATTGAATTTGGATTTAATGCCTAAATTCCGCTTATATATTAATTAAACAAAATAATTGAACAAACGCTAGCAGAGAAGATCCTTGCTGAGTTGGTGGGTCACCAAATGTTGTTCCATCACCAAAACCCTCATCCATCTCGAGAAGCGATCCCCGGTAATAAGAGGAGGGTGGACAGCACAGCAGCGGTTGCAGGATTAACAGTGGCTGTCCACTCATACAACGTCGACACGTGGAAATATCGACCGGTGGCCACCGGATTCCCTTGCTGGGTCCCCTCTCTAGGTATAGCTGATTTAAAGGGTCCTGGTGAGACTGCTGATTTGGAAGTTGTCCTGACACATGTCATGTGAACGTGGGGTTTGGGGCTTGGGGGGGAGGTGGTGGTAAAGTGAAGTAATCTAACCATGAAACGCTCTCATTTGGTAACCCCTGACAACCTTAACGTGCCTCATGGTTGGCTGCAGAGTCTGCAACAAAGAAGTTTGTGAACTTTTCTTATCCAATTACAATTAAACACCGCATGGTTTTCACATGGGAGCGTTCCCATGGAATCCCCGTCCCCCACTCGAAATTTTAAGGGAAAGACTCGTGAATTCTTGCTTCAAGGGGGAAATTGTCTTTGCCTTCCAAAGAATTCAGTACTGGAGATAATGCTTCCAATGACCTCAATAATTATAGACCAGTGCCCTTCAATTGGTGGGCCACATTCAATTGTAGGTCGTATCATCTCCCTCCCTCCCTG
>NW_010729107.1:1529251-1566955 GCF_000365185.1 Nelumbo nucifera
CCCCCCAAACAAAAAAAAAAAAACATAAAACCTCATGCCAACGACCGATTTGAGTTTCTACTCTGGATTAGATGGTTGAATATCTTGTAGATTTAATTTTAAGGGACGTGGGTCATCTGATGGACGGTCTGGATTAAAAGGCCGGTGCCCCTCATTAAAAGTATTTACTCTTATAATTTCCATCAGGGCTCTGTGATCTCTGTTATCTCCTGTTATATTTTCGTATATAAATGAAAGGGCAAGGGAATGACTTCTTCAAAGTTCAAAAGAGAAAAAGCCCAAGCACTTTTTGAGGTGAGAGCCGAGGAAACAGTAGAGCCGATTTTTTTATTATTATTTATGTGGATTCCACCGCTTGTTATATATAAATATATGGTCTTACCACTGGAATGATAGGCGGTTCCCGATAATCCCAAACTCTTCTCTGTTTTATTCTTTCGTTTCTTTTCCTTATTGCTCATCAGTTCTTTGCTTTTATTTTATTTTTTTTTCCTGCCTCCTCCTCCTCCTCCTCCTCTGCAAACTGCAATTGCTGAGATAAAACTTTTAGTCCACTTCGGCATTACTTTGCCCATCCCTGCAGTCCAGTCTACTTGTTGTTTTAGCCTCAGCTTCTGCACTTACCTCTCTTATTTCTTTTTCTTAATTTCTCTTAATTGGGTTGTGGTGAGAATCCATGGACATCGACCTGCTAAAGTATGCAACAGAAGATCAGCTGGAGATGATGATGATGATGACGATGCATATGGAAAATCTTCCAGAATTCTGTGGAACCTATCCTGATGCATCTGAATTGCCGTCGACCATGGAGTTGCCTTGCGGTAATGCTGGAACGAGCTTCGGGGCGACTCCACCCACCATGAGTAACCCACCTGTGACATCATCACATGCATGGATGAACCCATCATCTTCGTCAATATCACTTATGGGTGCCCCGACTGAACAACTAGCGGCACCAACACTGTTATCCAATAATTCTGTAACGGAAAGCATAAGAGACACAAACGAATTACTGAGTAGTGCAAGTGCGTTGCAGAAGAGAAATTCAATGGCGGCGATGAGGGAGATGATCTTCCGGATTGCAGCGATGCAACCTATTCACATTGACCCAGAGTCGGTGAAGCCACCCAAGCGGAGGAACGTGAAGATATCAAAGGACCCACAAAGTGTAGCGGCGAGGCACAGGAGGGAACGGATAAGTGAGAGGATAAGGATTCTGCAGAGACTTGTACCGGGAGGAACCAAGATGGATACGGCGTCTATGTTGGACGAAGCGGTCCACTATGTGAAATTCTTGAAGACACAGGTGCAATCTCTTGAACGAGCTGCTGCTAATAGTCCTGCCGCCCTCGGCTACCTGGCTGCAGTTTCTAATACCAATTACTCTCCCTTAGCCAATGCCTACCAATCTGTTCAAATGTTTAACTCTAGTCAAATGCTTAGCTGAAACTTTACATAAACACTACATTGTCTAGTATGATTGATCGATGCTGCTATGGTTTCTTTCAAAGAATGACCGTTTGATTTTTCTTTAATATTTCTACCTCGTATTTTTTACCTTTAGCTCTGTGATCCGTTGTGTTATAAATTACTATGTCCCACTGAATAGATGTATATGTTGACAAACCATATTTGCAATTTTGCATCTCTCTCTCTCTCTCTCTCTCTGTGCGTACGTTTGTGTTTGTAATTGGTGTATAATTCAGTTGCCTCTCGATATTGGACAATTCAGGCCGGTGTTAAAGACAAATCCGGCTAACAACCGCAGGATTGAACTCAAGCAACCCGACGGTGGTTCCAAATTGTTATGACTGAAAATAGATGATGATTCATTCTTATACGATTTTTCCCCCGGAAGAGCTTTCTCTTGTGCCTGTTTTGCTCGTCTGGTCAGAGATACATAACAAATAGTAACTCCAGAACAGGCGGGGGACGAGGGTGGTAGTGCTACCTGTTATTGCTGCCTGGACCTGGAGTGTAATTCAATTTAATAAAATTTGAAATTGATTGATTGAGAGAGAGAAAGAGAGAGGAAAAGGATCACAAAAGAAAATGCATGGGAATTCCACGTGAAGATCTGACCCTTAGTGCTCTTTACAATTAGGCGTGACGATGACGTCGGCCCTCCAACCCCTCCATCTCCTAAAACCTTGCCACGTGAACACAGTCTACTTGGTGAATCTTACAGGTCTGATGTGGCAACCCATGTTGCAGAGAGATTGATACGACTGCTTCACTATTATTGGAACACAGTCTACTTTGCCTTTCTTTTCTAATTCGTTCCTTAAACTAATTTACCGTTTTCCAACGGTCCCAGGCAATAATCTATACACAGGATTGTACAAAGTAGCACTGCAGTTAATAGTAAAGTATAACTGACCCTTTAATTTCCCCAAACCAGAGTATCAGCGGCCTTGAAGATTTTTTGTAATTTACTCGAGTAAATGATAAATCTATTCTTCCTTGAATCTATCACACTAATATATAGCGGAAGAAGACGGTTATTTACTTATTTTAATACATGAATAGCCAAATTTTGTATCTTACATTTTAGAAACAAACAGAGGACCACGCCCCTGCCTTGAGTTCGTCACAGATCGCCCCCCATACAGCTAAATTACAAAGTTCATCAGAACCCAATAAATATTGACCGAGTAAGAAGAAGAAGAAGAAGAAGAAGAAGAAATGTCTTAGGGTACTTGTTTTAACAAGCTAATTATGAGTTGAGTTAGTTCAGATCAACGTGTAGTGTCTAAACATGTCCCCATCAGGAGAGAAGCGTCCATGGACACCGTAAATTGGTTTCTTTATTACTTCGTTGGTTTCTTTGCATTAGACTCTGGTCTCCGCTGCACCAACCCCCGTCCCAACACAACTTCATCTGTGCTAAAACATGTACTCAGTAACAACTTATGCTGTCCCTAACATGTTCCTCTGTTTGTGTTTGCAGTAAAAAAAAAAAAATCCACCTATCTGCTTCCACAAGAGGATTGTCGGCATTGGCACAACTAATTATATCTTGCATTAAAGGAGCCCAAATTAATCTGGGTTGGGTTTTCCTTGGCCTTTAGTAGCTTAACGTCTCTCACAGCCATTCTTGGTTTGGTGGTTCATTACATTTACACTTATCCCCTGTATTGATGCTTATTAATCGTTGGTGACGAGATTGGGAGAGCTTTAATCCTTGATTGAAATATTGAAGGCTTGGGGCACCAAACAAAACATAATTTGGATCGATGGGTTGAGTTGGCTTATCTCCATTGGTGTACGCCTCCCAAATTATTGTGCTCGATTGAGAGAAACTTTAATCCTTGTCCTTGAATGAAAAATGAAATATTAAAGGCTTGGCGCACCAAACAAAGACCATTGGTGTACGCCTCCCAAATTATTATGCTCTCTCTCTCCACTGGGTTGGTCTTCGATCCACACCCAAACCCACCCAATTCTCACCCTAGGATTATCATGGGAGTCCCATGGTTTCCTCTTCTGAACATATGGGAATAGATCGATGATGTTACAAAATTAAAGGAATAGTTGGTGTCATATGGTAGATTGTCAATGTAAAATCAAGGTTCAGCTGTAAATTAAGCTAATTAATTGAGGTGTTATAGTACTACAGTGGTGTTAGGAGTAACTATCAAGTAGATCTGTTCATGGGTCGGGTTTTTACTCTTCATAAACAGGATTTTTTTAGACCTGAGCCCGAGCCTGGCCTGACCAACGGGCCTATAATTTGGGCCCAAGCCCAGCCCTAATAAAAAGCCTGAAGCCCAACCTAACAAAGGAATCACCGTCGGTGATTGTGTTCATCGGTGAGCTGAGATTTTGACAATGAAAAATGAAATCAGTTCGCCTCTGAGAGAGAGAAAGAGAGAGAGGACTCACCGCCGCCACTGGTGCCTGTGTTCACCGCCTCGTCGGTGTCTAAGATTTGAGAGAGAAGAAGTGAGAAGAGGAATGATATATATATATATATATATAGAGAGAGAGAGAGAGAGAGAGAGAGAGAGAGAGAGAAGACTCACCACCGGTCTGTCAGAGTTTACTGGTTGTGTCGGTCAGTGTTCGCCAGTTCTGTGGCCGCCTGAGAGTGTGAGAATGTGATGTGAGTCACTATGAAGAGAAGAGAGGTTCGGCAATTCAGCTAACTCGAAAGAGATGAATGAGGAAGAGGGGCTACTTAGGATATTAGGGTTTTGGGGTTTAACCTATAGGCCAGGACGAGCCAAGCTATTTTGGCAAATCCCGAGCCCGACTCAAATTTATTGCAGGCCAGACTTTTTGGCCCGAGGTCAAACCTGCGGGTTCAAGTGTATGTTCAAGCCCATCCGGGGGCCCGGTCAGGCCGTCGGGCCACCCGGCCCATGAATGGTTTGCCGAGAAGCTTCTTCATCATGTGAGAAGAGATCGTGGGGTAGATTCTTGTTTGTACTACTTTATAAAAGAAGCCTTTATGGAGTTCATTTTAATGGGTAGTAGCTGAACATGCACGTGCTACTGCAGGTAGCCAAGGTTGATTTGTGACGACCTGCCTTTTCAAAGTTGGGCTCACCCTTTCAGTTATTCATACATCCTAAGCAGTAAGCACCCCCTAGCTTGGACTGAGTTCTGAATCCACAACAAGGTAATTTTTTGAGGACCCACCATCAATCATGCATGTCTCTGATCATTCTGAATCCAACAACCAACAAGACGCGATGAAATTAGACCATTTGGCTCTGGAATTCTATTCTTTTTCTGGGTCTAGCTAATAGAATGTTTTCCCCATTCAAATGATTCTACTACACGTTCATGGCTCTGCTACTAGTTTCAATTTTGGTGTCTTAATCACCACATGTTTGCTTGTGTTCTGTTAATTAATTAATTAGGAATCTTCTAACCACAGCTTTGAATTCCTGGAGTTCAGTAATTTTAATTTCATTTCTTACCGATTATAACCACAGGAGCCTATAGACTGTCGACACGTTTGTTTTAATTTTTAAGTGGCATCTTTGTACTTGTGATGATGTCAATAACTAATTACCAAAAAGTAAAATGCTTACCCTTTTTTTTTTCTTTTGGTACAGAGGAAATGAGAGTGGGGCAGAGCAAGGCTCACTTTGCCATACCAGAGAGAGCCTGCGGTTCCATTGATTTGATCCTACGCTGCTACCATTTCGAGACTACTGAGTAGAAATAAAGTTTAGTTTTCCCTAAATTTGGTAGAAATAGGAATGGTAATTTTTCTTATTTTATTTGATGATCCATTTCAAATAGGGAGGGGATGGGGATGATTTTTTTTAACGGGGATGATCCATTCCAAATAATGTATGTTATATATGTATATATGTATGCATACATCTATATATTAATATTTTTAAAAATATGATTGAATATATTTGAATTTTTCTAATAAAATTATAAATTTTAATTATTTTATTTTTATTTTTAAATAAACAAAAATAAAATAGTTAATATTATAAAAAATTACGGAGAATAAAAATTTCCGTGGAAATGGGGATGGAGATAACCTTGTCCCCATTAGCGGGAACGGGGATGGAAAAGGCTCCCCGCCCTGTTGCCATTCCTAGGTAGAAACTAGAACTATAACCCAGATTTTACAGATTGGAAAAAGTTTTACAAATAAAGCTATTTTACACAAACCCATTGAGAAAATAAAATAGGGCCTCTTAATTTCATACCCTCCTGCTTATGTGATTATGCATAGACCCTTGTTTTGTTTGCATTATATATATATATGCCCCTGTCCTAATTAAGATATAAAGATAAGAATCAGCCTAAAACTCTTATTTCAAACTTTAAAGTGACAAAACTGACCTCTAATACCAAAATAAAAGAATGTAATAAAATCGTTATAGATTTTTCTGTTAAAATGATTAAAACTCATTTATTTTTCTTTTAATTCTTCATGAGTTCATTATTTCTGTTTCAGAGGAAACCTCTTTATAACTAAAATACAATAGAAGAAGAAGAATGCATCATGTATACATGCATCTTATCCATAAAACCACATGCACGAGAAGGACCATGTGTTTTCCATACTTCATAGCCCATACAACCCACAATGTATTAAAAACTAAACTGGCAAAAGATACGAACCCTAGCCTTGCTTCTGTTTGCATGCACGCGATAGGGAACGTTGAATATGATCTGAAGGTTCCTTTGATAACGATGGAGATAGTGATCCATCGATGGTGATGGTGATAGCGACTATGATACATCAACCATCATTAGATCCGTGTTATTTGCTGGCTCGTTTTATTAGTTTAATTTAACTAATCCGAGATTCACAGTTTGTTTAGGATCGCATAAAGAAAAGAAAAAAAGCCAATCTGTCGGTTTAATTGGCGCAGCTAATAACTGTTTTAATTTACGGTAAGTATTGATTTAATCAAGCAATTAGAATATTGGAGAGGCGACGCCAATTCTTGAGTCTTGAGGAGTGACCCACAACACAAATCCACCCACCTCCAACTTAGTCGACCGGGTTAATGATTGGTAGTTTGGAGTTGCCTAGCTATTCCCTTTTGTTGTATTAATTTGGTTGAAGTCGGCGAAAGAGTAATCTTGAAGTCAAGTGTAAATCAAGTCATAGTTATCACGTACGTCGTATGAGCCTGAGGAGGTCAGGCTATATATGATATCATGAATTTATTTTTATCAATTAACCTTAATTACCCCATCGATGCATGCTGCTCTATCTCTCTCTCTGTGTGTTTGTGTGGAATTTAAATGAAATAAAATAAAAGATTGCAGCATATATATACATATATATGGCATTAGAAAGTAAAACCAAACAAGGAACAAGAAGGAATTGATTGCAAGCCCCTTTGTTTTGTGAGTTGTTTGTACGTGATTCCATATATGTATATACTTTGAGTTGAGACTTGAGAGTCAAACAATGAGAAGATGGGCATAGACTAGTGCCTGCTGCGCTAAGTCCTAATTCCTAAATCAAAGCGCAAGACAAGATCAAATCCAATGAAAAAGGCTGTCAATGTCCCAATAATCATGCCTCAGTAGAAGCCATTAAAATGTATATCGATATATACCCGGCCAATTCCAAACTCCAATGCTTACAAGTGGTCAAACAACATGATATATGAGAAAAGAGTGAAAGACCGACCCATGTGCAACGTCCCACAAAGGTCCCAACATCCCATGATATAGCAAGGTCTTTGAATGGACCGGGCTGGAGAGAGAAGGAGATAGAGCTTCTTTTATCATGATGAAATGGGACATTGTCCTCCAACTCCAACTGCACCATATATAACTATATATCCATCCTGACAAAATTCTATTTCTGTCAATCCCCTCTACGCTAAGTCGCTACTACTACTACTACTAAACAACTACACAAATATATTTATTGGAATATGAATCTCATCATCCATCGCGGCCTGCACGTAATTTGGGGTAAATAGTACTTCGTACAAATATTTAAAGAACAAAACAAACAAAACCACCAATTGATTCCAAACATGGTGTGGGGTTGGATGTGCACTAGAGTTGAGAGGGAGAGGGAGAGAGAAAGAGAAGGATGTAAAAGTAGAGGATGTGGTCAAAAACATAAAACAATTACATGAATGGATTGGTTGGTGGTTGGTTGGATTAGATTTTGGCAGTAAGCCGCTTTGGAGGGGCTGGGCGGCACGTGGACAAATCTTAGAACAAAATTCTTTCTCCATTTGTCCCTTTGGCTAGGGGAGATGTATTCCACTGCAGTGGTCTCTCTGTAGATTAATCCTCAAACCAGCCCCAGAAACAGGGCTGCTTTTGATCAATGTGGACATTGCTAGCTGCAACCAAGAAGGTTCCCTCCACAACTCCAGACTCCAGAGTAGTTAATACTAAATGACCATCAAAACTAAACTAAATGGGATCATCATCATCCTCTCTCTCTACTTCAATTGCTAATGTGTTAGGTGAAACAGAGGAGCTAGAGATTGATCAACACCCCACCACCATCATTGAACAGATCCCATATTCTGACTTCCGAGAGAGATAGCTTGCATGCATGCACCATCTTGAGGTAAATCTTGGAAATATATATCTCATTTGGAGAATGTTGGGAAGAGGGGGAACTTTTTCATTAATTTATTTATTTATTCATTTTCAGCCATGTATATTAATTAATATTCAAGTTGAACCATCCCCGGCTGAAATTGTTGATATATATATTTTAGTCGTAGACCATCTGTAACTGTGGGTCACCTTGCACAGTGAAGCTATCAGAGTCCCTGCACAGAGGACACATGGCGGGTTAATTAGAGGGTTGGAAGCCTTGAAAGCATTCTCATTGTAAGTTTATAACCCTGCTCTTTAATAATGCAGCTGAGAGAGAGAGAGACCTCAGAATTAGATTGGTACCGTCAGTAGCTCTAGCATATTTATGGTAGTACCTATCATGAATGGCACATGTTCTTGGTCACCAGAAGTGTTCAATCAAAGGACCACACATATATTAGACATATTTGACTGTTAACAGTCCGTTGGATCAGGTTGGTTTCACACACTGATCATTTCGCTTCAATGCCGACCTCCGTCCTCCCATTCTTCCTAAAATTTTTACTTACAGTCTGAGGCTGAGAGTGAATACTAACGGTCGGAATTCTTGGAAAGAGCCATTTCAAGTAAGATATACGTGGAGTGTGATATTGTCTCCTTCACAACTTCGTCCAGTGTGGGAAGGTCGTCGTCGTCAAAGTCAAGCCAAAGAAAACAAAGGCACAAAGAATCATTGTGGGTCCATTCCAAGTGTAGAATAAGTATCAATTTAACCATTATTAATTTAAACTCCCCAAGGCACAACAAATTTATCCCTTCTTGCTCTCATAAACTTTTAAAATCTCTCTCTATATGCAGCTATAATACAAGGAGAGATTAATTTTATCAGGATGCACGTAACTAGAAGTAGTCCTTTCTTCTCATAATTATCGTACAATTAAAATTTATTATTTGTTAATTAATTATTAACTTGTACCAGCTTTATTACCAAAAAATAAGGGAAAATGACTGATCAGCCAAATTTTTTAGCCCCATCCTACAGAGGGATGAATCCCGACCATGGATTGATGAACAGGATGCGATAATTCAAAATTCTGCAGTGAACTGTAGAGTACTTTTTCCTAAAGGGTTTCAACCTGTTAAGCAAGTAGAATATGAAATCGGCATCGTTTGTACAGTTTCTTGTAGCAATAATATCTTTTCATTGAAAAAATATATATACAACAAAGGCACAATTTGGAAAAAATACAAATACAGATATATACAACATAAATACATATAAAATATAAGGTTATATACTCTACATATTTACATTTGTACTCCTTCCAAACAAAGTCTCAATGCATGGCTAAAAAGATTATAGGAACTGTATAAACACGGTCTTATAAAGTTGATCTCATAGAATATATAGATTAATCTTGATGATGAGGGACACGGAGAAAGTCGTTGGCTTATCGATTGTTTCTGCTACCCAACTCAAATATATACTGTGACTAGCTTGCCCTACAAATTAAATATATAAGCTGTCTTCGAAGAAGGAAGATAGATCGTTGCTTTAGAAAAATAATTAAAAAAGGGTTATGAATAAATTGTGTACGTTTATTTTTGATAAGAAATATAGTGTACGTTCATGGATGGGAAAGTTCCAATTTTTTATATCGACTATATTTGATCATGTCGGCCTTCTTATTCATCTTTGTTCCTTGTAGTTTCCTTAAGTGAACCTGTGTATTCATGTTACCAACTCCATCTCTCTCTCTGACCTTTTTCAGCATTGATGTGAGTGATCTGGTGATCTAGTGTTCTGTCTTCATCATCTCCATTATAATTAATTACTTTTTCAGTACAAGGTATGGATTACCCTGTGCGTGTCCATGCTTCGTAGGCCTTCATAGGTTTTCACGTGAGGGGGGTGTTTGAAGAATAAAAATCTATTCAAGAGTCACATTTAACAGCTTAAGCTTCTTGTTGAATGATTATTCTTTGACAAATATCTTTCAGAATATATAATTCTTGGATGTTTCTTCACTAATACTTTCCAATGAATTAGCATATGGATGCTCATTGCTATACTGAGCTCCTCTAAAATTCTGTTTTTATTTTATGTCACCGAAGCAACACAATGCTAGATAAGATGGATATTTGACTGCCATTATGTCTTGATTTCTCTGATTATATGAAATGAATTTGTTAAAGTATCTAAGGGATTCTTATCAGGGGTGTTTACGAGTCGGGTTAGGTCGGTTTAAATTATTTTCTTCAACTAATTCGATCTAGTGGGTTTATTCATTGATTAAACTGAAACCGATCGACCTTTAAGCAAAATCAACCAAACATGAAGGGCCAGTTTGAGTCGGTTTATCGGCTTAGTCGGCTTTTATATATATATTTTTTCAAACTAAAATATCTATTTATATTTAAGTGTATTTCTTTGTAGTTTTTATGCAAAATCAAAATATATATTTAAACCGATTAGTTTTTTCTGCAAAACTAATTTTTTTGTCAATATATATTTAAACTTATACAAAACTGAATTAAATATTGTACCATTGTATTATATTTGTATTGGTTTTACGTTTTTAGTTTTTATCATAAAATAACCAATTTTTTTTCAAAATTCAAACAAACACAAATAAAATATATCAACCTTTAATATATAGGGTAGGGACTAATTAATAATTACTTAAACAGCTAAACATATAGGATCGGTTTGGGTTGTTTTAAAAAACTGACAAACACGGATTGGGTCGGGCCAGTTTGATCGGTTTGACATTTAATGTGAACACCCCTAATTGTTATATAATGTGAATCCTTTGCTTTTCATTTGTTTTTGAAATTGCCATATAATAGAAAAACATGTTCTCGAGCTGTTTTTGGTAGAACATCCCTTAGATACTTAAAAATGTTAACAAATTCACTTCATAATAATCAAAGCTGTGTTTTTGTTTTGAGAAGCAAAATTAATTTGATCTTTTTTCAGAAAAAAAAAAACAATAATTCATTTTTTGAAGCCATAAAAAAATGATGGTTTTTAGAATAGAAACAAATGTTGGATTCAGATTTTGTATGATTTATGAAAGATGATGAGATATATCGTATGATTTAAAATAGAAACATGTTTTCCAAACCAGAAATTCCGGTATATGTTTTTTCTTTCAGTTTTAGAAATGGACATTTTTTCCACGCTTTTTTATTTTATGAAACAACTTGTTTTCAAACTGATGGTTTACTTTTAATTTGTTTCAAGAACTCAAAACAAGAAAAAGAAAATCACATTGAAGAACACCACAACCTAAGCTAACAATAATCAATTTCCCTTGTACAAGTGCATTAATTAACCTTTGGCCCATCATGCTTTGGATACTATTGGAAAAGGTTGAAAATGATATCTATTAAAATTCTTACTAATCCAATGTGTTCAATTTGTATTGTAAACGCTGAAGATGTATATTAAAATTCTCACTACATTCAGGGATAGGATCTTTTCTGAAGGGTAAAAAAAGGGTAAAAGACTTAAACAGTTAAACCTCCCCTAAATTTGAAGATAAATACTAATACCTCACTTCTTATTAAATTTTTAATAGGACTTAAACTTCCCCTGTCAAAATAAGATTCTATTAAACTTAGGGGGTTTTATGATTCAGTCCACCCCTAGAAAATCCTATCTCCACTTAGGGGTGGACTGAATCCTGCCCATGGATTGATGTCAAATTCAGGGGCAGGATGTGGTTATAGGGGCGGGAGTACTAATAGATTAGGAGGGGGCTGCAAAAAAGATTTCTAAGGGGGAGTACAGTCTAAAAATCCACTCTTTTATCTTTCATTATTCTTTAAATTTTAAAAACCACTCAAACTAGCAAATAAAGAATTAATTACCACTGTTTTCTTTCCTAGAAGGATAATATTATACATTAAATCTAAAGGAAATTACATCAAGGGGGACTAAACCCATTCGAGACAAAACCTTCAGATGCCAATGTATGAGCCAATTTATTGTATCACGACTAATATGATGAAACGCTAGCTGCATAAAAATGATGAAACCCTAAACTGAGTAATAAGAGATTTAGAATCAACAAAAAGGACAATTCGATCGCGAATATGAATATTTCAGCTTATTCTGTATGAAACCACTGATAACAATCTGATTTTTTCTAGTCATTAGAATGCGTTTGTCTGTAAACTTCTGCACAATTTGAAGAGTTTTATACACTGTATATGCCACAGCTACTTCTGCATCGATCAGCAATAGGAACAGGATGCACCCCAACCTCCAAAACTTTTCCACCAATTAAAAAAAAAAAAAAAAACTCCACAAACTTCACCTAACAACCAACGATCGCCCGTGATCATAGAGCAATGGACAATAATATATAGAATTGGGTTTTAGGAAAAAATAACTTCCACATAATGTCAAATGCTAACGGATTTGGACTGGAATGTTAACATAGGGGAGGCTTTGTCTTATGACATCACAAAGCATGGTAGGTCTTAGTCCAGGAGGGGATGTTTTAGTATTTAGGATAAAAACGAAGGGAGGTTTAAGTCTTTTATCCTAAAAAAAAGATGCTTCCTTATGGAGAATGATCTATTTAGTGGATGGTTAATTGGTTATATGCAACCAATTTATTTATTTATTTCTCTGGTAAATCTCTTTAATATTGAGACCTACAGTTTCTACATTGTAAAAAAAAAAAAAAAAAAAAAAATTCAACCATTTTGTTTTTGTCTCAGACCAACTAGTTAATACCATATTTATAGTAGCAGGGGCTACTAAACTAAAAGTCTTCAGTTTCATTTTGTCAATTTCCAAATGGCCACTTCAAGGACCTGAATGAACCAATTTCGAATTGAGTTGGATTTAAGATTGAGCGATGATCGCTCAAATTCGGCTTAGTTTGACAGTTAGTTATACATTATCAGTCTCCCTTTAAAGTTCCAGTGTAAGATAGGCAGAATTTTTTTCAGGCTGAATCATTTGAGTCATATTTTTGTCCCTTTTATGATGAAAGTTTGCTGCCTTTTTACATTAAAAGAAGTTAAAAAAGGGTGGAGAATGAGGTTTTTGCTGCAAAAGGGGTGGCAGAAGTAATAGCTGAAATATTTTGGGCTGAAATTCTTTTAGTCCGATGTTGGGCATTGACAAACATAAGTTGGGCTTGACCCAGCTCTCAACCCTAATGTCTAAAATCCAGGCCCATCCAGAAGATTAGACCACTTGACCCAGGAGGCCAGGATCCACAGCCTTCAACAGAGAATTCGCTCATTAACCAAATGTGCTATATAGAACCCGGAAATTTGAGAAATTTGTCATGATACAATAAAAAAGCAACTACAATTGAAAGAGACTTTAATGATTTTCCTGACGTTATCAGGCTAGTTCAATCCATCGGATGATTGAACTGGTTGACTTGACAAGATCCCCTTTTTTAGATCAATCTGTTCTGTCAATTTTTTAAAATTGCTAACCCGGTATAATCTGCCAAACAAGCCTCTTCTTTTAGATAAAAACTCAAGCATCAACCATAACCTCAACAATAGACTCAAGGAAAATTTTCAAACAAAATCTTTACTTTTTATACAAAAAAAGGGGAATTGAGCAGGCGAACAGCATTTTATG
This sequence comes from Nelumbo nucifera, assembly GCF_000365185.1. Next base: position 1,542,879 of record NW_010729107.1, read on the forward strand.
ATGCAGATTCGGCATTGTCATGAATTCAAAACAGTAAAAAAGGTTGTTAGACTTGAGCATAGCACGTTGAAAATCAATATACAGCTTTCCAATGTACTTGTATTGTAAATTATAGTTGTGGGTTTGCAAAATATTATTGATCTGAGATGATTTATCTCTCTTGTTTGGATTTTGGAAATAAAGTGATCCCTCCAGTAGGGACAGTTCTATTCTCTAACAGTCGTTGTTTAAATGAAGTTTCTTCTGGCTTCAGAGGGTTGCCGATCGGCCCCATCGCTCTCCTCAAGTCTGTTATGACACTTTCAGATTTTGTCCAAAAGTACAGGACCAAACAAGACCCATAAGGATCAAAGAAGAACTCTAATTAAACCTTTATCAGTTCCAAGCCCAATTACAGCCCCCTACGAGATTGCCCCTCACAACGATGCATAGTACATCCCTGCTATATGTATTGAGAACATCTCCCCATGATGATATCATCATTTCTGGGATTATCGTTGGGAGATTTTTCTAATACACGACAGGAATGTGCTGTGGAACATTGCGAGGGGCAATCTTGTGGGGGCTGATTTGGTCTCCCAATCACACCATATCTAAGCTTACCTGGACAGGTAGAGAGAGAGAGACACTACTAAATCCCAAAGTGCCAGTTCGCTCCTTATTACGGGTAGGCTCTGCTCAACACCAACCCCGGAGGCTCAGACCAACAAAACCAAACACCGTCTCCATGCTATAGATTTATATCTCGTACCATGGTTGAGGTTGACACAACTGACTAACAGGGTTAACATATAACAAGACTCGACTTAATTAACAAAAATTGTTCTTGTTGGGAAGGATTGATCCATGATCTTAACACCCATATGATATTGGGCCTTTTGACAATGAATAGGGCTGTGAATCAGGTGAAGAATTTCTATTTCATTTGGGCTCTGGTTTGGACTCAGAACCATTCAAAATTTTAACAAGTACTCAATCCAAACCCAACACAATTCAAATTGCATCTTAGGGTGCATTTGGAAATGATGCAAGTGGAATGTAAATCCCAGTTCAGGGTAAATTTGTATTCTATTGCACTCTAATTCACTTTTGCCTGTGTTTGGCAACATTACATTTATGCATTGACAAATGATAGAAAACACATTTTTCTATGCATATTTACATTGATAATAAGATGTAAAAATATATCAGTGAAAAAGAATTAAATTTGCATTTTGATAAAAAAAAAAGACATGCTTTATTGGAATTTATAATCGAGCCAAGCCATAAGACACGAGGGAGCGACTAGATCGCGCATCATCAACATCCATTACAGCTAAAAGTCTATTTGGTAAGAAGGTAAATTTATCAATGCAAAATTAACCCAACTTTGTAATTTATATGGACCATTTTACACTCTACATATTTACATTCACACTTATTTGCATCGTTTCCAAATGCCGTCAATCCTTAAAGACATCTAATTTAGATGATAAAGATATTGGAGTGGGTCTATCGCTATCTGTATAGAACCATGAATCAAACTTGTGGGCCCAAGCTTCAGTTTAGTATTGTCCCACTGACAACACCTCTTATATTAAAATTAGGCCCTGTTTGGTTCGTGGGAATAGGAGTCTGGAATCGGAATCGGAATGGACTATTCCAATTCCAACTGTTTGATTGGGCGGAATTGGAATCCCATTCCCATTCTTGTTGGAATGGCATTCCCCCATTTGAGGAAATGGCCATTCTCTACCCTTCCCTTGGGAATGAAATCTCATTCCTACTGATTTTAATTCCCATTCCCATTCCCATTCTTATCTGAACCAAACAGATTATGAAAATGGACCATTTTAATTCTGATTCGGAAAGTTTTCGATTCCAACTACGAACCAAACAGACCCTTAATTCATGAACCTAGCTCATAATCAGAACCCGAGCTTTTTTCAACAAAATTGAAGTTCAAGCAGCTGCATATCATTCACATTTCTTAATTTAGCAAGGGTGATCCAACTCCAACTTAAACATCATTTTTCATGTGATGTGTAAGATTGCAATTTAGGTGGGCCCAACTCAAGTTGATCCAACCCAATTCAAGCTTTTGCATGGGTTGGGTGTCCCCTCAAGCATCTCAAGCCTGAGCCGATCTAGTGCAGCCCTAACCCGTGTCCATCTATATAAATAAAATGGATAAATATATATATATATATATATATATATATATATATTTATCCATTTTATTTATATAAAAACTAGTGGAGATTCGTGCGATGCATGGGTTTTATTAAGCAAAAGTTAAATAATAGAAATACATAGAAGTATATAATTGTTTTATATTTTAATTTTTTAATAACCAATTCAATCAAATTCGACCCAAGTTGGCCGATTTTATAGTATTTTCGACTGGCGTTGGTTTAGCAATTTTCTAATTCGCATTAGGTCAGTTTCGATTTGGCTATTTGTAAACTAACCAAAACTGAACTGACACAACTATATATATATAAGCGTAGGTTAGTATAACGCACTTGCATTACATTGGTCCAATTACTCTCATTTTATTTAATCTTTTAATAACTTATATTTTATCAATAAAATAATAATTCTAAATGTTAATTCTAGCACAAGTTCGATGGTTCTCATTCTCAACTCTTTTTTCATTATTTAACAATTGTTTTTTAATATTTTTATCAATAAAATAAATTTTAAAATATTATTTTTTATTTTTTAATATTTAAAATAATATTTTTAATTATTTAAAAAATGTAATTGTTGTCTACATATTAAAAATAATATTTTTAATCATAAATGTCTAATTTTTGCATTTTATATGATAAATAAATTGAAAAAAGGCATCAATATTTAAAATAATATTTTTAATTATTTAAAAAATGTAATTGTTGTCTACATATTGATGCCTTTTTTCAATTTATTTATCATATAAAATGCAAAAATTAGACATTTATGATCAACTGTGTAGATCTCCCATAAAATGTGTATGACATACATGGAATCAAAAAGTATGATGTAGAACAGTCCACACCACACCTACAGAACGCCACCGTGGGTGTGGACCAGTCTGGTCCACACAATCTATCCACAATTCTGAACAGTTGTGGACTGTGGTGTGATGTAGATTGGTCCCTGCCACAAGGTGTTGTGTGGACCAGTCCACACCCACCAATTTCTCATCCAGACTACAGAACACCCCCTAAATCTTACCTAAATTATTAAGCATGTTTTGTTGGAATTGTTCACTTAGGCTATGTTTGGTTTGAAGGAAAAAGTAGGGAATAGAATGAAAAGATATCAAAACCTATACAAGGTTTGTAAAGGTTTCCATGCCTTTCCTTTCCTTTCCCTACTTTTTCCTTCAAATCAAACATAGCCTTAATTTAAATAATATAAAAATGAACAAAAAATAAAATAAAATAAAACAATAGCATAGTCGGGATATTACCTAACAATGAATCTCAATATGTTTTGTTAGAATCAAATGCGCTAAAACTTAATGGTGAGTGCTAAATTAGAAGGGCCGACTCGAACATAAAACCAATCCTTTGGAAATTGAAAATTCTCTATTTCAAGTATATAGTTCATCTTCCAAACATGGTTTTCAAAACCGGACTGGACGGTGGGACCGAAAAAACCGGTAACCGGTAAGGCCCCCGGGTCCGATTACACTAAAAACCGGAAATCTTTAAAAAAACATTGAAAATGTCAAAAAACCGCTAACCTGGGCGGTCGGACCGTTAAACCGTTCCACCCGGGTAGTGGTTTGCAGGTTCTCTTTTTTATTTTCAATGTTTTAAATAAAATAAAAAACAAAAAAATAAAATTCCTTTAATATCCCCATCCCAAATCAATTAATCGAATGTAGGGTTAGAACCCCATTTTCGTTCTTCCCTCCTCTCAGCCCTCACACCCAACCGACCACCTGCGACGGCTAGTACCTCTAGCGTTCGATGGCGATACACACCGACCGACGGTGATTAACAGCGACCGACGACGGTGAGTTTGCAGCGGCAGCCAATTTTTTTGCGATTTGCAGCATTTCCAGGCTTTGCGGCAGGCGAGTTTGCAACGGCGGTTAGCATTTTTTGCGATTTGCATCACTTCTAGGCTTTGCGGTAGGCAAGTTTGCAGCGGCAGCCAGCACCTCCAGGATTTACGGTAGGCGAGTTTGCAGTACTTCCAAGTAAAAATTAGTGTAATCTTTTTTATCAATTAGGTAAAATTAATGTGTATTGAAGTCTTTTACATATCAATCTTGGTTGCGTAGCAATCTAACATTCTAGAGTGAATGCTCATATTTCTCCCCTTTTATTTTGGTGCTAGGGAATCTATCTCTGTGAATCTTGATTTTAGGTCAAGGATTTTTGCATTTTAGGACTTAACATTCTAGAGTTTTTTTCTATATTTTTTGTTTTATTTCTCTGATTTTTTTGTGTTTTTCTGTATTTTTTAGAATTTTTTTGTATTTTATTTTTATATTTTTATGTATTTTGTACTGTATTATTTTTTATTTAGATAGTTTTATTTTCTGTATTTTTTTTGTTTTTTATTTAATTTTATACTATTTTTTATATTTACAAATATTTTTTTACTTTTAATTTATTTATGACATCACGAGTCAAACTGTTCAACCTGGACGGTTGAACCATTTAACCGGAAACCAGTCCCTGACCGGTTTTTTTTTGGGTTCGTTTTTAAAAATGATGCTTCCAAATGTTAAATTCCAATATAGAAAGAGTAATGCTAATGCAAACTGATGACAAATGATACATATAAGCAAGGTTTTAAAAACTCGATCAGACACAGAACCATTTTGGGGACAAACGGTCTGATCATTTGGTTCAAACAGACAGGTCGTTCTGATTTAAAAAATAATAATTAAAATCAAAAGATGATCAAAACCGTTTTCCTAGTCAATGGGTCGGCGGGTCACTGTGACTAAATTAACCGTTTTTATCCTAGGAACAGATTTAGGATGAAACGGAACAGGTTGTTTGACCAATTCCCAGGTAAAACGGTCTGACCATCCGGTCTATTTCGATTTTCAAAACCATGCCTATAAGACTATAACGTGATTTTTCAAATATTAGGAAACAAAATATCCATAAGAGGCACGGTGGAGGAGGTAGTGAAAAGAACTGGAACGTGATGGAAAGGGAGAGGAAAAAGGTAGAGAGGGTAATGATGAGGTGGCAAATTGAGAGATAGAATAAGGGAGGCATTCTAGAAACGCAGTGTTGGAAAAGGGAAGAAAAGAGAGGCATTTGACGTGGTTATTTTTGTTTTAATATATACTAATATATATAGAATGATCCAATCAAAATAAGTTAGTTCAATGTTCAAATGCCAAAACTCACAGCAAGAGAAAGAATAAAATGAGGAAATATGGAATGAGTTTAACCTTCACTTCATCATAAGTCGATCCGCACCATACTCACGTAAGAGTAGAAAGAAATCAAGTCAATGACGATCTAGGGGTAGTGATTGGTGATATTAACAGCCAGTTTTTCTTTTTTTTAATTTGTTGCTTTTTCTAACCCTTTCTTTTGTTTAGATTCGTCCATCTCAACTTGGTTTAATTTAAATGAAAAACTATTATGATAATTGGTTACATTATAAGCTTTGTGGAAATCACGTGATGGAGGGTGATTTGGTCCGACCTCGTAGCATTCGGCGTAATAAACTCGCCGGAGCCCGGCGATACAACTAGATGGACGTGGCAACTCGCCGAGAAGAAGCATCCAACTTACCCCGAGTTCTCCCTAAAGGAGGAGTGCCCCGAGCTCCTTCCAAGCTCCGAGCTCCTCCCAGCGGGCCCCAAATTCTTCCTTCCTGAGAAGGGAACACCCCGATCTACGGGTAAGTATCCCGAAGTGGAAACACTTCGGGACAGCCCCATTAACACTCTTGCCCATACTTGCCTAAGGTTCGCCTCAAGCATAAGCACTTCGGCGTACCCCCAACACCCCGGCGTAAGGTAGCTCAGACCAATGCAGCTCGGTGCAAAGTAGCTCGGCAACCTGCAGGAAATATCTGCCTAACAATAGTACCTGCCAAATCTGGGGGCTGCGCCCACGTCTCTTGTCAGGCGGCGTCGTGCCTGCCACTTCTGCCAGATGTGGCATGCCTGACAAGTCCGTACCCTACAACGGCTACATGCATCCGCCACCTCGGCTCTGGCAGTAACGGCTGTGGCAGAGGCGGTTACGCCCGACTTGAGAGATCTCCAATATAAAAAGACCCCGACCCCCGAGAAGCCAAGGTATTGAACTTGCGCCATCTGCACTCTTAGCCCTCTCTTTGTATTCTTCAGTTCTAACTTAAGCATCGGAGTGTTCCCGCCGAGCGAGCTCCCCAGGAATTCTTCACCTTCCTCTTCGTCTCAGGTACCATCCGCCACCAGCTAGGAGCCAGTTTTCTGCCAGCTACGAGTGCCTGGATTGCGCTGTACCTCTCGGCAAGTGACGAGGTGGTCAGCTCGGCACTAATAAGAGAAGTAGATTGGGTCCAACGACCCGTTTACTATGTTAGTAAAGTGTTGCAGGGAGCAGAGACAAGGTACCCAGAGATAGAAAAGCTAGCCTATGCACTAGTCATTGCAGATCGGAAGCTCCGTCCGTACTTCCAATCTCACACCATCATCGTCCTTACCAACAAACTTCTAAGGCAAGTCCTGCTCAAACTCGAGGTCTCCGGAAGGTTGACGAAGTGGGCCATCGAGCTCAGCGAGTACGAGCTCCAGTACAAGCCGCGAACTGCTATCAAGGCCCAAGCTTTAGTAGATTTTGTCACAGAATGCACCTTTAGCTCCGAAGTCCCCAAGTCGGTCGAACACGAGGCCCCCAGCTCGTGCGAGCCTGAGGTTCCCAGGCCGGTTGAGCTCGAGCACCATGAAGTAGCAACCAGCGCAACATCTCTCCTAGTTAGGCCAAGCGCAAACAGGGATGAGGAGCCCTAGATCCTTCACGTAAATGGCTCGTCAAACCAGCAGGGCAGCGGAGCTGGGATCGTTCTGTATGGGCTAAGCGGTGTGAAACTGGAGTATGCACTACGCTTCGAGTTCACGGCATCCAACAATGAAGTAGAGTACGAGGCGTTACTAATCGGGCTGGATCTAGAAAACGAAGTGAAAGCCAAGCACATTGTCGTCTGCAGTGATTCTCATCTCGTGGTCAACCAGGTTACGGGTGCGTACGAAGCTCGCGAGCCAACCATGATAGCTTACTTAGCCAAAGTAAGAGGGGCTCTGCTCAACTTCCAGTCACATTTCATCCAACAGATCCCGAGATCAGAGATCGCTGAGGCCGCTGCCCAATTCCAGTTAGCCAGCACTAGTGATAACACCATGAGAACCGTGTATATAGATAACTTACCTCGACCTAGCATTCTCAAGGGGGCAGAGGAGGTCGCTCCCGTCGTTCAAGCAGAGCCGAGCTGGATCGATCCGCTCGCGAGCTTCCTGCTACACGGAACCCTCTCTGCAGATCGTAATGCCGCTAGAAGGGTAGAGCGTCAAGCAGCCAAATACGTCATGATAGACGAACGGATGTACCGAAGATCCTACATGCTCCCCTATCTGCGTTGCTTGCGACCCTCTGAGGCCGACCTTGTCCTCCGCGATACTCATGAGGGCCTGTGTGGCGGACACTTGGGGGGCAGGGCCCTCGCCCAGAAAGCACTGTGACAAGGGTATTACTGGCCAACGATGAAGGCAGACGTGACCGAGCTTGTCAAAAGATGCGACAAGTGTCAGAAGCACGCCAACATCCACCACCAGCCTTCCGCCGACCTAAGATACCTTACTAGCACGTGGCCATTCGCATAGTGGGGGATCGACATACTCGGACCATTCCCACCAGCAACATGGCAAAGAAGGTTCCTAGTGGTGGCAGTCGATTATTTCACAAAGTGGGTTGAGGCTAAACCCCTCACAACAATCACAGCTCAGAATGTGCAGAACTTCTTCTGGAAGAGCATAGTGTGTCATTTCGGACTACCTCGGGTACTGACCTCTGACAACGGTAAGCAGTTCGAGGACATCAAATTCCAGAACTGGTGCCAAGACATGGGAATTCAAAAGAACTTTACCTCGGTGGCACACCCTCAAGCAAATGGTCAAGCGGAAGTCACGAACAGAACTATCCTCCATGGACTAAAGACACGCCTAGACCAAGCTAAGGGACTATGGGCAGACGAGCTGCCCAGCATATTATGGGCTTATCGGACCACAGTAAAGACCGCAACAGGCGAGACTCCCTTCAATCTCACTTACGGCACTGAAGCAGTCATCCCAGTCGAGATTGACGTCCCCACGCTACGACTAGAAGCATATGATGACAAGGCAAATGAAGACGAGCTATGCACCAACCTCGACCTACTTGACGAGGTACGGGACCTTGCATATATCAGGACCACGGCCTACTAGCAAAGAGTAGCTCGGTACTATAACGCTAAGGTCGAAAAGCGGAACTTCCGCGTCGGAGACCTGGTTCTTAGTAAAGTTGTGGTGCCTGAGCCCGGCATTGGTAAGCTCGGCCCTAATTGGGAAGGACCCTACCGAGTAAAGCAGGTGCTCGGGGAAGGTACATATGAGCTCGAAACCCTAGAAGGGAAACAAGTACCTCGGGCATGGAACATTGTCAACTTAAGGCAATATTACACATGATCGCCGAGCTGAGTGAACTACAAGTCGCTCTCTGAGCCCAAGGGCTAAAATGCTGAGCTAACGATGACCTCGGCACTATAAGACCCAGTCGCCTCTTCGGCATGGGCAGACTCTAGGAGGGAGTGACTCCCCAGCCAAAGGGCTAAAAACGCCGAGCTAACCAAGGGCCTTGGCACTGCAGTGCATAGTATGCCAGGGACGCAAGCAGCTCAGGTATGGACCCTTCGGTGCTTAGCCCACCTCAGCATACAATGGGTTGGACCCGCTAGGGACAGCCAGCAAGTCAAGTACTGGAAGACAGTTCGGGCATATGCCTTACTATGTCGCTCACCTCGGTGTACGTTATAAAAACCACCCCAACAAGGTACTGGGAGACAGTTCGGGGAGGCGACAATCGAGAAACCCTACTTCGTGCACTAAACTATGATAGCTCGGATAAAATAATCACTTCAGCAAGTAACAACACTTGGCAAAAAAAAAAAACAAATTCCATTAATGGAGAGTTCTATACAATGAGCTCGATAAAAAGAAAAGAAGAGAAAGAAGAAGCTAAAACTAAGCTCGCAGGCTCATAGTACAAGGATAACTATTTTGGCTCATCATTTCTACTCGGGACCTCCTCAGGAGCTTCGGGCAGGTCGGTGACATCTACCTCTTCGTCGCCACCCTCTTCTTCGGAATCCGGATCCTTTGTAGCTTGCCGGGCTATGTCACTCGTGATCCGTGAAGTGGTGATGGCACTTGTGTCAAGCTCGGGGTATGTGTGCCTTATCAACCACCTGCTAAGCTTGAAGCCCTTACGATAGGCCTCCCCCAGCACGGTGTCAAACTTGTCCGACTTGACATAGTCCATGACGGCCTTGACCTTGGTCTCCTCTATGGCCTGGGTGAAGATCTCGGTTTTCTCCTCGATGTCAGCCTTGAGGAACTCCACCTCGTGCTCCAGGACTCCCTTATCTTCCTTGAGGCCTTTCACCTTGAGCTCTAAAGCCCCCTTGCCTGCCTTGAGGGCGTTCACCTTGCTCCTCAGCTCATCCCTCTCGCGTGCCAGCTCCTCTTTCTCTGCCATCAACGCTTCGATGACGTTCTTCTGAACCGAAGCATCACTCTCCAGCCGATAGATTTGGTCACAAGCTGCCCTCAGATAGATTTGGTCGCAAGTCGAGTCCTCGGCAGCCAGAGCCCACTTCAGGTGCCTCTCGGACTGAAGGGTCAAGGCGTGCATAATGGAGTTCACCTGACAAGAGAAGATTGGTTAGCACCGAAGAGATGTATATAAAAAAAAAGGGGGGGAGATATGGGGAGAAGTCTTTATATAACTTACCACCATTGTGTGGGTGGCAGCTCGGGCTCCGAGCTAAGCAGGAGTGAGGTCGGCCCAAACGGAGACCTCTTCGGCATAGACAGCCCCCTTGCTCTTTCGAAGGTTGCACTGAGGGATCAGGATGCTCCGGACTCCCTCTTGACTCCCCGAGCTGGAAATAGCCATCTTGGTTGTGCGAATGGGCTTAGCGGAAGCTTCAGCCGCTGCGTCAGCGGCCTCGGTGGCGACCTCGGGCTCCACAACTGCCTTGGGAGCAGGCTCTGCCGATGTCTCGAGCTCCCGAGGTGGTAAGATCTCCTCCAAATCGATGACCGGAGGTACATCAGGGAGCTCAGGCTCAGAGGTAGGAGCCTGCGAAAGCTCAGGCTCGGAAGTGGGGGCCTGCGGACACTCGATGCGAGCCCTCTTAGCAGTTCGCTTCTTCCTCCCTTTCATATGGCTGAAGAGCCTCTCCCCCTTGAGCTTCCCTTCTTCCATGGATCCTGCAATAAAGCTCGGCGTCAGCAAACTCAGAGGTACAAACCACAAAGGGAAAATGTTTTAACTCTAGGTAAGACGACCTACCCGGGCTCAAACCGGCCTGAATGAGCTTGCTCTCGGTGATATAATCCTTGTAATTAAACCCGAGCTCAGCCCATGACTGGAGCATCTCCCTTGTCTTCTTGTCCAGGATAACCCCGGGGTCTTGAATAGCCACCCTCCAGTGAGTAGGGAAGGGCCACCCCATGGTGTTCAGGACTACAAAGTAGTCCTGCTTCCAGGTTGGATTGCTAGGAAACTTATGCAGTAACTTGAAACCCGGGCGAGGGGACAGGTAGTAGGCCCACCTGTGCTCGGGGAGAACGCTTGAAGCGCTCTTCTTTATTGAGAGAATCGAGCAAAAAATGTCTAAGTTCAAAGAGAGGACGTACTCGAAGCAGAGGGAAATAGTCACGACCACATTACGAACGGAGTTCGGGTGAAGCTGGTCTATTGTGACGTTGAAGTGGTTCAGGACCTCTACGATAAGAGGGTGGAAAGGAAGACGGAGCCCGGCTATAAGCTGCTCCCGGAAGATCACGACCTCGCCGGGACCGTGCTCCCATGGGAAGTTACCCACATGTAGACTGTAGGTATACTCCCCAGGTAGATTGTACTGCCGGATGAGGTATCGAAGCCTCTCCAGGGTCATAGTGGAGGGACCGAACCTATCCGACATCCGACCTCGGTGAGAGGTGGATGCCAGATTACTCGATGCCTCTCGTGCCTCGTGAGACTGGACTTCGGTGGGGTCACCCTGAGCCGAGGTACCCACCTCGGGCTCATCCATTTGGCTATTGAAACTAGACATAGTGAAGAAAATGAAAACGAACTGGAAGGAAAGGAAACTGAAAGAAAAGCTAAGGGGACTCACCAAGGAAAAACAACCGAACTGGGGAGAATTGACCCAAGCTGGAGACCTTAGATGCGAGCTCAAGACGAATGCTGAGAACCTATGGCGAGGGAAGAATGATCAGGACCCCCGCTATTTATAGCCATTGTACTTTGGCATCAACGGTCAAGATCAAGACGATATGACGGCTCTCAAGAAAACCAGCTACGCAACCCCCGAGGCAAAATCAGTTTAGCACGTTTTTTGACGTTCGTGGAGTCCATAGATCTCGTGACGTCCGCGCGTAGACTGTACGCAACCCGGGTCACCCTTGATTGAGCCGAGCAGTGAACTGGTCTGACCAATAAGCAGCCTGACCAAAAGGCCAGAGCTCCGAGCCAAATCCACCCGGCACACCGCGGACTCCCCGCGCTAGGTCAGAACCCCCAGCACAGGGAGTGGGGGAGCAATTGATGGAGGGTGATTTGGCCCAACCTCGTAGCATGGGGACACGTGGGTACAACCTGTCATAAGTGACAACTCAGCGTGGCAGCTTAGCCATAACTCAGCGTAATGAACTCGTCGGAGCCCGGCGATACAACTCAGTGGACGTGGCAACTCACCGAGAAGAAGCATCCAGCTTACCCCGAGCTCCCTCCAAGCGAGGACTCCCGAGCTCCTCCCAAGACCCGAGCTCCTCCCAGCGGGCCCCGAACTCTTCCTTCCTGAGAAGGGAACACCCCGGTCTACGGGTAAGTATCCCGAGCCCCATTAACACTCCTACCCATACTTGCCTAAGGTTCGCCTCAAGCATAAGCACTTCGGCGTACCCCCAGCACCCCGGCGTAAGGTAGCTCGGACCAAGGCAGTTCGGTGCAAAGTAGCTCGGCAACCTGCAGGAAATATCTGCCTGACAATAGTACCTGCCAAATCTGGGGGCTGCGCCACGTCTCTTGTCAGGCGGCAGCGTGCCTGCCACTTTTGCCAGATGCGGCACGCCTGACAAGTCCGTACCCTACAATGGCTACTTGCATCCGCCACCTAGGCTCTGGCAGTAACGGATGTGGCAGAGGCGGTTACACCCGATTTGAGAGATCTCTAATATAAAAAGACCCCGACCCTCGAGGAGCCAAGGTATTAAACTTGCGCCATCTGCACTCTTAGCCCTCTCTTTGTATTCTTCAGTTCTCTCAGAGTTCTAACTTAAGCATCGGAGTGTTCCCGCCGGGCGAGCTCCCTGGGAGTTCTTCACCTTCCTCTTCGTCTCAGGTACCGTCCGTCACCAGCTAGGAGTCAGGTTTCCGCCAGTTAGGAGTGCCCGGATCGCGCTGCATCACCACGTCTAAAGAATAGTTTCAATTTGATTTTCACAGCATATGAGTGCACAAGTTATCATCTAAGACGAGATTATAAAACCAAAAGTGAACTCACCAACTTGATTTCGTTATTTTGCCAAGTGAGTGGAGATCTAGGATCAAAGCCCTCTGCCAATAGGGTTTGAGAGGTGTTAGCCAGTAGCCCCATGAATCGAAAAATGAAATGCTTTATTTGTTTTTATATTGTGCTTATAAAAGACTTATTTTATACGTTATTAACAAAGTCTCAGTGCCTGCTCCATATATTAAACAACTATGCTTATAATTATCTTCAATGAAGATGTCAATTAGCGCCATGTTTGAGAGTATTTATGTTAAAAACAAGTGTTTATTCGAATAAGCATTTATTTGCATTTGGCATCCAGCTTTTTCAAGTGCTAAAATAAGCATTTAATTCATATTGGGCATTTGGTTGTCATTTTCTCCAATAAGCAATTGTGACTCTTTTGTCCTTTATTTTCTTTCAAACTTTCAAAATACCCAATCCAAAGTGAATAAATAAAAGTACTTTGATAGAAGTGCTTTTATAAAAGTACTTCCGTAAAAATACTTTTATAAAAGTACTTCTATAAAAGTGTTTTCATAAAAGTGTTTTTATAAAAGCACTTCCGATAAGTGCTTTCCTAAAAGTGTTTTCACAAAAATGATTTATAAAAGTACTTTCGTAAAAGTGCTCTTGTAAAAGTACTTTCATAAAAGTGTTTTCATGTAAAAGTGCTTTCTTAGAAATACTTTTATAAATGTGCTTTCGTAAAAGTACTTTCATAAAAGTGTGTTTTGTAAAAATGCTTTACTTTCATAAAAATGCTCTACTTCTATAGAAATAGGTTTCATAAAATTACTTTTATAATAGTGCTTTTGTAAAAGGGTATAATTGATATTCTATAAATTTACCGAGAACAATTCTAGGAGAACAAATTTGAATAAGTGCTTATTATATGAGCACTTAAAAAAATGGAAATTTGGGCTTAAAAAATAAGCCCTTATTTTTAAAATAAGCACTTATTTCAAGCTTATTTCCCAAACACGAATAAGTGCTTAATGGTGTGGTCTCCATCCAAATAAACACTTATTTTAAATAAGCACTTATTTTTAAGCACTCCCAAACATGGCCTAAGTCTATTTTTTTAAGTCAAAAAAAGCTCTTTTAGTTTGGAGTCCTAATCTTAATTGGATACAAATTTTACACCTGATTTAGTTTTGCATCTTTTATTGATTTGCACTTTTATCAAATGCATAATTTCCAATTTTTCTCATTTGCACTTTTTGGCATGGTTTTCGAAACCGGACCGGACCTGACGGCCATACAGGAAAAATCGGGAACCGGTGACCGGTTCCGTTTTCCCCCAAAACCGTTGATTTTGGTCAACAAACCACTGAACCGGCCGGTTAACCATTCAAACGATTTTGACCGTTTTTCAATTTTTTTAAGTTTTTTATTTTTTTATCAGAACTAACCGGCCATTCGAGTCAAATCGTTCGACCCAATAACCGGACCCTTGACCGGTTCAGTCACCGGTTCATTTTTAAAAACCATGCTTTTTGGCATTGCAAGTTTTGCATTTAAAAAATTAATGCAAAATTTATACCACCTTTGTTCTGCATTGATTCTCTCTCACATATAGAGACCTGTTCGTGAGCTAGAATTTATCATCTTTTTTATAGATTTAGAGAATTTAAATTAAGATTTTGGATGAAGAAAGGTATTTTTGCTTAATATAGTCGTAGTTTACTTGCCACTTACCACTGAGGAAAAAGAAATGAGGTAGCAAATTGGCAAAATGATGTACTCATGTCGGTGGACATTTCAGGTCATTTGGTTGAGTAAAATAGGAATTACAAAAAAAAAAAATTGCACGCTTCAGCAAGAGAGAGACTCAACAACCCAGTTTTTGTCCAACTCGACGAAGAATCTCGTTAACCAAGAGTTTATATTTATAATCTCGTCAACCCTCGTCAGATTAATAATCCATTCCAAAACAAAAACATAAAGAAAAAGGTTTTTGCCCTTTATTTAAACTTGCAAGCTAAGGACCAATCAGTGGCACATCTATAGTTATAGACACCGAGTAAAGTAATAATAATCGACCAACCAACATACTACTACACTGTATCTCGTCAAATCTTTTTGCCTACGCCAGATATCGTTAGCGTGCCTATAAATAACAATTTTTTGTTTGAGGGAAGGAGTTGTTCATTTTGACCTCTCTCTCTCTCTCTCTCTGCTCCTTCCTGTATGCTGTATGTGTGTAAAATAATGGCTTGCAGTGAGAATTTCTGTAGCAATTATCTTGTTCTGAGCCCGAAAAATGCAAGTTTGGTCGACATCTTCCGCCTTCTATTCTCATCAAATCTGGAGAATAGAAGATTTGTGGACTGCCCCAAAGACACGGAGGAGACAGAGTTTCGGCGACGTCAGATCATTTTTATCTCTGTCATTGCACAAAAAGTTCTCCTCTTCATGGCAAAACCCATGTCTTGGGTCGGATCGGTGTTCGAGAGGTGGCTCAACCTTTTGTCAAGTAACCGCAATTTGGCCGTGCTCTTGCTAAACCTCGTTAGAGGTGAGTCTGTGATTTCGCCTTAATTTATGCTCTCCACCCATAGCCCCATACTATTACGTACCAATAGCTAACAGTAATCCTAGCTAGCTAGTTATCGCACTCGCATTCCACAAATTAAGATGGATCACTCACCTTGCTCAAGCACGGTGACGAATCGAGCATCCATCACGTTAATGAACTGGCCACTGGGTAACCAATACTAACATATATACATATAGAGAGAGAGAGAGAAAATGACCGGACCTTGCGGATTAACAGCCCATGAGTCCATTTGTTGACCTGATCATCTCGCCCGCTTGTCCAGAAAAATTAATAAAAGAAACCCAACCGTGGGAAGCAACTGATCCCCCAAGCATGTGAGAATGCTTTTACTTACTGATTAAATAATTGAAAAGGCAAAGTGGAATTCTGAATTTTCATATGTCAAGCCCATTTAACTATCATTCTAGCATCTAGATTTAATTGGTTTTCCTCCATTTTTAATCCATACAACATTAACTAATACAACCTTTGTTAATTATGTATTCTATGGCCGGTGTAGCTAGCTGGCCATAATGCACCAAAACCATGGCACTCCTAATATAATTATTCTTAGAGCCCAATTGCTGGAATTGTACCTTTTCAGTTCCATGGTCGCTATCACCGGCGATGATTGGTTACCACTCAATTTTAGTTTACATATCCATGCAATTGATTCTTTTCTTTTTATTTTTTATTTTTTTTCCTTTTTCTTATAGAGAAGAAGCCCCTATGACTATGAGAGCCTGAGAGGTACTAATAAAGAATCAATATTAGGTAATAGATGCTTCCAGTTCCGTCAATTGGGCTTCAAAGAGTGAGCCCATCATGTACATACATAATGGGGTTAAGCGATTGTCTGTTTCGGATTTTTCAAAGTTTTCCTATATATAGTGTTGTAAAGCATATAATATCATCCCATATTTGAGAACTGCTCGAATCGAATTATAGCAAGTTTCAGGGTTCGGGGTTCCTTCCACCTTTGTCTTTACGCATTTTATGAGTTTGCCCGCCAAAATCAAAATCATTTAATTCATTTGTCCCAATATACTAGTATTATAGAATTTAACTTCTTTCTCTAACATGCCCCGGGCCTTTTTTTAAAGGTAATTTCTTTACATTCATTTTCTTCATTTGAAAAATTATATATACGTGCATGCACTCAAGTTTCAATGGCCGAAAAAAAAATTATAATAAATTGTATTGTTTTGGCTCAGTTTGAAAGGAGTATAAATATAAATATGTACCGTACAAATAGAATAATACAAAATACAAGGTTTTGCATTCTATATATATATTTGTATTTGTATCATGATTTTAAAAAACGAACTGAAAATAGAATCGCTCTGGCCACCAGTTTTTGGATTGATGGTTTGACTGTTGGGTTCAAATGGACGATCTATTCTGACAAAAAAATTAAAAAAAGGCCAAAATTATTGAATGGGTCAGCGGGTCGGTGGTTCGACCACCCAGGTCAACAGGTCATTAACTGATTTAACGGTTTTTAGCTAAGGACCGAGTTTGGGGTAAAACGGAACAGATTACCCGGACGGTTTCCAAGCCAAATGATCCAACCGTCCGGATCAACGACGGTTCGAAAACCATGATTTGTACTTCTTCCAAAGTGAGCTTTAGTATATATTGGTAGGACCTGATTTCCTCCTTACAGTAATTGATTAATTGCAGTTGTGCACTAGAAACATCTCTCCATGAGTGAAAACATACAAATACAAGAACTGTTTCAAATGTGTGGTTGCAATATTCTGTGAGGTGGGTGTGAGGAGGAAGTCCAAACTCCTAACGGTAATGAATATAGGTGATTTCTAGTATTGATTTAAGCCATGGAGAAAATAATATAAATAGCATCGGGAATAGATGCAAAATGTAATATAGTTGGGCACATAAGAATGTGTATCATAGAAGTGAGAACCAATCAACTGGTATTTATCAATATTCATGTGGGATTTTGTTTGATCAAAATTTCTTCTGGTATGACCTCCTCATATATATATATATATACCTCCATTTGTATCGACAACTTTAAGGAATGTGTGTATATATACGTATATTGGATTGTAAACTTGCTGTGATGGCGTGTACACATTATATATGTATATAGGGAATGTAGTGGTGCCCGATGAAACATCCGCAACTTTCACATCAACAATTGGAAATTTAGACAAGCGAGTGGAGTTGGATAGCAGCATCACCCATGAAAATAACAGATACTATGCAGCGCTCTCCATAATGGCTGCTAAACTAGCCTATGAAAATGAAGCATTCATCCAATCCATAATCACACATCATTGGAAGGTATACTTTCGTTTATTCATGCAGCATCCATACAATGTCATATGATGATGTAGCTGTTAAAGAACAAAAACTTCACCTTACAGCTTAAATTTTTAGGCTTAATGCTTCTTTTGACATGGCACCAAAATCTATTTGATTAAATGGCTTAGTGTTCAATGCTTGAAACCCTCAGTGTAATTAATTAAACTTCAGACTTTCAGAGCTTGTGCTGAAGTTTAATTAATTATAATGGCAAATCAGAGCAGAAATTAGTCTCTGAAATGGGGCCCCGTTGGTTCATGAAAACAATTTGGGAACCTGAACCAGACCAAAATAGTATGCTAAGGATACAAGCAATATTCCATATGTATGGTATAAAATGCATTTGTAGGTATCTCTGTAGCATTTTTTTTCTAAATTAATCTTCTGACGTTTTGTGACATTTTTTTATTATATAATTTATGTCATGATGGTTATTGCTTGGTTAATGTAGAACATTTCCGATGGTTAAGTCCGAGTTTCAAAACACTTTGGATTCAACTTTTGGGTTTTAAAAAGGACGTTTTACATACATTCCAATTAAGAATTAAGGTCAATTGGGCTGTTAACTTACATGCCTTCAGATATTAATGCAAAGAGAAGGCAAAATTTTTCAAATGTTTCACTATCTATCGATCCAAAATAAAATATATTTTTCAGTGGCGCCACTGCCAATCAAAGAGTACCATTTCTCTATTGTCTAAATATGTATTTATATACATACAAAATATAACCCATTTTCTAATGTATCCTTCAATTGATTTACTGAATATGTTGGACATGGAACTTTTGTGAGTGTGTACAGATGAAGTTTATCGGATTCTACAATTTCTGGAATGGTAAGAAATTCGATCCGAAATATATTATTATTATTATTTATGGGGACGCGCTATCCCCTTCTTGATTTCTATCAAAAAAAGAAAAAAAGAAATATATTATTTTTCTTTTTCTCCAGATTTTGGGGGACTGTTTGGACAATTTTACCAAAATTAATGTTACTGGGTCCCTTGCATCTTGTTAAAGATTAAAGTATGGGCTCTGTTACATCCAGTGCCCAGTGGGGCACATGGTCCAACCCAATTATCAAGACCTAAGGATTAAGCCTCTTAGGCCTTGTTTGATTGGAAGGAAAAAGTAGGGAAAGAAAGGGAAAGACAGGGAAATTTATACAAGTTAGGTTTGTACAGGTTTCCCTATCTTAATTTCCCTTCCCTTCTTTACCTTTTCCTTCAAACCAAACATAGCATTAGTGTTTTTGAACTATCCTTGATCTGGAGGGTTGGACAATTTATCTTGGGAACCATCCAAGTATAACCAGATTCATTTCACCCTTAATTCATTTTTTGGCCAAAATCCATTGACTTGGTCAGCAATCCACCCATACAGGAAATTGAACTGTTGATCCATTTGACCTAAAGAATGATTGTTTTTTTTTAAATTTAGAATGAACTGTCCATTCAAACTGGACAGTCAAATCAGTGGCCAAAATGGTTTTGATTCCAAATCAGTTGCCCAGGCAATGGGAAAGAAACGATTTTAATTTTGGAAATTAGAACAAATTAATTTTAGGGCATGCATCCATGAACAAAAAGATGAATTAATAAGTAATTAAAAGCTGACGGTGGTTGCAGATTATCAGGAGTCATTCTCAACACAGGGCTTTATGTTCCATGTTGAACAGCCCGAGTTGATTGTGGTGTCCTTCAGAGGCACTAGACCATTCGATGCAGATGCATGGCGAAGCGATGTTGATATCTCCTGGTATGAGATCCCTGAGGTGGGAAGGGTCCATGGTGGCTTCATGAAAGCGTTGGGTCTACAAAAAGGGTCGGGTTGGCCTAAAGACATAATCCAACCAGCTGCAACAGCTGCAGAGGGAAAACAAAACCAACATCCCTTTGCTTATTATGCTATAAGAGGAAAGCTGAGAGACATGCTGCGAGATAGAGAAGGAGCAAAGTTCATTTTGACAGGACACAGCCTGGGTGGAGCACTAGCCATTCTCTTTGCAGTGGTTCTGGCATTGCATCAAGACGAGTGGATGTTAAAGAGATTAGACGGGGTGTACACGTTTGGGCAGCCTAGGGTTGGTGATGAGAAGCTTGGAAAGTTCATGGAGTCACAGTTGCGTTCTTATGGTGTCAGATATCTCAGGTTTGTTTACTGCAACGACATGGTGCCCAGGTTGCCTTATGATGATTCCACTCTCATGTTTAAGCACTTTGGAACATGTGTCTACTATAATAGCTGCTACCAAGGCAAGGTACATATATGTATGAACGTCTCTCTCTCTCTCTATCTCATTTCTCAACCCTCAACACATGCATTAATAACACAAGTTAAATGAAAATGCATGTCCTTGTGATATATATACAGATACTGCAGGAAGAACCAAATAAAAATTACTTCTCGGTACTGATGGTGATGCCGAAGATCTTGAATGCATTTTGGGAGCTGATCAGGAGTTTCACTATTCGATTCAAAAGTGGAGCTGATTATAAAGAAGGAAGCTTGTTGAGATTGTTTAGGATGATGGGGTTGATAGTGCCGGGAGTATCAGCTCATACTCCTCAAGACTATGTTAATGCCACTAGATTGGGATCCTCGCGTTTATATGATCAACTCCAGGGTCTCAAACTTGAATGAAATATGAATTATACTTGTCTAAAAAAAAAAACCTTAACTGAGTGAAGCATAAAGACCGTATCGTGTTATTGTTGCCAATATTCTTTAGTAAGCATTTTTTTATAATAATATCATTGAACTCTTTTTTCTCCTTTTTTTTAGTGAATATAATTGAACTCTCATGATCATGGTCGCATCACTATGGAATGTGTATAATTAGAAGAGCCAGCAATTAGCAAAGGAGGAATTGGCGCTTCACCAAGTTCACTCACGTTAACGTGGACGTAGTAACCAATGGCATTTTAGAAATAAACTTAATTTATGGCCCGTTCCTTCTTTTGGTAATTTCAGTCTTCACTTTTCGATATGTTGTAGGCCCGTGATAAATAATTTTTTCTTAAGGCCCTGTTTCTTTTACTTAATTACCTAGGGTTTACTTAGTTTGGAAGGATTATAAATATATACAAATGCATACAAAATATTATAAAATGTAAGATTTTGTACTCTATAAATTAATTTGTATTTGTACTCTTTCCAAACTCAGCCTAGGTAAAATTTGTAAGATTCCATTGTTTTTATATATTATAAGTTATTCAGATAGAGTACTGGATAATTTGTTTATTCACCTTGTAGAAGGGTATCAGTTCTAGTTATCACCGTGGAACCCAATATGGCGGATTGGCGGCAAAGAAACACGAGTATTGGGGTCAACTTACTAGTTTGACAAACTTAACCCCATCTACTGTATACCACGAACAGGGTCTAAGTGATATCCACCTAGGAAGTGGATAGATAATTTTTCCACCAAGGGGAAAAAGTGACAAAACATAGCCTAAATGGCACATTTAAAAGTTCCAGCTCTAAAGTGACTACCCCTAAAGTACAACATACCTATTGCCATTTACCCTAATATATAGTATCTAATTAATTCAATTTAATCTATTTTTTATCAATGAAATATAATATTTAAGTCATTTTTAAAAGGATAAATTACAGTTACCCACCATGTACTTAGGGGTAGTGGCACTTAGCACCCAAAACTTTGTTTTGAGACAAAAGACACCTTGAACTTTTAAGGCCTCATTCATTTAACGCTATGTTGGTGTGGGAAAGTTGGTTAATGGAAAATTTGACCAATTTTTCCATGTTCTTTTGCAAATACATGTGAGGCCCATGAAAAATACAGATTCCCCCGGGTAAGTTCAAAGCCATTACCTAGGAAAATCTTACCCACCTCAAAGGTGGGTAAATTTACTTTCCCATCGTGGGGTGATTTTGTTCAATCGAAAATACCCTTGTGCTAACAAGCTTAGGGCAAACATTAGCTTCTTCCCCAAACTCCTGTTCAGGAAGAACATCCACTGCCAAAAAGAACCCCATACCTCTGCAATTCGTGGAATACGCTTTTACTAAGTCCACCAGTAAGTCTTCTTATTCCCCTTATTTTTTTCCTTGCAAAGAACTGTAACTGTCCTCCACCCCTTTAACCACGAGCTCTCACTTCTTCATATGGTTGATGGTATTTCTTTCCCTGCAAACACATGGCGATTCTGCAATATTGACACTAAAAGAGAAGAAATAAAGCTGAAAAAGATAGAAAGAGAGGAGGAAGAAAAGAAAATCCACTGGGGAAAAGGAGAGTGAGAGGGGAAGGAGGAGCAGTGCCACTCAGCTTTTTGTTTTAATGTTGGTTTTTCGTTTCTGTTCCTATTTTTGTTTATGGGTCTTGTCTTCACCTGGGTTTTGAATCTTTTTCTGTGTAGCAGTAGTAGAAAGTAGAGCTAAGAACTATTTTTGCTAATATACTGGGGAAAGAACGAAGGAGAGATAAAAGGCAAAGGAAAGAAGAAAAGAAAGCATAAAAATACAAGCTTTTTCTGTTTGCTTGTCGATTCACATCTTTCGATCATGAAGCTTGTTTCTATGAGGGTTCCGATGGAAAGTGATTCTTGTCATTAAAATTGGGGAAGAAAATACTTGAACTATTTGTCGATTCAAGTCTGATGGCAATTCTGTTTCTTATTTGTTATTTCTAGCATAGTTGCATGAGATTACCATTTTATTTGATACTAGGAAGCATGAGATTACAATTTTGATCATACATAGTATAAAAGTTAGTTGATTTTCTGCTCCAGAACAAAGTTATATTTTGAAAAAAGATAATGAACTATTAGGAAGCATAGTTCAATGTGTTCTACCTTCAGTTTGAGCTGCTTTGTAATTTACTTTAGAAATTTTGTAAGCATTTATGCATTTTTTTTATTTTTTTTGGCACATATATTTTCAAACTAATTTAACTAGTTTGAATTTCTTTCCATCTTAAATTGTTTTTATTCTAATAATTTCTTGCATGTCTAATTTGAAAAGCATGCCTTAGTCATCACTATATTTTATGTAATTGAATGTAATGATGTTTTGCAAAGACATGCCTCCATCACTAGTAAATAGGAATCAAAAGAAAAAGTTGGTTGCAAATGCTATTTCTATTCATTATGAAATGATGATGCAGTATGCTTATTTATGTATTTTGATTGCTATTATCATTACAATTAGGAGGAAAAGGATGATGGTCTCTAGGATATTGAATAGTTATGATGAAGAGGGGATTGGTAGAGAATCATGAGAGGAAAGGCTTGCAATTAGGTTTTCAAACATTAAGTCCATGGTCATGGAATCAGATCAATCATGTATAGACCATATACGAATGGATAAGACTAGTTATTTGAGGCTATGTAAGTTACTAAGGAGTGTAGGAAAATTAAGAGGTAATAAACATGTGGGAGTGGAAGAAATGGTTGCATGCTTCTTAAACATTCTATCACATGATATCAAGATTAGGGAACAAAAATGGCACTTTAGGAGGTCTAGGTCCACCTTAAGCAAGTACTTCATATGGTCTTGAATGCAGTGTTATACCTACACGAAATCCTTCTTAAAAAGCCTGAACCTGTGCTTGCAAACTCGTTTGATGAGAAATGGAAGTAGTTCAAGGTGTAACTATTTTTTATTTATTTTTTTCTTTTTCATTACAAATAGCAAACCTTTAAAGGTTAAGAATTTTTAATTTTCTCTCTCTTATTTTATTGTATAGGGTTGTTTAGGGGCTTTAGATGGAACATATATTAGGGTCCTAGTGTCTGAAAAGGATAAGCCTAAATATCGAACAAGGAAGAACAAAATTGCAACAAATGTATTGGGTGTTTGTTCTCTAAATATACAATTCATTTACATCTTACCTGGCTGGGAGGGATCTACTCATGACACTAGAGTCCTTCGTGATGCCATTTCAAGGAGAAATAGCTTAAAAGTACCACGAGTTAAAAAATGAACCATGAGAATTAGGACACTAGAGCAAAAAATTCATATATTGATGTTTAAGAAACTAATATGTGTTGTCATATTTGTTTAGGTTATTATTACTTGTGTGATGTTGGGTACCACAACAATGAGGGATTCCTAACACCTTATAGGGGTCAAAGATATCACTTAAATGAGTGGAAGCAAGGGCACCAACCAAGCACCACAGTGAGATATTCAACATGAGGCATTCTGTAGCTAGGAATGTAATTGAGAAGACATTTGGTCTCTTAAAAATAAGGTGGGCAATACTTAGGACCTCAACTTGGTATCCAATAAAAACCCAGTGTAGGATCATCAGTGCATGTTGCCTCTTACACAATTATATAAGGAAAAATATGTCAATTGACCCCACGGAATCAAGAATTAAAAATTTCTTAACCACTAAAGGAGGTTCACAAAGTGTAGCAGAGGTTGATGAACAAATCACAAGTCTAGAGAGTAGCAATGAATGGGCTGCATTCAAAGACAACTT
>NW_010729107.1:1573030-1602778 GCF_000365185.1 Nelumbo nucifera
TAATAATAATAATAATAATAATAATAATAATGTATAAATAAAATATTAATACAATATATTTTAGGGTAGGAAAAATAATTTTAGTTATAATAATATTACTAATAACTAAGTAATAAAGAAACAATAAAATAAAATATTATGTGTGGGTTGGTGTAGATCTGAGCTAGACCTAGCTTAGAAGAAAATATTTGCTTGAGCCAAAGGTTAGGCTAAGTTATATAGTGATCCCTCAGTAGGAGTCTTATGACATTATTTTAATTAATTTTATAATTTTTATATGGAATGTAAATGGTTATTTTATTATTTTTCTTAACTTTTTACTTTTTCTCATTAATGTTAATTATCTTATTAATATTAATTATACTATTTTTTTTTATTAAAGGTCCTTCCTAAGTAGAAATTAATACTAATTTTATTAACTTATTAACTTTTAATAGTTGCTAAATAAAAGCTTGATAAAATTTTAATATTTTTATTAACTTTAATCATTTTTACTAATTATAGTTATTAGGTTTCAAATTATATATAGATTATTATTATTATTATTATCATCATCATCATCATCATCATCATCATCATCATCATCATCATCATCATCATCATCATCATTATTATTATTATTATTATTATTATTATTATTATTATTATTATTATTATTATTATTATTATTATTATTATTATTTGTATGTCATGTATCACACGTTATCGGAAATCCAATTCCGATTCCCAATGAACCAAACAGGTGATTCTAATTATGATTCCCAATGAGTCCAATTCTGATCCTATTTGTGAACCAAATAGACCCTAAAATAGATTTATCTTCTAAAAAATTATTAATTTAAATCCACTAAATTTCCACTTAAAAATAATAATTATTAATAAAACTTAGTAAAAATTAAAATATATTTATCTTAAGAAAATTTGTTTCCTTTAAATATTAATTAAATTGTTTCAATTCCACTTAAAAATCAAACTTAATAAACACTAATAAAAATAAGAAATTTAAACATTAACTAAGAATTTTGTTGTTTTATGTTTTATTGTTTAACCTCAACCTATTTAGATAGGATCGGATAAGAATATCTAATTTCCTTAATGGATTTGGATTCAAGTCACCATATGTGAGATCAGGTTGAATCGGATTCATATATAACCCAACTGAAATCACCATCTCTCCTCTCACTTACTCCATTAAATTACTTTTTCCTTTTTATTTTTTCATTTTCCTTAATTATTTTTATTTATTTTCTCTTATCCTCATTAATATAACAAACCAAAATCAATTTCCTTAGGGACTATCATTTTAGTCTGGCCCAGGCTTTGGCCCCATTAGGCCCATAAATTTTAGGGCCGAGTTGGGCCTAATACATCAAGTGGGCATGGCCCAATTAGACTTGTGCATAGGTCAAGCAGGCCGAGTTAAAGCTTGGTTTTTCTTATTTATAAACATAAAATGACAAGCCCGAACCTCACCTGACCTAACCATCGGGCCTAGATCTTGAGCTCGAGTCTGGCCCTACATAATGCCTACAACTCGAAGCTCAATCTAGACAAATATTTTATATTATATTAACTATATATTATTTTTTATATTCTACATATTATAATATATAATACCTTTTTAACTACTATTTTTATTATTATATAATATATATTATGTACTATTAATATATATTGTATTTTTTACTATATATATAATATTATCGGGTCGGGCTTATTCAGAAAAGCTCAAGCCACCCAACCTAAAAAACAATCATGCCTAAGCCCAAGCTCGTTGGGCTACCTAGCCCATGAACAGGTCTAAGCCCAACCTAAAAATAACGAGTTAGAGAGAGAGAGAATTCTAAGACATAGTTCCCACCATTTCCATCATTGACCTATTTTAGCATATTTGTATAGGTGTCTTCTATTATTAGTTTATTGTATTCCAAAGAAAGAGAGAATTTTACTCTCATCCAAATTTTTACTCATTCAAATTCTATTTAATTGGTTAATTGATAGAAATTTATAATTTCTAACCCAATAACTAAAATTAATAAAAATATTAAATTTTAGCAAGTTTTTATGTAGCAACTATTAAAATTTAAGAAATTAATAAAAAAACAATATTGCGAGGATAATTAACAAATCATTTCTAACTTAGCCCAATCTTGCATTTTTTCAAGCTCAAATAACTATTTTCGTTTGATTTAGGTCTAGCTCAAATCTACACCAAGCCCACACATAATGCAAGCAGTAGTGTTGTAAGTAAATCATATTTAGATCAGATGCAGCTACATCCGCATCAACGTCCGATTATGAAATCTCTAGATCTGCATCCACATCTAGATTTCAAATTTAATCTGCAACAATCTTATTGTGTTTTAAATGACCCAAAAATTAGAAAGTATATATGTATAATAAATGCATATAAATATAAAATATTCAATTTATGAATTATAAACTTCATATAATTACACATAATATCTATATGTATATAATATTATACCACATACATATACTAATATTTTTTATTAGACGTGGATTTTAATCAAATCGGGTGAGGTTAAATTTGCATTCAATCCGATATTAATCAAATGTAAGTTCTAACCTCCAAATCTAGGATTATTGGGTTTGAAGTATTATCAGGTATTGGACTTTTGGAGTAGAATGACAGCCTTGGCAAATAGGGCCCAAGTTAACCAACCCCTAAGCTCAACGTGAAAGTTAAATGGATATATGGCAAATGTTATTATATAATATTTAGATAAGAGGTTTTATTATATAGTGTTATTATATAATATTTAGATAAGAGATTTTATTATATAATGTTATTATATAATATTTAGATAAAGGAAAATTACAAATACGTAACAAATACGTACCTTGTACTTTAGGGGAAGTGACAGATAGGTACCCTAAACTTTCAATTGCAACACTTGAGTACCTTGAACTCTCAAAAATAGATGCTTGGGTCCATCTGCTAATATTCCGTCAATTAAACATTACATAATGACAAAGATACCCTTCTCATGTATTTTTGAGATCATTCTACGGAGTAAAATCATCATCGGAGAATACCGTTGTCAGAAAATTTGAATATATTATTTGTTGTCCATATGAAAATGTCATCATGGGGATGCATTCATTTACTTGAGAATGATCTAAAAAATATACAAGAAGGGTATTTTTGGCATTATATAATGTTTAATTGACAGAATACTAACGGATGGACCTGAGTGTCTACTTTTGAAAGTTTAAAGTACTCAAGTGTTACAATTGAAAGTTTAGGGTACCTATCTATTACTACCCAAAAGTACAAGGTTCCTATTTGTAATTTACCCTTTATATAATTATACATTATATATTTATACTTATGTTTATAGTCTTCTTTGGTTTATAAAATCTACATTTATACTTATGTTTATAGTCTGGTTTGGTTTATAAAATCTAATAAACCTAATCAAAATCGTAAATCACAATTTAAGAAAATGGCAAATTGAACCAAATCATTTTTAAGCACAAATTGAACCAAAAATACAAATTCAATTTAAACCATGTAATGAATACCCCTAATTACTCATGATCTCCAAGAATGGCAAATAGGTTCACTAGATGCTACCAACTTTTAGATAAAAAATCTCAAAAGACAAAAATAAAATGGGGTAGATTGAGGGTTTAATGAATCATAAACTTTCACATTACTATCAAGTGGGAATATTTCTTCTAAATAAGTGATGAAACCCTAACAACGGGGCAGACAGTTTGAATCCAAACGTTTAGGGGTCTTTGTTGCAAAACAAAGTTTAGGAGCTCAAGTGTCACTAAGGATGTTAGTGGGTCAAGTTAGTTGGTAAACCACACTGATCTGACCCTATTGTATTAGGGTGGGTCTGGTCTTAATTAGATTTTGGGTCAAATTCAGGTTATCATGAACTCGTACTGACTGGACACTACAGCCTTAAAAGATATTACTATTTATAATATCAATTGGATATAGGGTTACTTCGAATTAGGTTATAATTCAGGAAACCCACACCAAACCTGACTTGTTGACACCCATAACGTTGTTTTTGGTTTGAAGGAAAAAGTAGGGAAAGGTAGATTTTTACAAGTTTTCCTACCTTTCCCTCTATTCCTTTATCTTTTATTTCAAACCAAACACACCCTAAGTGTCACTACCCCTAACTACAATTCAGGGTGGGTGTTTGTAATTTACCCATTTTAAAATCCTTTTAATGATATATAATACATGGTAATCCAAACCATCAAGGGGTTTCTTGGCACAGATGGGTTGCATGTCCGATCCATTTCTTCGAAAATCAGGAACACCTCGAGAAACGCAAACCACAAAATCCACTATAAAAAAACTTTAGCACTGACTCATGCCATATCAACGAAAATAAACACATCGCTCTAAAAATTGTTTTGTGCCATAGCATTGCAAATTTGGTGTTTCTTCTTTGTGGAACACTTGCATGCAACACATGTGCATGTCACAGTGTGTCATGATACTAATCTAATGGTCTAGAAATAATTAAGTAACATGATGTTATGTAAATAACATTATTAATTTTAAATATTAGATAAATATATATATAGCATACATAATTAATTTACATGAATAATTTATATTATTACATGCATGATAAATATTTACATGATTATTTTAGTATTTTAAAACATAAAAAAAATAATTAAACAAATAATGTACATGATCACTTTACAAGACTGAAAAAAATGATCCATTTTTACAATTACAAAATTGAAACATGAGCGCTCATGGTTAATTTGAAATATTAAAAATATTTTAATACATAATAAATACATAAATAAAAAAATGATTGATTAAATGCATTAAAAAATTGACAATAAATAAATACATAAATACATGATTAATTAAATTAGCCACCTAAAGTAAAAAGTGTTACATTATAAACATAACATTTAAAATAAAAAAAATGCTTTCAAAAACCAAAAAAAATCTAATTAATAAATATATTGACCATGGATAATACATCCACGGCTACTACTAACCAATAAAGAAAGGGGGAGAGAGGACGAGTATGATGGTCAAATACCTATACTTAATAGAAAACCATTTAACATTAAGAGTTTGTTTGCTTCAAATATATGATTACTACCCTAAAATGCCTAGAAAAGTTAATCCTAACATATATGGAGAAGTCAAATAGTGTGTGGTAAGTGTTCTACTTTGATAACTTGATGGTGAACAAGGCTATTCTATATAACAACCAAAATATGAAACAAATCACGTTGGACCCACAACAAGTCAATAAAATCAACTTCTTTGTGGCATTAGATCCATCATTGCCACGAGTAGTCATAACATTCATTTTTCGAATTCTTAATAGTTATTGCTCTCATAAATATTGATAAACCCACATGAATGAATCTCTATGGCTCCCTCTTATCGAGCAGTGAGAGAACCATGTTCCATAATTTGATTCGGTTTTAGCCAGGTGGTGTCATATGACCCCTTTTGCATGAACATAATGGAGCTGCAATTGTATCACCCATAGCAAACAACAAACAGTACTAAGTTATAACAATTTCAAACAAAAGATTCTAAGATCACCAACATGGAAATAAAACCAAAAACACTAACAATGACGACGACATTGCTTGTATCTATCCCATAGAGCATTAGCAATATTCTGTCTAACAATAGACATCTCCACATTGTTTGTAGAACCTTCCCCTTCATCATCTTAACTATAAGAACTGTCATCTTCACCTAAATTGGCCATCAGATCTTCAATATCCCATATCTCTAGCTCTGAATCACGCTGTGCTTATTTCTTTATGAACTTATATGTAATAAAGCAAATTGTCATTATATATCTCTAAAATTGTAGCTTATAAGGAGGCATATTATTTAAGATGGGGAATTTCCCCTTTAATCCGCTAAAACGCCGCTCAATGCCATTCCTTAGTAACGCATGAGTGAAATTGAACAAATCTTCATTTCTCCTAAATCTACTCGATTGACTATGAAACTCACTAAGATGATATCTTATTCTAGGATAATGTGTAAGATATCTAGGTGTACTAGCAAATTCTGAGTCTACAAGGTAATACTTCTCTACAATTTGTAAAAGCAAATATTAAATAAAAATGTTATTTACAAAGGGGATCAATCGATTAAAGTATGTAAATAAAACAGAACCTGGTGGAGGGGTTGGGAACTTGTGGGCAGGATTTTGAATGAACATATACCTAATACATTTGAAGTGCATATCTTTTTCTTCCCTCTGTATTGGACTTGCTTATCAATAGGCACACATGTCATTACATGTGTGCCATCTATTGCACCTTGAACATTGGGATAAACCACTCGGAGCCCTTGATGTATGCAGGTGTTTCAGTGAATGATGGTGGACTTAAGAGCTCTCCTCCCAAATTGCATATTACTTCAACAACTTTTCTAAAATGTGTATTAATAGTTTATAGTGAGTGTTGAAGACATTCAACCATCAATCTATTCCTTTTATTGTGTCCAACTATTAGTAAGAAATATGCTAAAGACTCTTCAATTGTTATCTCGCGTGTATTTTTTAACAATCATCTTCATCTCAAGAGATTTGCAAAGTTTTTAAAAACATGACACTCCATTCTAAATGAATCATAACACCGATCTAGATGTTCAAAGTCACTAAGTACCTCTTCCCATACATAATCATGCCCTCTTAAGGAAGATTTCATGCATTTCTATTGAATGTCCATTATTGAAGTCTTTTATACTTTTGGTAAAATGAAAAGTCACAGGACATATTCCGATGAATCTAAAGAAATAGAAGACATGAATCACCCTGTTGAAGTAGGTGTATATATAAATTATCATATGTAGTTATATCCACATAATTATCAAATTATCATACTTGTATATAGAATCATAACCTAGTAGTATGAAGATGTTTGTAGAATATTTATAGGAAAATTATAAACTAAACGATCATAGTCAATCATTTACCCACGTAACAACAAATCATGCATTACTTTGAAAGATTTGCATGTTTATATCAAAAAAACATATTGATATGATCCACATAACACTATAGTTCAAATTATGTAAAGTGGGCATCTAAGGTTTAGTCATATACAAAAAAATATAATTGGTCAAACGAGCATAGGATGTTAAAAGTTATTATCAATAAATAAACAAAAAACATTACAACCCCAAAAAAACCCTATGCTGGACCTCCTCTCATATTCTTAACATCCAAATAAAGCATCATTCCCTCCTCATGCATCATGCACATCCAATGTATGCAACCAAGTGACCCTTAGTTCATATGACATGTTGGTAAACATGAACCTCCATATATCTTTTTTGAATAAACTTGTTGCATGCAGATAACATTGTGAAAGCAAATTATGGATTGCATACATGCCTTTCAAGATTGAGATGCAACTACCAATACTTTGTTTCTCTTTGCTTGATTCATCATATGACCTCCCATCTTGACCTATCATGGCAAGCATCTCCTTCTCAAGCTTCGGCTTTTGCACCTCATACTTAAATTTACTAGCCTCAACTCAAATGGACAATGCTGCATATGACGTAGAGGGTGTTGCCTTTCTTTTCTAATTCTTTGATGTTGGCATCCACTAACCCTGGTTTATCGATCATCAATATACTCAACATCATCATTTGCTTCGGATTCAAAGTAATTGGAGTCTTGGGCCCATTATTAGGACCAATAAGTTGTGTGTCAGGCACCCTATCCTCATCATCAGATGGTACTTGTGTACCACTACCACTATAGGCATGTTCACCAGTGGCTTGTGTTCCTGAGAAGATAAAATCCAATTCCTCCCAGTATCCATAGTTCTTGAACCTAAACTTTTGGGCCCATCTATATGTTTGCAAAATTTATGTTAAAATGAAATTAACTTTACATGCATCAAATACATCATTATGCCTACATACTTACTCGATATGTATGTATGTATGTATGTATGTATGTATATATATATATATATTGATTAATAACAAAAACTTTATTAATGATGTGAAGATTTATAAAGCTTTAGATACAATAGGGGAGGTAAAATGTTTTAACTCCCCATCAACAGAAAACAATGACAAAAAGTTACATATTACCCCAAAAGATAGACTCCGTATTCACCCCTTGCTTGGCGAGCCCATTTGTAAATGAATTAGCAATCTTCTTCACCCAACCATATTGTATCTCAATGTCCCTACCCAGCCAACTGATTTTTTTCTTTGCATTGTTATAGTTCCACAAGCCATTATCCTCATCCTTCAGTCGACTAATTACCACCTTCAAGTCACCTTCTAGGACTAATCATTTGATATTTAGTTCTCTTGCTCTTTGAATTCCTTCCAAAGCTACATGGATCTCAACCCTAAGAGAGTCTCCTTCCCCAATGGGGCTAGAGAACAAAGTGATAACAACCCCTTCCTCATTCCTTAATACTCCCCCAATCCCAAAAGGCCCTAGATTCCTCAAACTACTGCCATTAAAATTTAGTTTTATAAATCCAGAGGGAGGAGGGGACCAGGAGGGGCTAAGAGTCCTCTTACACAAAGCAGAGGTAGCTATCTCTTTCCAATTTCTTAATAAGTCAGCCACAAGAAAATTCGTGAGTGCTAGGTCTAATAGGTTTTCCAGGGTTCTTTCATTGTTTGCGAAAATTCGTGAGTTTCTTTCTTCCCATAGGGACCAACATATAGCTACCCTAATGCTCCTCCACATAATCTTTCCTCTCTTTTTAAGTCATCTAAAAAATGTATGAGAGAACGAACTTTGGACACTCTCAAGGGGATTCCAAGAACACCCAAAGAGGAAAAGAGCCCACTCCCATACAATTTTAGTGACCTTACAAGAAACCATAAAGTGGTAACTACTTTCCCCGTCAACTTTACAAAGAATACACCTATTAGGAAGTAAACAAGAACTGTGCCTCTTTACAAAGAATACTTACTCGGTATATATTGGCCCATACATCCTCATTTGTTGTAGGCTTCTGTCTTGGGGTCAACAACAAACCCTGTATGAGAGAGCAAAGTATTATATTGAGCCCTCATTATTGAAGCTTGAAATTGGCCTATTATTGGCCTTCGCCATTTTCACCATTAAGTCAATGAGAGTCTTTTCTCTAGCATCAGTCCAACTTGCATTGTCATCGGCCATCTTGTCCTCAATCTCAATAACAACTAAAGCATCAATCCTATTAAATGAATTATATATTAGACAACAATAAAAATGCTTGGCTGCTGAACCTGTCATGGCTGCCTCCAACTCATCTACAAATAGACTTATGTGAGGGATGCTTCATTCCTCTATCATCACCCAAATCCTATATCTATCACTGATGCTAATATTTGATCATGAATTTAAATTGCTATCATTGTCCATAGCAATCTAAATTCTTATCATTAACACCCATATCAACAAGAAATTAACATGCACTTAACATTGTTATATGAATAACACGTAGAAAAACCAAGCAACATTCATTCATAGTCAAAACAAGTTAGAAAATATTTAGTACTGTTACGGGCAAAGAAAAAAAACTAACCATAGGCTAGTGGATGGTTTCTTATTAGTTCAACCTAACCAGGGTAAGTTAAGAAGGCCACTCACAAGGTTGATACTAATCTATACTCCAATTGTTTAAAAGAAGTTTCATATTAGTTCAATCTAGTTAGGCTATGCCAAGAAGGCCAATTCACGTAGCTATTGGAAAAAGAAGTTTCATATATTTTTAGTTTTGTTACAGCTACATGTTAACATAATCCTTCCATTTCCATCAATGGTAACTTTTAATTTGTTTCAATTAAGCTCCATCAATGCCACTTCAACATCACAAAATTTCATAGGTTAAAGTTTATAACAATTAAATGATAAAATCACATAATTGACACCAATCAAGCAACAATAATGACAGATAGGGACTACAAGTTTAACAACATAAATATTGGCCCTCCTATTAACAAAGCACGAAATCACTGTTGGGTGGACGGTTTGTTACAAATTGCCTTTAAGAGCTCGTGAAGAGCATTTTCTCTAAGATAAGGGTTGTTGATATTGATCACCAACTGCTCGGTTGAAGCCATTTTATAGTCTTTCTTAAGCAGAGCAGCGATAGGGTTAGCAAAAGAAGCATTTGGGTTTACAATGCTCATTCAAAAATAACAGTGCGCTTACTTGATCAATGGTCTTGTTGGCTTGCAATGGAGACAAATAACAGTGAACTCAATTTGCAAAAAATGGGGAGAACAATGGCTATTACAGTCCCAAAAGTGTTATGAATAGTTAAAAATGGTAAGAACCCATCGGAGATGGAAGTAACTTATCGGCGTTGGAGTGTGGAGACTGGTGGTTGGTGCTCTGCTTCACCATAGCCTCCCACGGTGGCAAGAGAGAATGGGAAAGGAAAGTGGGGTTTAGGGTTCTACTCGGGCCATTATTTGAGGATAACTTGCACTGCGTTGCACCAAATCGCATCTAATTCAATGTGGAAAGTTGCCATATAGGATGCCAGATGGGACCACGTGAGATTTGACATTCTTGAATCAGGGGACGATTCAAGAAACGTCAAATTCTTATTTTGTCTAAAAAGGTGGTTCGTGAATCCTAATGGAGAAATGTTTTTTTGAGAAAACGCTAAAAAATGAAAGTTTTTTGTGCTATTCCATTTTTTTAATGTAATAGTAAATCCACGTCAGCGGAATTGAAGTGAACATCCAATGCATTGGTGCCAATTGCCAAACACCCTCCAAGATGCCTCAGATAAAATCCGAGAAGGCTGCTATTGATAACAAAGATTCCAAAATCTCTTGTGTTGCCCATACAGTTAACCTGGAAGAACTCAAAGGTAGGAAACTTATGGAGAGCAAGGGTGCTCTCTGCTTGTTTGCAAAGTTCCTCAAAGAGCTGGAACCACTTCAGGTTCTAGTTGATAAAATTAAAGACTGGAAACTTTCTACTAAGCTGGATATTCAAATCGTGGGCAATGGTTTCTACTTTTTCTCCTTTACGGTTGAGGTAGACCTCTCTAGGGTCCTTGAGGAGGGACCTTGGGTCATCAAAGGGAAGTATATTGCCTTCATGAGATGAAGATACGACTTTAATCCTCTCAAAGAAAAGTTGGATGAAGCAGATCTGTGGGTCAGGATTCCAAGACTTCCTTTGGAATTCTGGTCCAGGGAAGATTTAGAGATCATTCTCAGAGACACGGGGACTATCACTAAGCTTGACAGGGATACTGAGAGGGTGTCTCGCCCTTTATTTCCCCGGGTTTGTGTCCATGTGAACACCACTAAGCAATTCATCCTTGATATTCCAATCACTTCTAATGATAATAACGATAAACTTCGTGTTTTTTATAAGAATGTTCATGACTTGTGCACTGCTTGTGGTTGGCGTGGTCACAAGTACTACCAGTGTAGGACGAGTTCAACTAATAAAGATGGTGCAAGTTGGACTATTGTGAATAGAAGACAGAAATCTAGCCTTTGCCAATCGATCTCATATGAAGACACAGGGGGTGGATCAAGCAAACTGATATACAACTAAATTCATCAACCCACCCAATGTTTGCTTCGATCCTCCCAGATAATATGTTGAAAAAGAAACACCAATGGGTTCAAAAGAAGAAAACTTTTGATAATGAAACACTCCTGATTGGTGGACTGGCAGATGTGGATAATCCCAGTGATTGTGGGGTTTTGATTTTTGAGCCTATATATAATATTGATTCTAGTGCTGGTAAGGAGGGAGATAACTCGGAAGTATGAAGATGAAGAGGATGACAATGAAGAAGACATGGATGAGGACTGGGAAGGCCAAGAAAACCAGTCTTGGATTGACCAATATAATTTGGAACCAAGAAATGCTGGTAGCGTTGATGAGAGCTCTGAAAACTTTTGAACATGGACAAGCAAGGTCCTAATGAAGCAAATGTAACCAAATAAAGATTCTTATATGGAATGTTAGAGGGGCTGGAAGGATCTAGCTGAGAAGACAAGTTGCTGAATTATGTAGATTGTATAGCCAAGTATTTATTGCTTTATGGAAACAAGGGTTAATCCAACTAGAGAAAAAAATATATTGTCAATTTTAAAATTTGATAAATTCCATTTAGTTGACCCAATTGGTTTTTCATGTGGTTTGTGGTTGTTATGGGATTCATCTGCTTGCACTATTGATATTATTCTTTTAAATGATAGGATTATCCATGCATGTATTACTAATCTTAACTCTAATAAAAGTTGGTTGAATACTTTAGTTTATGCTCCTCCCTATAAGACTAATCAAATTAAAGTTTGGGACTGGATTAGAAACATTTCTGATTGTACTCATGGGGTGTGGTGCATTATGGGAGATTTCTATGCCAAGAAAATAAGTGATAATAAAAAGGAGGTTCGGTAGTTAGGTCTTACCAAACTAGAAATTATAATCAATTAATAGATTACTGTAATCTATTAAAGTAGAGATGGAAGGAGGCCAATTCACTTAGAAAAACAATAATACCAAAGAAAGAATTGGCTAGGTCCAGTCGAATGCTAATTGGAGATGTGAGTTTAATAATTATAGGCTCATTAATCTCCCTTTTATGGAATCTAACTATGATTCTTGATACTAATACTCAAATTTTGTATGGTCCTAGACCGTTCAAATTTGAAGCCATGTGGTGCCTTGATAATAGTGTTGAAGAGGTTATAAAGAGGGCGTGGGATATTAACATTGTTGGCTCCAAGGCCTATCAATTTTGCAAGAAAAAAAATAATCTTGTCAAAGAACTCAAATTCTGGAATAAACATCATTTTGGGAATATCATAAGGAGGAATGAAGAAATTCTTTCAAAACTCCAGGTGATCCAAGAGCAATTAGAGGATGACCCAAATAACAGAACCCTCATTAATCATGAGATTGCCCTTCAAAAGCTTCTTAACAACACTCTTGCTATAGAGGAAGTTTATTGGGCTCAAAATTCTAGAGTTGAATGGATTAAACTTTGAGATAAAAATAATAAAATTTTCCACACCACTACAACTATTCGAAGAAGAAAAACAAAATTAGGAAAATTAGAAACGACAATGGTTTTTGGGTGGATGACATTGAAAATGTCAAAGAGGTGTTTTGCAGTGGTTATGAGAAAAGATTCCAATCTGAGGGTACTACAGATGTTGATAATTTCATTTCAAATATAAGGTGTTGTGCAACAGAATCTATGAATACTACCCTATGTAAAGAAGTTATAAATGAAGAAATCCATAATACCCTTCTATCAATGAAGGATATGAAGGCCCCTGGTCTTAATGGACTTATTGTTTATTTTTTCAAAAAGTTATGGAATATTGTTGGGGATTCTGTCTGTAAGACAGTTAAATCATTTTTCCATTATGGAAAAATGAATTTTGAGTTAAATAGAACGTTTATCACTCTTATCCCTAAGTGTGATAACCCAAAGAGGATTAATGATTTTGGGCCCATTAGCCTATGTAATGTTATTTACAAGATCATTTCCAAAGTCATTATTAACAAAATTAAGTCGTTCTTGGATGACATTATCTCCCCGTTCCAGAATGCTTTCATTCCAAATAGACAAATTGTTGATCATGTTCTCACTGCTCATGAAATGATGCATACTGTGAGAAAAAAGAGAGGCAAGCAAGGGATGCTTGCATGCAAGGTTGATAGGGAAAAGGCATATGATAGGTTGGAATGGGACTTTATTAGGAGAGTGCTTGTTAAATTTGGATTCCATATCAATTGGATTAATTGGGTAATGGAGTGCATCACTTTAGTTTCTTTTTCAGATTCTCTTAAATGGATCTCCTACTCGTTCCTTTAGGGCCAGTAGGGGTATTCGGCAGGGTGATCCCCTCTCCCCGTATATTTTTGTCCTTTGTGCTGAAGCCCTTGCAAGTAAATTTCACAATGAGGCTTTGGGTGGCAAGAATGATATTGGTTGTAAAGCCTCTAAGGAAGGTCTGAAAATTCCAATTCTTCAGTTTGCAGATGACTTAATCATTTTTGCTAAAGCCTCTATTAATGCTTGCATTAAAATCAGGGAGATATTGGACAGATTTGCAAAAGCATCTGGTCAATTGCCCAATTATTTTAAATCAACCATTTCCTTTTCCAAAAACATCCCCAATAGGCATCAGAAAATTATGGCTGGAATTCTTAAAATCCCAAATGGAAATAGGAATACAACCTATCTTGGTGCTTCCATTATTGA
The DNA here is from genome assembly GCF_000365185.1 of Nelumbo nucifera. Next base: position 1,587,251 of record NW_010729107.1, read on the forward strand.
GGGTAGAGTGACAAAAGATACTTTCAAACTCTTGGAAGAAAAAAAATGAATAACAAACTAGCAGGTTGGAAAAAAAATCCCTCTCTCTAGCTAGGAGATTAACTTGAACTAATTATTCTGCCTCAATGGTTTATCAATTTGTTATGCAAGCTTTTAGAATTCCAAGTAGTGTGATTGCTGAATTAGAAAAAGACCAAAGGGACTTTATTTGGTCGAATGCAAGGAGCCAAAACCCCATTCATCTTGTTAGGTGGAGCAAGGTTTGCTCACCCCAAAAATGGGGTGGATTAGGTGTGAGGAATCTCAAATGGATGAATAAGGCCCTTATTGCTAAATTGGGGTGGAAAAATTTAACTTGCCATGACAATCTTTGGGTCAAGGTTGTGACTACTAAATACCTTAATAACAACAATTTATGGGATGCAAAAAAAAAAAAAGAATAGCTCTTCTTGGGCTTCAAGAGGTATTTTGACTTCAAGATAGCTTATTAAAAGGGGTTTTATGTGGAGAATCGACAATGGAAAGAATGTAAATTTCTGGATGGATTCATGGGCTGGTAATGATCCTCTGATTGAATTTAATAATAGGAGATATTTGATTGACATGGATTTGATGGTTAGTGGGGTAATGGACCTTGAAAGGAGAGTATGGAAAGAGGATTTTATTAAGTCTATTACCACTTACCGAGCTTGGCAGTGTATCCAACCTATATTAATTCCCCATGAGGACTATGAAGATGAAAGAGTTTGCAAATTCACCCCAGATGGTAACTTCTCGGTAAAAACAGCTTGTGAAGAGGAGTGCCGGTTTAATGGTAGTGAGTGTAATATTGCCAACTATCAAATTAATTTTTGGAAGCTCATGCTCCCCCCAAAAATTAAATTTTTTCTCTATCTCTTATTAAATAATGGACTTCTCACAAAAAATAATCTTATAGCCAGGGGTATTGGGATTGATCCAGCTTGCGTCTTTTGTGGGGAGGTAGAGGATTGTGACCACCTATTTATTATATGTGAAAACTCTAAACAAAACTGTAGCAGTCTATATGAGGAATTTTCAATTCCCAATAACCCTTTCTCGTTGGTCAGATAGTGGTGGTCTTTACTTAACAAGTCAAATGGGTATTACAAGGATAAGTTCCTAAGAGAAAAATTTGCTTGTGTTTCTTGGTTCATTTGGAATAATATAAATAATAAATGTTTTAATGGAGGTTTCAGTAATGCAGAGATTATCATTGGCAAGGCTTTTGCTTACTGGAATGAAATTAGAGATGTTTCTTCTTGCATGGCTAATACTAACAGTAAAATTGTTATGTGGTATAAGCCCAAATTTGATTGCATCAAAATCAACTTTGATGCTTCATGTTCGATTAATGGCAACTATGCCATTAGGTGTGTTGCTAGGAATCATCATGGTTATGTACTCGAGACCAAAGCGATTGGAATTTGTATCATGACGATCAACCTTGCGGAAGCGTGGGCTGCATGGGAGGCTATCAACATCGCAATTAACTTCAGGGACCATCAAGTCACCACCGAAGGAGACTCTAAATTGGTTATAGATTGTCTCAATGGTCGTGTTTCACCCCCGTGGAGATTAGCTATTATCATTAGGGAATGTCGAAACCTTGTTGAGTTTTTTAACCTTAATATCAAATTCAAGCATATGTATCGAGAAGCGAATTAGTTGGCTGATTGGTTAGCTGGTAAAGCTTTTAATAATCGAGAGGGTAGTAATGAGTTTAGGTCTTATGATTTTAATTTTATTTGTGAAGCAGATGTAAGGGGAAGAACTACCCCCTAGCTTGTGTAGATCACATTTTTTCCATAAAAAAAAGGGAAATTGTCAAAAACTCACCATGAGTTTTCAGCATTTCTCTTAAACTCACCACAACTTTTCAAAACATCTAAAACTCACAATGTCACTAACTTGACGTTAAAGAGACTAACGGCTATTAATATATTACCATTTATTTTGACATGAAAAAAAGGAAAAAAGTTCAAAAAATATTTTTCAAATATAAAAACACAGAAATTACAAAAAGTAGAAAAAATTATAGAAATTGCACACAAAATAAAAAAATATTTTTAAATATAGAAACTATAGAAATTGAAAAACAAATAAAACAATAAAAATTGTAGAAAAAACACCAAAAATTATAGAAAAAAATACAAAAATTGCAAACAAATAACAAAAAGTACAGGAAATTTTATAGATGGTAGAAAATAGAAAAATGTAAAAAACAGAAATTAAAAAAATAATAAAAATTATAACAAAACAATAAAAATGCAAAAAAAAAGATAATTGAAAAATGAAAAATATCCTTTTCCTCTAAATTGTCATTGAAGGGTGATTTGTTGTTTTGGGCAATTTCAAAAAAAAAAGACATAGTAATCTGATGGGAATCCGACCAGATTTCAGTGAATCTATTATGGAGATATTCTATGCGCTATGATATTTACTTGGGGAAGATCCATTGTTTCAGGGGGGACCCACCTAAGAATTAGCTTACTAAAGACCGTTGGATTTTAGAAGGGTAGAAATGGCATCAGATAATCCGGACAAACAAACACATGGGATCTTTTTAAAGCGTCGAGGGCCGGGCCCGAGCGGATGAGGAAGTGCAGGAGGTGCTGAGCGGCGGGAGCAAGCGAGGGAGAAAAAGGGTTTGAGGGTTCGAGGGAGCGATCTATGAGATTAGAGAGAAATTTTGAGAAAGTCGAAAGAAACAGAGAAATTTTGAGAAGTCGAAAGGTCAGTGAGAGCAAAGTCACCACTCTTTTTGTTCTTCCTTTTTTTCTTTTCTTCATTATTCCCTTCGAATTTGCTATTGGATCGAAGACAGACAGAGATTGCACTGTAGGCTAAATCTCCGACGCAGGTGAACACAAAAAAAAAGGAAAATGATGGTTAGTATGTTCGGTTTTTGTTGTGTGTGTGAGAAAAAGATCTGCTTATTTGCAGGGGGCGAGTGTGAGAGAGATAGAGAGCAAGGAGTTAGAGCGCGAGTGGGAGAGGGAGTGCCAGAGGTGAGAGAGAGAGAGGAGAGAGAGATTGAGGGTGTCTACCAGTCTGCTGGTCTTTCTTTAGAGAAAGTCGCGATTCCACTCTGTAACTCGATTTCTTCTTCTCTCGTATCGCCTTCTCGAATCACATGGAGAACAAGCTTGTGGTCAGTCTCTCTAACTCGATTTCTCATTCTATTATTTATTTTCCCTGGAACAGGCGTTTCTTTTGTTTCACCCAATTCGTTTCATTTGGGTTATTTTTGTTGTACTTCACAGGTTCTTGGCATCCCATGGGATGTTAACACGGAAGGGCTGAGGGAGTACATGAGCAAATTTGGGGAATTGGAAGATTGTATCGTGATGAAGGTTATCGTCCTTAATTATCCACTGTTCCAAAATCAACAATTGTTTATGTCTATACATTGACTAGCAGGATTATCTTGTACACAATCACATTTACCATGTCGACTATTTTTTTCCTGAATTAAAAGTTGGACAACGTATTTTTCTGCAGAAGAGCTGTGCATTTTATTTTTTCTATCCACACGTCTTAATTAAACGGGAAGGTGTCCTTTTCCAATTCAATTCCGACGGTCATTGAGTTGTAAATACTACTGCACCCTTGGGTTTGCTTTTCTTCGTAGGACTCGTTTCACCTTTTTCCTCATAGGACTCGTTTTGAGCCAAATTTTCTTTCCTGGATGGTCTTATCTCTTTCCGTTGGCAGAAACTCATGATTGGTCAACTTTGGCCAGTTATGTTTCAAGATGAACTCACACAAACTAATACTGTTATTGTCTGAAAATTCCAATGCATGTGGTGCTCCCCAAATTCCATTCAGATTATTTGCAATTATCAACTGTTTTATCTTATACAACATTAATGTTTTGCTCTTAGTCATTCATTTGCCATTCTTGAATGATGCCACATATATGCTGTCTGACTAGTAGTTGGTTTTCATATTTGCTATAGAGTCAATGTCTTGGAACAAGTTTTTCTATTGCTGAGTTCATTTTTTCTCAACGACTTGAATTGACTACTTTTGATACATAGGGTTTCACATCTTTATGTCTTGAAAATCAAGCATGTATCATGTTATTCTGATCTTTTTACATTTTCCTGTAAATGTCCTAGCTGAAAGCTTTTGCTTGTCTTCTCTTTTTGTTTTTGTGTTTTAGGAACGCTCTACTGGTCGATCTCGTGGTTTTGGCTATGTAACATTTGCATCAGTTGAGGATGCGAAGGTAACAAAAGATTTTAGAATATCCTGTTCTTTGATGGTTAACTTGTATTCTATTCCACAGGTTAATAATGTATTAGAGTTTTTTTCCCTTTTTGATTTATATTCTTTTGTCTGGACAGAGTCCAGGGGTTTGATTTTATTATGAATCGACCAATTTACTTGGTTAAGCTTTGAATAGCAGTAGTATGTAAGAGAGATAAAAATCTGATCAAAATAATTGACATAAATGTTCTTTTATTGTAAGTCATGGTGTCTAACATGCCTAGGCATGTCTGGACTGTAGAAAGCAAGGCATATGGAAGTTAATGGTTGGGTGTTTCTGTCAAGCCTTAAAATTTTTCTATCAACCCAACTCAACTTTAACTTTTGAAACTGCTGATTTTTTTTGAACATTCAACCAATGTTTGTTAACCCAACTTAAGCTTTATTTTATTTTCAAACTGCTGACTTTTTTGGATGTCCTGCCTTTCCCTTCTGCTTTGTATTTTTTATTTTTTAGGTAGAGATTAAATTTTTCTAAATAACTAACCGGTTAAGTAGGCACTTAAAGTCAAGTTTCAGTGGCATTAGCTATCATAAAGCTTCTTTAGTATTGACTTCAAACTTCATTTAGGATGTTTTTGAACAGAATAATATTTTATGTTAGACACCTGAAATGCATTCATATATTGGGGTTGATAACAATATTTTGTTGCTGATCTATTTCTGAAAATTATTCTTGTGTCTGAAAAAAGTAAAACAAGTAAAGTGCTATTGTTTAGTGTTTTTACTTAGGATATACTTGATTTGAACTGCAATGATGCTATGCCCCCTTTTTTCTTATTATCTTCTAGTTATCCCTGTTCTCTTTTTTGTTGTCATATTCTTTTTATTCTTTAATTTTATTACTTGAATTCCCAGATGGCATGTTTTTCATATTCACATTCATATCTGTTGTAACCTGCTGTTAGATTTAACATGCAATTGCTTTTGGTGCAATTTCTTATGAATTGTATATTTTATATATATTTTTGATTTTCTTTCTTACAGAATGCACTCAAAAGTGAGCATTTTCTTGGTAACAGAATGTTGGAAGTAAAAGTTGCCACACCAAAGGTTGTGAAATATTAACTTTTGTTCATGTATTGCGTTTCTGCTTCTCTAATTTTTCATTGTAACCTCTTTTATAAACATGCTTGGGATTGTGTTGACTGCTAAACATGTTGCTAAGATCCACATGCTAGCATAAAATGATTCCACTATTATTGTTTAAAAATTGGCTCACTATTGTTATTTATACTGTTTCAATAATTATTATTACTTTTTTCATTACTGCTACTACTACTGCTGCTGCTGTTGTTGTTATTATGATTGTTCCTGCTCCTGCATTTTTCCACTTCTGCCCCTATGTTTTAGTATGTTGTATCATTTTTGAATGAAAAAGAAAATTTATTAAAAGACTAAAAAGACAACCAAGATACTAGAGAATGTTGAGAAAACAGTCAGCTAAAAACTAATAATATGCCTGCACAAAAAAACTCCCGGTCCACAACCAAAACATCCTCAACAACAAAATAACAAAATCTCAAACCAGAAAGAGATAAGCCACTCTAATCACCCCTGTAAGATCATCCCTTCTTGACTTAAAGCACTGCCATGTATGTTTTGATATATTTTGTGCTTCTGTTTGAAATTTTTTAAGTTTCTATTAATTATGGAACAAGTTCGCATTTTTTTTTTTAAATGTGGCCATGCTTGTAAGTACAATGCATTGCCCTATCCTATGAAAAATTGTGTCTGTACCCTTGATAAATAAAACCAGTTAACCTGATTACTTGTAGACTGCAAATGACAGAAACCCCCTTAAGTGAGTGGGTTTGATGTTATCTTGATGACACTGTCAAAGTCACTTTTGGTCATTTACAAGTTACAACCATACAGTCATTATTCATTAAAATAGGCTTGTCTCTAGGTCTTAGCTGTACAGGTGCAGATAATCAATTATTGGAGGGTAAATAAAAAATTGAAAGCACACAGATTTATTGAACCATATAGAATGCATTAGAAAATTTAAAAAAACCCTTATGACGGTGCTTGTGCCACATTTTCATGAAGGCCCTTATCATTTGACCGGAAGACATGAAAGCACCCTCAAAGGATAAAATTGAAATTGTCATAATTGACTGTAGCAGGATAAATAAAAAAAATGAAAACAGAACAGGTTCATGAGACCATATGGCATGGGGAGGAAAAACTCGAAAAGTACTTACAATGTTTGCTCGTTTCACATATTCATGAAGGCCCTTGTCATTTGACAGGAAGAGATGAGAGCACCTGCAAAGAAAATTACCCGGATATTTGTGGCTAGAATCCCCCAATCTGTCACAGAAGCAGCATTCCGGAGGTATTAGTGTTGTATATGTAGTTATGAAATCTTTGCTTAGTTTGATAAAATGTTCTCCTTGAAGATTGATATCATAAATTATGAACCAATAGATTCTTCTGCAAACTTTCTGCAGTTATTTCGAGACTTATGGTGAAATAACAGACCTCTACATGCCAAAGGTGAGCTTGCACGTGTTCTCATTTTCTAAACAGATGCTAGGATGTTGTTTGCATGGAATGAACATTTAAATTTCTTTTGCTTTAATTAATCATTTCCCCTACCATGAGTGATTAACTCTGCTTTTTGTTTGCTTAAAAGAAAATTAGCTTGTTAATTTTTGTTAGTAGCCATTTGAATATGCTTGCCTGTCTTATCTATTTTTTTTTTGTGTTGAATAGTAGTTGAAATCAATTTAACTGAGATTAAAAGAATGAAACTATGTAAAATGCTGTTTATACAAACAGTGCCCATGATTCCCTACATGGGCATTTCTTGTTTATACATTGCACGAGATTGCCTTTCTTGTTTAATCATTTCATCAGGTTATATTCATGTACATGAGTTTTTATTTTATTTTATTTTATTTTTGCTTTAAAGAAACTGAGTTTTTTAACTTGTTGGTATCCATTTGAATATGAACTTCTTTCCAATGGTTAACAATAAAAAAAGTACCATCCAATGGTAAAGATATTCATCTTTTCCATCCAATGGTAAAGATATTCATCTTACTGAAAAAAAGGCAGCAGCCATGCAGGAATTGCACTAGAATTTGGTGGCAGTATATTTGAAAAGCAAACAAACAAGATATTAAAAAGTAGTTATTTTGCCTTAATAATGAAAGCTGAAATTTTTTCTTGTTTTTCCAATAAATGCTAATAACAAGAGAGAGTAATGGATATATCAGAGATATTTCTTCTTTTATTCTCATCCATTATTGGAAAATTAATTATTTAAACCTATTTGGGGAAACTACTCTTTATGTCTGATTGTTACCAGAGCTCTTTTCTTGATGTTTTGTTATATATAATTATTATTATAGCGCTAGAAGCAACTGAATTTATTCTTAGAATTTTTGGTTATTTAAATTCATATTATTTTTATACAATATGTGAAGAAGGTTTATTTGCCATGTGAAGTTTCTTGGTTTGGTGTAAACAATTCTCTCTTTATTGGTAAATTGGTAAAGAGTTAGGGTTGCTTTTTCTATGGGAGAAGAATTTGCAAGAAAAATGCTCCTGAATTAGAAGAAAGAGGAAGATGTAGAGCATAGTTTTCAAGGTGTCTAGGCGATTTTGGGCGACACTGGGGCGCCTAGTCGCCTAGGCGATAAAAAATTTCTAATATAAAAATCTGACTTTTGGCTAGTTTCCTAGTTTTATATACCATTCAGCATGTATGTTAATTGAAAAAATAGCAATTCTCTTTATTAAGAACATTAAATTTCCTCTAAAATTGTGGCATCTAAAAGAAATTTTTTTACATATTATTAATTTCATTATTTTCAAAAATAATACTACTATAATAAGTATTTAATAGAGAAAATTCATATTAATTAGCAGCTAAAGATGGTTATCAACTTTATATGATAAATATTCAAGATGGAAAGTAAAATAGAAAAAAAAAACAAGGATGGAGTTTCTGTTTTATTTAATTAGAGAGAGAGAATAGAAAAAATAACTTTATTAGTAAAACATTAAAAGCCTTTGATCTTTTAAATTTCAATAGTAAAACATTAAAACAAAGTATAATTGATATATATAGCATATATTAAAATGTAGGGTAAATTACAAAGACCTCCTTGTACTATGGGGTCTGTGACAAAGACCCCCCTGTACTTTGTTTTGTGACAAAGAAACCCCTGTACTATGACAGTGAGACAAAGATCCCCCTTGACCGTTAAGTCAAATAACGGAATGCATTAAATTACCAAAATACCTCACTAAACTTTTTCTATTTTCTTTTTTTTTTGCCCTTTTCTCTTAAAACCTATTTAACCTAGTTTTCCCTTTCTTCTCTTCTTACTTTCTCCCAATAAGTCTCGTAGCATCAAAGATGGTCCATTCGGCATTGAGAGATGCTTGATTCTTGGCTGCCTCCCCAATGAGATGCTCGGTGTCTGTAAATGCAACCCACGAGGGGGTGATCCGATTCCCTTGATTGTTTGCTATAATCTCAACGTGTCCATTCCGGTAGACACCAACATAGGAATAAGTCGTCCCGAGATCGATACCAATTATAGTCCCGAGCTTCGGAGATTCTTCAAAAGCCACAGCTAATCCTAACAGAAATTCTAAGTATCGAAAGAGAAGAAGAAAAAGGTAAAGCAAGTAAGTCAACAGTGAGAGAAGAAGAGCGAGACTCTGCAATCAAACAACTGAAACAAGCTCGTCGGGCATCTTACCCATTGCGAAGAGAACCAACAATGCTGTTGCCCTGTATTTTGCCCCCATCTTCATTGAATGCTTCTTTTTTTTTGTTTTTTTAACAGAATAAAATTGCTTAATAAAAATGAATTTTTGATTGCTAATTTGCTAATCCATTCTAAAGATACTAACAAACATAGAAAGTTAGAAACAACTCATCAAACATGGTCATACTCATATTTGATCATTTGATGAGAGAGAAAGAGAAAGATTACCCTTTGGCTTTCAAGTTTGCCAATCTCCTATTCAGCTTCTCCTCGGAAACTACTCCTTTCTCCTTCAGCAAAACTGCTTTATTCCCGGCCTGTGGGAGTTTCAGAGATACCTCCAACCTGTAATCATCAGCTACTTGCTGCATCAAGGACCCCACCTCCTCTTCAGGAGTAGACAGAGTTGTGGTGCCCGCCATTGACTTCTCCATGAAACTAGCGTGTACCTCCATGTTTACAAAACCCTTTTCGAATTGATCCATGGTCTGAGATATCTTCTCCATGTTCCCAACAGAAAACGCCCCGTCAAGTGACTTCACTATTCCGCTCATCTACTTCCCAACTGTCTGCAGGTTGCTCTGGCTCCCGAGTCGTGCTACTACTGCGTCAAGGCAGGATGTGAGGCGCAGATAGTTGAGCTGTTCATTGTGCTTTCTGATTGCGTTTTGAGCATAGATCCATGCACCATCCATGTTGCCCTTCTCAATCGCTTTCTTTACTTTGGCCCTCTCTGATTTCTCTTCCTGTTCACACTTCTTCGCTTGCTTAACCAGTGATTTCGATGTGAGCTTCGGTTGTAATATCTGATCCATTAGCTTCTCCTTCCCCATTCTAGAAAAGCCAGATCAGGAACTATAATCCTTTTATTAGTATGCTGACAAAGGAGGAATTCTTTTTTTTTTCTTCTTCTTCTTTTGGTGAAAAGAGAAGAGTTGGTTCTTCCGTTCTTATCCGTTTTGGTTTGATGAAATATCGGTATGGGGAAGATGAACAATGCTTTTCTCTTCTAATTATTATAAGGGTAATATGAGGATTAAAAACTATTGTAACGGCTTTTTTGGACGGAAGACTAACGAAAGGGGGTATTTGTCTCACGATCATAGTACAGGGGAGGTCTTTGTCGCAAAACAAAGTACGGGGGGGGGGGGTCTTTGCCACAGACCCCATGATACAGGGGGGTCTTTGTAATTTACTCTAAAATGTATTAACACATACATTAATAAGATACAACAATATAAATGATATTATAAAAGGCGCCCACCTTGTCATTTTTGTCGCCTAGGTGGGCGCCTAGTTGCTAAAAGTCAAGGCGTTTGGGCGAGGCACCCAGCCAAGGGCACCTAGTTGCCTAGGCGACGCCTTGACAATTATGATGTAGAGTTGAATCAATTAATATATCAGCTTTGGGAGATGAAAATGAGGATCTGTTGTGTATTTTATGGAGTTTATAGATTTGTTTAGATTTGGATGGGACTTGGAAATATGGAAGTGTTTTTTGGAGTGTGGTAAGTTGGGAGGTTGGTATTCACTTAAATGAGGGTGGACCTTGGTGCATTGGTTGGGTTGCTCCATTGTGACCTTGGTGACCAGGGTTCAAATCTTGGAAACAGCCTCTCTGTATGCGCAGCAGGGGTAAGGCTGCGTACATCTGTCTCTCTCCAGACCCTGCATTGGGGGGAGCCTCATGCACTGGGCTATATTCACTTAAATGGAAGAGTGGTTTTTAAGGGGCTTAAGTAAATTCTTGTAATGAAGAGGTGATGGATGTATTAGTGTTTCAATTGGGATGATATGGCTTGGAGATGAATGAGTGTTTTTATTCGGTTTTGGGATGTGGATGAAGTGAGTTATCTTTTCCTTGAGTGTCATCTTATCATTAGGTAATTGTTATCATTTTCTCTTTGTAATGGATTTTATTTACTAAAAAGATGTGTTATGACATTGTATGGAAGTGGGGAGGTTTTCATCTCAAATGGTGACCAACTATTTTTTTTATGTACTTACAAAATCAAATTTCATGTTTTTTTTTTTTTTCTATTCCAGACTTGGCACTGTATATATTTGGTTGTTTCAAAAACTTGATGGGATAAAAATATTAGTCAATTTGGGGTTTTCGGAAATTAGAAAGTAAAGGCTAGTTAAGTGATCCTTTTGCTAGTAATGCCAAATATTTCCCTTTCAAAAGTCTTCCAACCTTTCTCAAAGCTGTGGCCAATAATTTTCTTATTTCTGTAGTATAGGAACAATAAATCTAATGAAATGGTTTAAAAACAATGAAGTTGCAAATTGGTTACTTGATACACTATGATGTTTATTTTCAGCTAATTGGGTATTGTGCTCTCTGATAGTGGTTGGTTTGAGTAGTGATAGTTTTCACCATTACACATGTTGCTATTTTCACATACTTTTCCTATTTATTTCACAGGATCATAGCTCAAAGGGGCATCGTGGAATTGGTTTTATCACCTTTGAGAATGCCGGTCAGAGCATACTAAGCTTACCTTGTATCTCCATTTAGATATTTTGTGTTAGATTAATACTCTGTGTTGGCAGCTCTTTTTCTGTGTTGTTAATTGTTAATACCCTTTTTTTATTGGAAATGGCAACTTTCATTACTGAAAATGATAAGAGTACAATGTCAACTACTCACTACTGCAGTGCTGATAGACCCCACAATATAATTCAATTAAGTACAGCCCAAAACAGATTTTCCCTAGCAGTTCCTTGCTTTGCCAATGTATCAGCTAAACCATTTGCTGATCTCCTGATCCACTTGAAGAGAGCCCCAACCTCCCTCACATAGCTGAAAATTTCCCTCATTAGCTGTCTAAAACTCCAAGCCCCCAAACTTTCTTCTTACAACCATCCTAACAGCAGCTTTGAGTTCCCTTCCACCTCCAGATTGTGAAAATCACATTGCTTAGCCAGCCTCAAACCTTGAAGTAGGGCCATAATTTCAGCTCTTAGTGAATCTCCCACCCCTATAGGTCCAGAATACAATGCTACCAGTCTACCCTCCCAATCTCTAAATATTCCCCCTCACTCCACAAGGCCCTGGATTACCCAAAGAATTTAACATCAAACTTCAGTTTCACTTGTTGCTGGGCTGAAGGGGTATCCAATGATCCTAAACCATATTCCTTGAGGTTCATGAGCTCTCCATTATTAGCCAGTCTCTGAAAATATCCTCAACTGAGTAGTCATTGAACAACTCAATTGATTTCAGCCAGTGTATGACACTATGACCTTGATAGATATGGAGTCAATGATTTCTTCCTTATTGACGAACTTACCTTTCTTAGGGTCTGGGGCTTGATTGGAGATAAGAGCATAGAGATTTCCCTTCTTTCTATCTCCATGGCTTTTTTTTTTTAATTTGGGTGGGTGGGGGGTAGGAATTGAAAGAGGATATGGTTTATTCAATGCATTGTTTCTTTTGATGGTATGCTTGTTAATGAGTACCTTGCAATAAGAAGGGGGCAACTACATCTATTATTATCATTTTGTTTGAGATCCACTATTTATCTGTATATCTAATTTGAGTTCCTTGTGTAAATTAAAACATTAAATCTGGTTTAATTTGTAATTGACAACCCATCTCCTATGTGGTAGTTGCTAGCCTTTGGGAAAGGTTGTTTTGTACTATTTGGGTGTAGGTGGTCTTTGCCTTTGCAGGTAACTAGCCTCTTTAACCCAACTACCTTCAGATGGTCAATCCTGTGGAGATGTGCCAGGGCTGCGTTGGTATGGACTATTTGGGAAGAGAGAAATGCTAGAATTTTTTTTAATGATAAAAAAAAAGGAATGAGGAGGATAATTGGGAATGCTTCATAAGTAGAGCTATAAATTGGGCAAAAACCTTGGAATTTTTTTTTCACATTTCTTCTTTGATGATATTTGGTGGAATTGGGAAGATGTAGCCAAAAGTTGAACTGTTGAAGATTAAGATTAAGATTAGGCCTATTCCTTCTTGGTTGCATTCTGAAGAAATAAAACTAAAATTTGATGGAAGCAGCCTTGGAAATCCAGGGCAATCAGGGATAGGGGGTGTGTTCAGGAATGCAGATGGACATATAATTGCTTTATACTCGGGCCCTGTAGGAGTGTGGGACTCTATCCATGGCTCCATGCTTTGAAGTGGTGTTGCAGGGAGCACAGTTTGCTAGAGAGCTGAATGTGGACAAATTGATAATTGAGGGAGATTTCAAGATGGTAGTTTGCCTTAATGGATCTTGACACTATTATTTGGACTTGTAGGGAAGCGGTGAGAAGACTTAATGCTTTTCCACTAATATGACTGTAAGGATTCTTTGGCAAAGGAGATCGGCCAATGGGATAGCTGATTACTTAGCTAAGCAAGGGATGCATAGGGTGAACCTGTTTTGGGCTCAATTGTAATACGATTTGTAACTGAGGCTGTATCTCACGTCTCTCTTTGGGAAGACTCATTGTATAAGTTTCTAGTTTGGTTAATTATTAAATCCTTTCTTTGCTATTACTAAAGAAAAGATTAATACGAGTCCCACATCTTTTGAATTGGATACTTTTTTTAATAGGTAGCCAAATGTCTAAAGTTAACACTTTTTTTTCCTGGGGAGTGAAGCGCTCTCACTTTTTCTGATAGTGGATAGACACATGTCTAAGGAAAGGGACCACTCTTTGGAAGCCCTTTATTGAGAAAATAGGTTGTCACTTGTCTGAATCAGAAGGCCTTTAATCTATATATGTTAGATTACTTATCTAGGAATTTCCCTATGAAGATCTTGCTTAATATGGAAATATGAAGACTATAACCTCCTTTTGATTTTTATATTCTTATATGTTATATATAGACATAAAGGGCATCCCAGTGCACGAGGCTTCTGCCAATGCGGGTTTGGAGAGGGACAAATGTACACAACCTTACTCCTGTAGATCAACAGAAAGGGGGGAAGGAGAGGGAGGTGGAGGAAATCCGGTTGAGCCTGCAATACACTTCGATTTCAATGAATCATCTTTTCCAATTGAGCCTGCAGTAGACTTGTATAATATCTCTCTTGTAGTTTCTGATTGCACTACCTATTCCAAGTCGTCTTGTACTTCCAATAGTGGGGAACAAGATTTATGGATAATCTCTCTGCTCATAAATGATGGAGTCACATTATTCAATTATCTAATAATTGAATGATGAAACTAGAGTCTAGTCAAAACAATGAAACTAGAGTCTTCTCCTTACTAAGATTCTTGTTTTGTTTTCTTGTACATTTGAGTTATATTATGTGAAAGAACTTTTTTTAGAAAATCATGGAAAGAGGCAACATTATTTTGGTTGCATAAATTTCAAAATAGATTGTGATTGTATAAACTATGAAAGTGTCATATCCATCAATCATTTTAAACATAGAGACTTGCAGGCCATCTTTTTGGTTTTAATCCATCAAACCTCAACCCCCTTCCTTCTTTTCATTTTATTCCTTGAATCAAAAAAGAGAAAAAGTGCATATCATTGCAAAGTAAATTATGTGAGTAATTAAGACCTTAGTATTGCTAGTTTTCTTTTAGTCTGCATGAATTGCATGCTGATGGGAAGATTACTTTAAATTTACTCATTTAGGTGTAAAAAAAGTTAATAATTACAAAATGTGCCTAGCTCCCCAATGCTATCATAATATGCACTTACTGCCCCTGAAAATAGACATTAATATTTACATTTGTCACAATCTTGTCCGTCGGTTTAACACCTCAATACAATTGGTTTCTATCTACTCTTCAGGCCATCACATTTGATATGTTCCTCACTATGGGGGGTAGAATTTGATTGACCACCTGCTTGTAGTTTCCTTTGCCAATGTTTATAGGAATTTGGATGTACTTTGAAGGGCCTTGCTTATTACTTGTGAAGGGATGAGAGATTCATCATATGGATAGCCGAACCCTGCAGGTAGGTTGGGCAAATTTTCAAAATTTCTCTCTCTTCCATGTGGGAATCACATTCCCAGTTTTAGAAAACTGCACTTTCAAGGATCAATCTTGAACCCTAAACTAGACCAAATCTGAAACCAAAAGGTAGGAGAGGGATGAACCTGATACGAAGTAACAATAACTCCCAACGAAGGTGTTCACGCCCAAGGAAAACGCCAAAGACTGCTCTCACTGAAGATGACACAATGTAGGGTGGAGCGGAATCAGTAGGTGGTTCTTCAGCAAGAATTCGATGGAGGGTGAGTGAGCACAACTTCATATAAGTTTTTCACCAAAAACTGATATCAAGAATGCTTCTTGATCACTCCTACAGGTGGAGATCGAACTGGCTATGGCGGCAGCAATAGGAGGCAAGAGCAGGAAATGGCGTCAGTCTAACTAGAGTTGTCTTCTCTCTTGAATCTGTAATCTTGTAGGATGAACTGGGGTTCACCCTCCTCCTCTATTTATAGTCTTAAAGAGAGCTCATAATCCCATTAGGAGTTTCCTAATCCAAATCTTATTTGGATCTGGACTCTCTTTAAGAGATAAGGATAAA
>NW_010729107.1:1604065-1637046 GCF_000365185.1 Nelumbo nucifera
AAACACACCATAATAACATGAATCAAATATGTACTTTATTCATTTACATTAAATGTCATAAGGTACATCATTCTGATTGGAGCTAAGGGCATACACTGTCTAACAACTTGTGGTCTTTACGTCTTTGTATGAATTTTGTGCCAGTTCCTGTCCCTGATTGAAACTATCCAGGCCAGGTGCCAGAGTATTTTCTTCTCCTCCCCCTCTGGGAAAAAAAATATGGCACTGGCATCCTTGAAATTGATACATAGTATATGTTAACCATTACCCTTTTAAGCAGAACTTTTAGCAAGTCAATGATGTCAATCTTCTTGTTTATCTGTATGTTTTTAAGTTTTTACATTGATAATTTTTCTTTTATCTTCTTTCTTTGGCTGATATACTTTTTTTTTCTTCAAAATTTTGTTTCTTTTCCTGTGACACAGAATCTGTGGACAACATAATGGCCGAAACTCATGAATTGGGAGGTTCCACTATAGTTGTCGACAGAGCAACACCTAAGGCATTTCTTCTTAGCACTATTCCTTATATGTTTACTATTTTTTTTGTAGGCTTTGTACCTATCTTTTTTATGCCGGGTATTCAGGTTCAATAAAATACCATGAATTGTATTTTTTTCTTACAATTACCATTCAGTTCTTATGCTTTGTGCTTTGATATTTGCTTCCTCATGTTTCTAGTTTATTTTTTTAGCATCTAATGTATGTGGTTTTACATTTTCAGGATGAGGATTTCAGGCCAGGGAGGTTTGCACAAGGTGGATATGGTGCATACAATGCTTATATTACAGCTGCTACTAGATATGCAGCATTAGGTGCTCCTACATTATATGACCACCCAACCTCAGCTTATGGAAGTAAGTTTATGGATAATTTTCTATTGGTGACATCAAAAGGCATTGATTAGGTGTCCAGTTGATGAGGAACCCTAGTGCCTGCAATCAGTGTCTAAGTTTCTACCCTCTTGTTATTAACTTTATTACTTGTATTAAAGCTTGTCAGTATTTGAATAGAGAATGAGGGCAGTATAATAATCCATTAGGGAAAAAGGACAGAAAGTCTATGCATACAATGTTGATCGAAGATGTTTAAGAAAACTATTCGTACAGGACCTTTTCATTTTTCCATGTGACTATCTTCTTTTGTCTACCAGCATTTATATGCTTTTAATAATTTATTGTATTATTTGAATCCTTTAATATTGATTACTTAAATAAGTAAAATTAAGTCTCACCAAAGAAAAAAATAAAGTTAAGTTTTGCTAACTATCAAAAAAAGGTTTTGCTTGAAAGGCAATTCCTGGTATTCTTTACTGAACTAGTGTGTGGTTAACTGGTTATGCATTTGTTGGGATTATCAATTTTCATTTGAAAATGAAGTTGATTTGTTGTTACTGTTGGTGCAGGAACGGAACCCATTCGAGGAATGGGTAAGAAGATATTTGTTGGCAGGCTTCCTCAGGAGGCAAGTGCTGAAGATCTTCGCCAGTACTTCGGCAGATTTGGTCGTATTTTAGATGTTTATGTTCCTAAGGTAAGACAGTTGTTTCTCCTATGCAACCGAGTGCTTTCTATTTAAGCCACTGAGACGTGTATTTTCATTGTGTCAAGGACCCAAAGAGAACTGGTCACAGAGGCTTTGGTTTTGTAACTTTTGCTGAAGATGGTGTTGCAGATCGTGTATCTCGAAGGTCTCATGAGATTTGTGGACAAGAGGTATTAAGTTGGAAACTTAAATCTTATTGTCCATATTGAGGCAGTTTTTTCTGCTTAGTAGAGATAGATTATGCTAGAAAATATTGTGACATCTTATTAGCAAATAGCAAATGTGGAAGAAAAGTTGGAGATATGTGCATTCATCGGCGTTTGCATTTTCAAATCATTCTATCATGTATTTAGGGGCATAATAACATGGGTATGTCATTTGTATGCATTATCCTATCAGGTTTCCCGTCAAGGTGTTTACTTTCTATTGGCTTCTGTATTTTCAAATTATTCTATACTTTGTTTGGGTGTACAAGCTCATAAAGCTTCATATCATGTCCTTAGCTAATGGCCTTTTATGTAAGACCATACTAAGTTCTCTTACCAATTCCTCTTTGTCCATCTCTTTCTCTATGATGAATGTTGATTCATCTTTTGGCCGGTGTTTGAGCTGATGTCACAAGGGCATTTGGTATATGGCCCCATTCACTGTTTGTTGGTTCATTTGGAATGAGATAAACCTGATAAGTTCTGATGAAAAAGGGAGATTTCTTATTCAACTTTGTGTGGAGGCTATTTGCCAAGTGGCTAAATTGTGGATTACTCCTTTTCCCTCAAAGGTTTCAATTCTTTTTGTAGGAGAGATTTTGTATTTAATCGGGGGGCTATTTTGGTGTAGAGTGTGGTTATATGAAGATCTTTTTGCTTTTGTCTTTTGTACATCTCTCTACATAATTAATAATATTTTTGATTACCCATAATAAATAGTATAGTTTTTGTTGGAGTTTACAATATCATTTGTATTATTTTGAATTCAAAATATTAATAAATTTCTTATTTCCTAATTAAGTGTTTTTTCACTATAATCCAACAAGATGGATATCTAAGTTGATCATAAAAAATCCTTCTTGTATCAACTATTTACCAGACAATACAGAGATAAGTGAATTGTCCTTGCATCAACATCCTCCTGCAACCTGGCCCTAGCCCAGTGGCAGGCAGTTATCTTGATTTCTGCTTTTCTTTGTGCACAAATTGTAACCTTTTCTTTTTGTAACATTAAAAGGCTGCACAAATAAGACTTCAGAAAGATCTTACTGATGGAAGCAACAAACTATTTGGCTACTGTCTATCAACTATTTGAGGCTGGTGCTGTGAATAATATTCTGTCTATCAAGATCTGTGCCTACTGTCTTCTGTGCCAACTGTACATGATTGTACTTGTAAAATGCTCATAGTGGAGACCATTAGTACAATATATTACTTTTTTCAAAAAAAGGTCTTCTGTCTCCTGCGCTGTCAAATTACAGGTCTTTAGATCATTATCCACTATAACCCATGTCCTATTTGGCTTCCCACCCTGCTCTTTTATGGTCTTCTACTTGCACTACGTCATTGCTTCTAACTGGTGCAGTTACAGATCACTTTACGCAGCCAAGATTAGTTGTCACATATTGGAGGGATACTCCGAAGTCCCCTCTATTGTGTCCATTCCCAATTCTCTTATTCTAATCTTGTTTTTAAAGGATTTGTTCTCTTAATAAAAACTATGAGTTCACTTTCTCAGCTGTGCTGCTGCAACTTTTGGCTGCTGTAGACCAATGAAATACAAAAATATTAATCATGTTTAAGAGAATCTTGAATTTCAGTGTTAAAACATGGAGACGTGGGTACATGCTGAATTTGATTGGCGTAGGCTGCAACCTGCATATGGCTGCAGCAAGCATGAACTTAAAAAAATCAGATGATTGGACTTATGTATCCTGTTCAAGTATGAGTTTGTTTCTGCCATTAATGTTCTGCTTGGTCTAATATTATCGAAAACCACGTTGTTTGGACTATGAGAGTTTTTGCCACCAGAATATTTCTGCTTGGTCTGATAAAAATCCACCTACCTGCCCAGATAGTGTGTTTGGTCTTTGGATGTCAGCATAGTTTTCTTTTGAATATCAATATCCCTCTGAACAGCCCCCTCCAACCACTACCATAAAAATTATGCTGTTGGATAGTTTGCTTTTTTTGTTCTGATGATTCCTTCTTGCGTTGTTGTAGCGCCCCATAGCTCCATTTATCAACAGAACAAGCCTTGCTTATGTTTTCTTTTTTATTTTTAAGGGCTTCATATGTGCTACCATTTGCTCCTAATTTTTCAGTCCTGTTATCAAATTATCCTGCAGGTTGCCATAGATTCAGCTACACCACTTGATGATGCTGGTACAAGCACAAACTACATGATGGATGCTGCTGAACCATATGGGGGCTATGGTGGCCCTATGCGTACCTATGGCCGGATGTATGGGAGCCTTGATTTTGATGATGTAAGTGTATACATCTTATTGATATGTCGTAGAAATCTAATGGTTGAAGATTTTTAGTCTGAATCTTGTTTTCTTTTTCCATTTTATGGAAGCATTTAAAGGTTCCTTACAAGCTTTTTTAGGAAAAAAAAAGGCGAAGAAGCCTTTTCCTTCTTGATCCTTGCATGTACCACACTTCCTTGGAACTACTACAGATCTACTAGTTAGGATACTGCAAGTCCTTAATGAGATTGTCTCATGCTTAAGCAACAAAACTCTTTCACTGTTCAATATTTGCTGGTTGGATGAGATTTCTATTTCTTGATTTTGATTTTTTCTGACTTGTCAGCATCATCTTGAGAACTATGAACTGGGTTTTTTATTTAGCATCGTGTTCTTACATTGAGCTAGGCAAAGAATGAAAGAATAGATAGACATTGTTTCTCATGTTGGACTTGGCATCATGTTTTTCTAAATAAATAGAAACCTAGGGTGAGCCTTGAGGCATATCTGAATGAAAAACAAATGCTTTTCATGGCTAGAAGAGGACAGAAGGAAATGACCTCAATTGATTTCACTCCCATTTTTATTCTGAAACGGATGCTTATGAGTTTCATGTATATCCTTGTGCTGTTCATGCTCGAGGTATAAATGCATTTATTTAATTAATTTTCCTTGTGCAGTGGGGTTACGGAAGTAGCAGCACAAGACCTTCAAGGATGGACTGGAGGTATAGGCCATACTAGTAGGGTAACGGAGTGCATTGTCTTGGCAAAAGTATCCAAATTGGTCGTGATACGTTATTTGGATTTCCATCTTCTATATCGTTCGACTCATTTGGAGTGTTATCTTGATGGATTGTCAAACGTGATTAGTGGATCTCTCATCTTTATTTCTATCTTAAGCAAGGTTAAGTATCGACATGTTCGATACTCAATTTGAATATCGGGCGTGTAATTCACTGTAAAACTTTTAGATACACCTTTCTTTACCTAATTTTTTTTAGTCTGAATGTGCAGACGGGTACCTGAGCATAATTATTATCATTTCAAACTATTAGTTACAGCCAATTCCGTGTAATCAACGCGTAAGGCCCCCTGAAAATCGATACGTCGTATCATTGGAACAAGATACGCACCGGTGTATTGCGATAATTGAACATTTGAACCTTGATCCTAAGCGTGCATTAGACGTTTTATTTCTAGTTGTACCCTCCCAAGTGTCAGAGATGGATCAACTTTCACTTCTATTTCCATAATTTCCAAGCGGTCTGTGATTTCGTATGGATTGGCCGAGTTTGTTCATATGTGATGGGGCTTGGCTGGATGCAGTTATCAAGGGGCCTATGTCCCCATGGATCATTTGCCACTAGATGGTTTTAGGGAACCGGTTAACCAGTATAAGATACAACTGTGTACTGGCGCAGATGCATGTCATGGTTCATAAAATTGACTTGTCTGTAACAGCAGAACGGATATCTGGGATGGCATTTTAGTTGGTTACTTATATTTACTTAGCCGTTGGGTGGTTTCCGCCGGGTTTGATATGCTGAGCTGTGTAGATGATTCTCGTATTCCTGCCAATGTTCAAAATATCGATATGCTGGTAGAGGCGTAGCTGGCAGTATAGGTAGTTTTTATAGGTTTTTTTTTTTTTTAATCCAGTCTGGAGGGGTCGGTTTAAGGTCCATCTCCGGATACGTATTGATACTTTGAACCTTGATTCCTGGTGATGAATAAAAGCTTTTGTAGTGATGCTTGATTATTGAGATTTGAGAGAACTTTTTGATGCATTCTATCAATCTAAGAGGTAGGGATGTCAATGGGTCGGGTTAGGGTTTAGATTCCTTGACCCAAGTTGGTTGGGGTTTTGGCTGATCTGCCCTGGCGGCTCATGATACCCTGCATATATATAAAGTATTTTTGCAACTTTTTGACTTCTAATTCTATAGCCTAAAAGTTTATGATTTATTTAAATGTTGATTTTGGTTTTCTTCTTTTATTTTTAATGGAAAAAGTGACACCTTAGAATTTATAAAACAATTTCCTAATTTAAATTAAAGGAGGTTTTCAAAATGTGTTAAAAAATACCTTTGAAATGCTATAGGTCGAATCGGGTCAGTGCCGAGTTAGACCCCATAGGGTTGGGCCAGGTTCGGAAATCATGTGTTTTTAAGCCGGTTAGGTCAGGTTTAGGGTGGGGCACTAGAGAATTGGGATAGGATTGAGACAAACCCATTCCGAACCCAACCCGTTGACATCCCTATTAAGGGGGTGTTTGTTTGCTTTTTTTTGGATTTTGATAGGAGAAAGTTGGTTAATGGGATTTTGACTTCCACTTACCAAGATATCCATGTTCTTTTTTCAAATTTATGTGGGGTCTGCAAAAAATTTATTTTCCCAGGGCATCACTTACCTGGTTAGTGATACCCATCTCTTAGGTAGGTAAATAACTTTCCACGTGTGAGAAACTTGCCAATAGTTGGACGAGACAAAATTGCCCCTTTTAATAATGGATTTTTATGGCTAAAAAAATCATTGTCTTATTTACCTTGGAAATAAAAGAATATGGGTAAATGCACTTACCCGGGTAAGTGTTTCCTGGGAAATACTTAGTGCATTTACCTGGGTAAATAACTTCTCGAAAAGCAAACGGGGCCTAAAGGTTAGAAATCTATAATCCAATCTAAGTCCAATCTGATGAAGTATTTGGATGCCCCATATCAATGAGATGATTAATTTCAGAGATAATGCTAACAAATTATTACTTTGAAAAACAATGCAATCTATTATTGCAATTTTATAAGCCATGAAGCCATAATTCAAAAAGATAAACCCATTAGTTTTAAAGGTGCAGAGGTGCAGTCCATATCTCCTTCCCAGAAACTCACACCACAAGGGAGATATTCCCAATGTGTAGTATAATGTCCTTTGGATAGGGATGTAAGAGGAGTTTATGGGCAGGAGAGAGTTTGCCACATCTTCAAAGTAATAAAGTGGGGTAATGATTTTTATTTGAATAATCCTAGGAAAGCTCTTTAGGTTCCCCAGCAAGGAGCACCATCTTTCATTATTAATTGTTTATAATTTTTATAGAAAATCATTTTAAACATAGAAAATCAACATATGCTCATAAAAATGGAAGAAGAAAAGGAAAGACAGGATGAAAGAAGAAGAAGAAAAATCAATGTGTTAATTACACAAAATTTTGAGTTATTCCATGCTTATTAGTTCAGGTTTTGAAATCTTCAAAGGTTGAAGACAACATACATCTTGATCGAACCCTACTAAATAAGAAAAATAATAAAAAGAAATTGGTATTTTAACTCAATTTAAATAATCTAGTTTAATAATGTTTGTTTTATTAATTAAAATCTCAAAAAAAAAATTAAGAATATAAAAATATCCAAGACCGTTGTGTATAAAAATGTTTCGACGATAGCGAGGCAATCCTCCATAAGCGCTTTGTTGCATAGTTTCAATTTGGAAAGAGTATGAATACAAATATGTACAATACAAATGCATACAAAATATAAGGTTTTACACTATACATATTTGTACATGTTCTCTTTCCAAACTAAGCCATAAGGGTCATTCTACATGTTAAGCTACCTTGGTATTACCCAATTATCATAGTTAGGTAGTTTTTTTTTTTATTAACCAAGAGAATAAAAAGGGGGCTACACACAAAGGGAGGTAGCACATCCCCAAAAATCAGAAATAGAAATAGCACTTAAAGCTCTAGGGATGAAGGCAAAAGAAACAACATTTGAGTGAGAGAAGTTAGCAAGCCAATCCGTAGCCAAGTTTCCGTCTTGATGGATGTGACAATACTCCACTTGACCTTCCATCCTCTTGATCAAAGGCCTACAACCATCCATAATTGTTTTCAATCTCTAGGGGGCTCCATGCTATTTTTCATACAGTCAATAACCAGTTTCCAATCTCCCTCTATGATAATGTTCTTGTGGTTGAAGTTAAGAGCAACATTGTGACCCTCTCAAGTGGCCCACACTTCAGCTAGATTAATGGATGAGGAACTCACTTTGTACACTTTGCAATTCAAAACCTGACAATTATGATCTCTAGTTAAACAAACTATAGGGCAATGACCATTGATGCATGAGGCATCAAAATTGATCTTAATCTGATCTTGGTTCGGACTTGTCCATCTAATATCAAGATGGGTCCGAACGAAGTTATTGTTAGGTAGTATGTCCTAGAGGTAGTCTCTATTCTATATGATAGTTGGTTGTTGTTATATCATTTGGTGTAGTAATAGCATACATGCTTTCATTGGATTATTTGGTTTTTTTATTTGATTGATAACATCATATTTGTCTTTTATTGGATGGTTGCAAGCAAAGTTAAAATTTTAATATGATATGCCTGACACGACACGAATCATATTGTATCTTTGAAGGCTTGATATGGGATAGTCTCACCTTTTTTCCACCATATCTATCAGCCCATACCAACCATGTACCGAGCATATCATTTGATACGTAACAAAAAAGATACAAACAGAAAATAAAAAAACAAAGGAGAAAAGGATGTTTCATTCCCCCGAAATAAGCGTTCTTTCACCCTCAAATGACTCTAAAACTCTAAACCTCATTCATAGAGTGTTTCATTTACATAAACTCAAAAAATAAGTGTGAACCAAAGGTTTTTGAAGATTTTTCAAGTTCTGGAAAATATTGCAAAACTAGGCAATTCTTTTCAAGTTTTCTCATAATATCTTATGATTTCTTTTTTTTTGGCTTGAATGCTTGAAAATGTCTAAATCTATGTTAATCTATATTTCTTGTGTTGAAAATCACATTTTTTTCGGTGTTATGAGTAAATTTATGGAAGGTCACACTAAAGTGTTGTGACCATGCAAACTAATTGAAACCAAATCACCCAATCATACACCCATAATGTGATTTTGTTTTAAATTTGATTATTAGCATGTTCATAACTTATTGGATGGTTATAAGAAAGTGTTGTTTTTCTTTTGATTGATAGTATTTTACCAGTATGTCACAATAAAGTATTTATGACCATGCAAACATCACAATACATGTTAGGCTACCTTGGCATTCTTTGATTGCCATGGTAAGGTAGTGGACCTTAGATGTAGTCTAATTTTTCATATGTTAGAGGGTTATATTTGTATCATTTGAGATAGGAAAAAGGCATGAACTCATTAGGTGATTTGATTGTTAGCATGCTTGTATTTTATTGTAGGGTTGTAAGGAAGTCATGCTTGTGTTTCATTGAAGAGCCGCATGAAAGTGTTATGGTTGTGTAAACTCATCATTCAACATATTAGGCTACCTTAATATTTTACATTATCATAATAAGGTAATAGACCTTAGAGGAAATCTCATTTTTTTTTCAAGTCTTAGCAGGTTGTTAGTGTGTTATTGTTGATGTGTCATATAGGGTAGCAATAACATGATACACATTGGATAATGTGGTTTTTGGTTTAATTAATAGCATGCTTATGTTTTATTAGAGGGTTGCATGAAGTGTTGTAACCTTATGAACACATTGAAACCAAATCATCCTAGGCAAGTACTCACTAGGTGATTTGGTTTTTCATTTGGTTGATATCATGTCATGTTTTATTAATGAGTTAGAAGAAAGTGTTGTGATCATGCGAATTCATTGTTCATATGTTAAGCTATCTTTATATTTCTTGATTGTCAAAGTAAGGTAGTGGACCATATAGACATAGTCACCTAAGTGATGGATTTTTTGTTTTTTTAACAAAAGCCATCTTTCCACTATTAATTATCACAATATTTATCTTTCTCTATTGTCTATATTCTTCATAAAAATAATCAATTTAAGCAATATCTTCCACTGTTGATTGTCTTAGGTTTTACAGTAAACAACTTCTATTTTTGTTGTAGGAAAAGAAAAGAAATGGTTAAAGAAGAAGAAAAAGATGATGATGAAAATATAGTCAATGCATTGATCGGGTAAAATCTTGAGTTCTTCCATGGTTCAAGTTTTGAAGTCTTTGAGGATCTTGTTGATGTACTTGCTCTTTGGAGAACCAAATTCAGGTTTGTTTGCTGAATTGAAGAGCTTGCTATCTTGAGGTGCTCACAAAAATCTGAACCAAAATCGATAATTCGAATAAAAAAAGTTGAGTAATTGAACCAATTGATTCAGTTTGGTTCAACCTATTTTCCAATTATGTGTGTTTGATTTTTTTGAAAGTTGTGACTATTGAAAATTGTTGTGTTTTTATAATAATTATTAGTTGTTTGCTTTATTTGGCATATTTAGATAAATATTGTCGAAATATTATTGTGGATCTCTATTTTGTTGGTAATGAAATATTGCTTATGGTATGGTGAACATTCTTTGTTATTTCAACTCTCTCTCTCTCTCTCTCTCTCTCTCTCTCTTTGGCTTTATGAGGCAATGAGGCAATGCTTGCATACCCCCCTCATGGGAAAACTTTTTACTTTGACTGATTGGAATCTTAGAGCGTGTGACATGATACCCTCGCTTAGGTCGTTGTTAGGGGGTTGGATCTCCTACCCACCTAGCATTATAGGTCCACATTGAGAATCTCTCCCTCGTCATTATGGGGAGATGTTCATAATACGCGATGGTGGTGTTTCAGGGATAGGGATGTGGGAACAATTTGTGTATAACATATATAGATTGACTTATTAGTGTTTTTTTTTTACTAAAGGAATATTGATTGTAAATACTATTTTACCCTAGACTCATGGTAACGTGTCTTGTGCATGAAGCTCCCAAACAGCTTGGGTTGTTTGTTACATGTTTTCATAGTCTTTTACTCAGGGTCTCCTACCCACAAATTATTTCCACATCCTTGTCCATAAGACACTACCACCATGTATTGGAAACATTTCACCATGGATGTTTTATGTAGTGTCCTATGAGTAGGGATGTGATAAGAGTTTCTGGTTAGGAGATTTGAGCTCTTGTCCTTTTGAAGAGGAGACTTAGTTTATCTTTGCTCATTCCGGAAAGGATGCCTGCATCCTTATGAGTATTTGACATGTTAACATGTAAGTCATCTATGTCTATATATTAAAATGCAACATGCCAAGTTGGCACTTTCCTTCTCTGTGCTTTATTCTCAAAACCACTTATCTCTTTTCTGTTTTTTTTTTCTCAAAGGCACCTATTTTTTCTAGTTTTTTTTTGAATTTTCTAATTTTAAAATTTAACAAAATAATTCAATAACCAATCACCTTTAAGAGTTTTAAACTCGTCATTAAAACACTATTAACTCTCTCTCTCTCTCTCCCTCTCTCTCCTCTTTCCCATTAACTCTTTTAATAATCTTCCATCATTAATTATGCTATTAACTCTCTTCTTCAATAACTCATGTCACTAATTCTTTCTCATCTCCATTAAACTGTAATTATTAGTAAATATTAGTTATATTGAAATTGAAATATTCAATGATATATTATTGTGCTAAATAATCTACTTCCATTTAAAATTATAATCCATTTATATCCCATTTCAAAAAAAATAAAAATTAATTAACCATAATAAAAATTATTTAGTAAGTTACTTAAATAAAACAAAAATAATTATTAATTATTGTTATTGATAAAAATATTTGTACTAATATAATAAAAATAATTTAATTAATAAAAGGAATAAGATAAATTAAAATGAATATAAATTTAAAGTTAATATAAAACTAATACAAAATTATCTAAAAATTATTAGTTTTATAATTAAATTTTATTAATTTAAAACCAACTTAAGTTCCACAAAAAAATAAAAATTTATATAGTTAATCAAATTTCATAAGGAATTTAAATTTAATAAAAACTTAATATGCTTAAATAAAATCAAGTGTTAAACATAGTTTAGTTATTTTAAAATCAATTTAAATTTCATTTATAAATAAGGAAAATTATAAAAACCTCCTTGTGTTTTCCAACAATCCTATGAAACTCCCTTGTGTTTTGACCTTAACGAAAACCTCCCCTACTGTTTTGAGAAAAGGTGCAAATACCTTCCTTTAGTGAGCATTCCAAATAAAAAATGTTGATGTAATGCATTAATTTTACTTCACTAGATACAAAAAAAAAAAATACAAATTTATTTAGAGAATAGGAAACTAGCCACTTTCACAGACAACTTAGATTGTGACCGGATAAACTAGACATAACCCCAAAAAATAATACTTGAATTGAACTTAGATGAACACCATTTAATTGGAAATGTCATAGAGCTCCATCTTCAATTTTGTTGATGAATAAAGCCTATGCATCGCATGAGTCTTGACTAGTTCTTAGATAAGCTTAAAAGTTCCATCTTCAAATACAATGCTATGTATGTGCCCATTGAGCAAAAACTTTTGTGTAAATTACAAAGACCCCTGTACTATGGGGTTAGTAATGCTCCTTTACCTTTCATTTGCAACAAAGATCCCTTGAAATTTCACTATGATAAATACCCCCTTCATTAGAGTTCCATTAATTAATTTTGAAAAAGATTTTCATTTAGTTGCCCATTTCTTATTTATTTGAACAGTTTATGATTTGGTTAGTTTTCTAAATGTATTGAACTCCTCTCAATTGCTCTAATAAATTCTTAGATTTCTTGTTGGATACAATATTTCTTTTTTTTTTATAAAAAACAATGGATTTTATTAAAGTATTGAGAATTACAAAACAAAGGAGCTAAACAATCTTAACTCCCGAATACAACCAATGTACACCCAAAATGTAAAGCAATTACAATGCGACCCAAAACATAGAGTTTTTGTTCACCCCTTGCCTATCTAGACCATTTGCCAATGAATTTGCACTTCTCTTTACCCATGTACGTTGAATTTCAATGTCCTTAGTCAGCCACTTAAATTTCCTCTTTTCATTGTTGTAATTCTAGAGCCTAGAGTTGTCCTCTGTTAACCAGTTCACCACAATTTTAGAATCTCCTTCTATGATCAATTTATTAATTAATATTCATGTCCTTGACCTTTGTACCCCTTCAAGGGCTGCTAGTATCTTAGCTCTCAAAAGAATCTCCCACCCCAATTGGACCAGAATATATAGCTAATAGATTCTCTTTTCCATCTCTTATCACTCCCCCTATTCTGGAGGGCCTTGGATTGCCCATATTGCTGCCATCAAAATTCAGTTTAGTAAAACCATGAGGTGGAGGGGTCCAACAGGAACTTGAAGCCTTTTTAGTTGAAGCTGATTCTGCAATCTCCTTCCAATTCCTTAGCAACTCATCAAATGAGAAATCTACAAACAAGTCCAAAGTTTTCAACCAATGTATCACCCTAATATAAATAACCTCCAAAATTACTTCCAAGCTTCTCTCCTTATCTAAAAAAATATGTGAATTATTCTCCTCCCAAACAGTCCAACAAACTGTACCCTTAATACATCTCCACATAGTCTTAGCCCTTTTTGTTGACTAGTTAGGCATGGAAGTGAATAAGCTTTGCACAATCAAAGGGGGAGTCCACTTGCACCAAAACAAATAAGTAAACCATTCTCAAATGACTTTAGCAGATTGACAGGAAATTAGTAAATGGTATCCAGACTCACCATCATATTTGAGGACACACCAATGAGGAGACAAACAACTATTAGATATTTTCTTTAAAGTAAATTGCTTATATTAACTCTTTCCAGAAAGGCTTCCCAACAGAAACTCTCAACCTTTAGAGGCATAAGTTGACACCACACCTCTTTAACAGGAAATGACAATTTAGTAAAAGAAGGTTGTATTAGGGCTTAAAAGAAAGAGGCACAAGTGAAGGAACCCAAGGGAGTGAGTGTCCAAATTCTAAGTTCCAGCCGAACCTAAAAGTTGAGTTGGAAGGTACAAGAAAGAAGGAAACCGGTTCATTGTTAATGGTAAATGTAGCAAAAAGAGTCGGAAACTGGTCTTTTAAAGAAGTACCCCAACCCAAACATGTTCCCAATTTTTAATGAAGTTGTCTGAATGCAAATCATACCTAATCTAGGGAGAGAACAAGGGCAAAATAGCTTGAATGGCTTTCTAAGGAGATGCTCTTGTAGTCCTTACCATAATTCCAGAGTCCCATCCATTATTTGCAACCCCATGAATACTACCCACTATCTTAACCCAAAGTTTTTCTTTCTCCAATGAGAATCTCCACAACCATTTCCCTAACAGTGCCAAGTTCCTATTCCTTATGTTCCCAATACCCAAACCTCTCTCCTTCTTACTCCTACACACCACCTCCCACTTAACCCTATGGTCATTCTTCTCCTCCCCTGACTCCTAGAGAAATTCACTCATTAGTTTTTCTGACCTACTAGCCACTCTAATCGGAATCTTAAAGATTGATAAAAAAAAAGACATGAATGTTAGCTAATGTATACTTAATTAGAGTGATTCTCCCTCTAAGAGACAAATAATTTTTCTTCCAGTTAGCAAATTTATTTTCAAACCTCTTCATAATCGGAGCCCAAAACTCACATTTCTAAGAATTATCTCCCAATGGCAAACCAAGGTAGTTAAAGGGCCAATTAGAGCACACTCCATAATGTCTGCACACTAAGATACCTCCCCCCTCCCCCATGTTAACTCCAACTATACAACTTTTCTCAAAATTCACTTTAAGGTTTGAAATTTACTCAAATAGTTGTATAGTGAGCTTCAGGTTTTTGGTCCTATTGATATCAAAAATTTAAGGTCTTGTTTGTTTTTCTTGATTTATTGAAGAAAGGAGTTAATAATTTCTATATTTTAAGATGAAGAGAGACATTCATTTGAAGTTCAATTGGATTATTTTTGCTTTGAATTATGATGAATTCAAAGAAACTTGTTTTTCCATGCCAATTAAATGATTCTTGGTATTTTATTTGGTTTTGTTTGAAAAAAAAGAGGTATTTTTGGATCAATTAGGGTTTAAGAGAAAATGGAAGAAAAAGAAAATAAGGAGAGTTCAGTGAATATTTTGATAATTTAGTGCATTACACCATCTGACTTAACGATTGAGGATATTTGTCACAAAGTGAAAGTTAATGAGAACTTTGTTGCAAATGAAAGTTCAGGGATAATTGTTATTGACCCTACATTACTAGGAGGGGGTATTTTTAAGGGCAAACTTTTTAAACCACTCTTATGGTTTAGCTAATTGACTAACTCTACTCCTACTGTTTACAATGTGACATTATGTGACTGATATATTTTTTTAAATCCCTAAAATACCCATATGTGAGAAAGAACTTAGGGAAGTTGCTACTTTGAACACCCATTACTATCTTCTCAGCTTAGGTCCCAGAACAGATGGTACCGGTTCTAGTGACTGAAGGATGGTGGTCACTGGAACCGGTATTTTAGGGAGGATCCAGCGCTAACCCACTTAGGAATGTTGTTTGTATGGGAACTGGCAAGTTCACCATGGTTTTGCAGGGAACTCAGGAATATCAAAAACATTATAGTGGAGCACTACCAAACCTAAGCTCCCAAGTTTTATTATTCATGACAAAACTCGATTGTTAAAAATCTTGCTTATATTTTCTGGTTATTTGAAAGTAATATGACATCTTGATCAAAACAATAATTATAGTAATAGTTTTATGCTTGATATATGTCAAGTGATCCACGGGCGATGGGCTATGTTGGGTGCATCACCCTTGATGTTCTTGAGAAGTGAGTTAGAGTAGACTTCAAGGAACCAGTTTGGTTCAAAGTTGGAGCTTAGAGATGGTGGCCACACTCATGGCAACATCCACCAGCTCCATGAGTGTGGCCACTAATCAAAACCAATCAACCCCCTCTCTGTCTATATCACACTTCCTCTACTGATTTCAATCACACCCACCACCTTCTCAAAATCTATTCCTTTCGCTCAATCAGGAGATTCCATCACCACGGACTTCTTGACAACAAGTGGTGGAGGGATAGCCAGCTTGGTACATAGAGGATGAAATGGGCAAGAGTTTACATCCATTCAAAATTTTTATTGATTGGGTTTTATTTTGAAAATTTGAGGAATAGCAGAGGGAAAATTTGATATTTTGTTTTTTGTTAGCACTCAAGGACATATCAATTGTCAAAAAACTTAAGAGTACTTTAAGGACCTATTCGTTTGCTCTGAAATCTAAATAATTACATTAAGAGATATATTAATATTGACGAACTTTTTTTCCCGACCATCGAGGCCGAGGGATTATCCATTGTTCAGGTCGCCCCGAAAGACAATAGACCATACTTTGGTTCAACCAGAACCGAAAAATATCCGGTGCCTTTTCTTTAAATGGATAAGGTAGCGTAGCTGCGGCGGGACTGAAGTGAGAGGTGAGAGGTGTGAAATTTTGGAGCGGGAGCATAAATCATAAATCCTTGCGCTCTAACTCGGAAGTCGGAACTCGCAACTCAGCTCGCCCCTGACCCCTGTATGCGGTAAGCATTAGCATATGGTGATGACTGATGATGGTTTTGTGATAGTGTGATGCCAATGGACGTTGCGTTTTGCCTGAAGATGGAATGTCTTCCTCTTCTCCCACCTTCTCCCCTCAAGTCCCCGTCTCTGCAACATCAACCAATTGCTCCAGCGCCCACGCGAATTCGCTCGTCATCCCTTAAACCTCTCGCTGCTCAACAGCGAAGGAGCTCTCTCTCTATACGCACGTCAAAATCAACAACCACTCTCACTCCAACGACAACGCCCGCTGCTCTCCCTCCTAAAAAGAAGGTTTCTCCTAACTCCTCTCTTTTGACCCAATATCCCTAAACCCTGAACTCTTAAGAAGGAAACAAAACTAGGTTTTAACTTTCGAAGTGTTTTAATCTCTTTCTTCATTTTGCCATAGGTTCTAGTTCCAATTGGATTCGGCACGGAGGAAATGGAAGCCGTTATCTTAGTCGGTGTTCTACGCCGGGCTGGCGCTGACGTGCTCGTTGCATCGGTCGAGTCGCAGCTCGAGATTGAAGCCTCCTCTGGAACCAGGTTGGTCGCTGACACCTGCATCTCAACCTGCTCGAACGACATCTTCGATCTCATTGCTTTGCCGGTGAGTCTTCTAGTTCTGCATTTCATTTTAACTGGATTATATCTTTTCATAGGTTATGCTGAGATTGACTAACCATTTCTTCTTTTCCTTATCCAATAACCTACCATCCAAATAGCTACTAATTGTATATTTACTAAAAAAACCAATTGTAATAGCTCTTCTTGCGAACTTCTATTTTTGATGGTTAATGTCGCAATGTTCATGGAGATACGCCCCTTATTTTATTTGTTTATTTCTTTTAGGGGGGAATGCCCGGCTCTGCACGACTCAGAGACTGTGAAATCCTCCGAAAGATTACGTGCAAACAAGCTGAAGAGAAAAGGTTATATGGTGCCATCTGTGCTGCTCCAGCAGTCACACTTCAACCGTGGGGTCTTCTTAAGAGGAAACAGGTATGATCTCTTATTCTTTGTGCGTAGGAGCTTTCCTTTGGGGCTAGCTTAAATTCTCTGTAAATCAATTTATGTTGGTGGGCTCATTTTGATATAGTTTGCTACTGCAAGACAACTTGTCATCCGGCGTTTATGGATAAGCTTCCAACGTTCTGGGCAGTTAAATCCAACAACCAAGTGTCTGGAGAGCTTACAACCAGCCGTGGCCCTGGAACAGCTTTTGAGTTTGCTCTATCTTTAGTAGAACAACTTTTTGGGGAGTCTACTGCCAAAGAGGTTGAAGGAACGCTAGTAAGTGTTGTAACTATGTCCTTTTATGGTTGCTTTTATTAAAATTTAATATTTTTGAGCCACATTAAGGGATTTATGCTACATATTGATATATAGTTCTTCTATTCCTGGTTAAACAAAAAAATGCCATCACCCATTGTTGGTTCCAGCTATCCGAACTCCTAGGAGGGATGTACTGGATACGGGTCTAACCTTTATCAGACTTTTGCAAAAAGTGGCAGGTCTTGTTTCTTGAGCCTTCATTATCATGCTTGTTAACATGAGATTTTACCATTACACCAAGTAATGTTCATTGAAAGAATACAGAAATGTAAGAGATTGGAGAATTTGAATTAGATATAGGAAAAAATGTTGAATTGTTCATTGGTTTGCTTTGAAGTCGATGGCTATTCATGCAATATTTGATATCCTCAATGTTTTGATATTCAGTCCCTGAGGCCCCTTGAAGCTGTAGAGTTTGGTGTGTCTTGTGAGCATTACAAGCCTTCACACACACACACACACACACACACACACACACACACACACACACACACACACACACACACATATATATATTAAGTATCCTTCCAGCGTTGCATAACCATTTTACTCCTAAATTTAGATACCGAGCAGGATACTTTGTGCAGATTAGAAGGTTCTAGACATTTTCAATCTCTCTTGTTCTTCCATATTTACTGTCAACAATTTTATAGTGAAGCGTACAGGTTTACTGGGCAGCATAAGGTCAATTATGAATATACTGTAAAGCTATTAAGTGCCAAAATACATAAAATCCTGCCAGAAGTTCTTTGATAACAGATCTTTGCACATAAATCCAGTTACAGTTTCTCACATTTTCTGCAAACTCCATGACAATTCATCTTATGCTGATGATGCTTTTCTGGTGTAGCTGTTCCATGCTCATGAAGATAATCCTAGAAAGGAAGAATTCAACAAAATTGAGTGGTCTGTTGACCATATCCCTCATGTAAGTATTTTATTTATTTATTTGCATTCTACTCTATGGGATCATTATATGTTCTATTGATAAAAAAATCATTTATATGTTCTTGCTTACATACCAGAGTCTGGTTGTTTATTCACTGTATTATGTCTTTTTTTATTCAAAGAACCTTTCCTTTGTTTCTATATTCAGTTACAATTCAAATTTAGGGATTTCTTTTTCCTCTCTCTTCCTGGTTTAGGCTTTTGTTCTGTGCAACTAGAATGCAACCTCTGAGCATATGTCAGAAATTTCCTTATTATCATTAGGATCTTTGTGCAAAGAAATAGGTATGGTGATTCTAATATCTACCAAGTGCTACAGTTGTAAAGTTTACCACTGTATTTTTGGACTTTTAACTAGATAAGCATGATGCCAACTCAAATGTTTTTGTAACAAAGGCTATTCATGGTAATTCAGAGCATGAAGATCTCTATTACATTATATTCTAGTTCACTGAAATTTGGAGTTACTCTATTTATAAAAAAATTGGAGTTACTCTTAGACACCATGGTACAGCAGGACTGGTAGGTTTATGCCATTACTATGACCTTTTTTGCAATAGATCATAGATCAGAAAAGTAAACATTCTTTTAAAAGAAATGGAATATTAGAACCAACATTTTTTTCTCTCAAATCTCAAACCAGCTGATTTCAAACTCACCATTGAGATATCCTATATTGTGTTAACAATGGACATGGCACTAAACAGAACAGAATGGCAAAACAGTATTCATGTAGCCAGCTCCATATAGTTAGGATAAGGCTTAAATGATGGTGATGATTTATTTCCACTTATGTTTTGATCCATCCTTTCCATCTATGTCATACAACTTCAAAACCTTATCTCAACCATTTCGGATCGGTTACATGCATCATGTTTGTATTCTGCTAAAGGTTAAGTATGTACATCATGTTATATTTGCAAAACAGTATTCATGTAGCCAGCTCCATATAGATAGGATAAGGCTTAAATGATGGCGATGATTTATTTCCACTTATATTTTGATCCATCCTTTCCATCTCTGTCATACAACTTCAAAACCTTATCTCAACCATTTCGGATCGGTTACATGCATCATGTTTGTATTCTGCTAAAGGTTAAGTATGTACATCATGTTATATTTGCCTAACCTGTTTCCCTTTTAGTGTTCACTTTGCACAGAATCAGTCTTTACTAGTTCCATAATCAGCTTTGCTGTTATTAGGGGTGAGCATGGGTCGGTTCGGTTCGGTTCCATGGCAGAACCTGGAAACTATCCTGTAAGGGTTGGTTCCAGGTTTTTGGAACCGGAGCCTACTCTGTGAAGGTAGTTCCAAGGCTACCTGTGAAACTCATTATTTCTTTACTCCCCCCACCCTTCCAAAAAAAACACTTGATTTTCAATAAATATAATATATAGTTTAAAACTTATATTATCTTTATCGATTAAATTGAGTAACTTAATATGTAGATTATCATTATATGGTTCAAAACTTATAATTTAAATTTAAACTTTGTAAGTATTACCTTTTACAGTTTTACATTATGTATTGTACACAATCAAATATTAAAATGAAAACAAATGAAATAACTTAAGTAACTCAATGGTCAAGTGAGACCATGGCTTTTGTAAGCATGAGTGCTTGGGTTCAAATCTTCACATCCCCGAAAGTATTTTGGTGTTTATTTAAAGGCAAGTTCCACCAAGGCCATCCAAGGCCGGATCATCGGGTCGGTTCAGGTAGGGTAAACCCCTAGATCCTGAAACCAGCCTGGGTGGGGGTTCGTTCCAAGAATTTGGAACCAGACACTACTCTGTAACAGATTGGGTAGGGTCAGTTCATGGCCAGTTCAAGGTCAGTTCCATTCGGTTCCGGGTAGAACCTACCCATTTCCACACCCCTAGCTGCTATGCAGCTAAGGCAGCTAGACTATACCTTGGTGTTTTGTCCTAGCAAGGGCAAGTTTATGCATAGGCAAGGAACTGAAGCATTGCCTAGGTGACAAAGATGAATGGATAAATATGTACATATCTTACAATATATGTATATAACTGTACATTAGTATCATACAATTACATGTTATAATAAAAATTAACTCAGCAAATGACCGAATGACAATTTAAACTTGTTTTTCAAAAGGAAACTCACAGTTTTTATATAACCTTCCTGGTTTAAAGTGAAACATACACATATACATAGGGATTATGAGCCCGGCTTTTAGCTCTTTGTAAAAATGGATTAACATGCATTCTGATTAGTATATAAAGGGACACAATTACTTATTTACCCATATTGAGATGTTTATTATATGCCTGCCCAAAGCAATTGGCCTCCAAGACTCCTAGATGACACTTCAAGTACACTGATTAGCTGCATGGTCAAATAATTTTCTTTCAACTTGTTTATTTTGTCTCCTATGACCCAGGAAGTCGAACACACACTATAGTATAGCACAAGCCTAAGACTGTAGTTGGATCAAGATGGAAATGGAATAGGTGAATTTCAGGATAGCCAATATCAAAGTTCCTTTAATCTGCTGTTTTGTGTTTGACTTCATGATGGACTGAAATTCAGAAGCTAACAGATTTTAAGCCTTCAATTCTGCATGTATTATTTCACAGTTCTTGAAGTTGTGCATGTGCATTGGAGTGGTGGGGGTCATTGATGTGGAATTGGGTCATGAGTGGAATGCAGTTCCATTTTCACTTCCAAGACCAAAAACAGCCTAAAAGACTTCAAGAAGTCATTTGGGGATTGCAAAATTACATCATCATTATGAATTGAATTTGGATCTTGATGAAACAACACTCTGATGAGAGGTCCACTAAGGGAATTCTTTTCTTATTGTAGGTAACTGAGATATAATGGAAGATAATTCAGTTCCATTAGGAGCTAGGAAAAGTCCATTATGCGAAAAGAAAGATGTATGGAATTGATTCCTAATCTAACAATTTTTTATTCATTAAATTGAATAACAAATTTAACTGTTGTGGGGCCAGTTAACCCTTTTTCCACTTTCCAGTCTGGTCAAGCTCTTAAAACCATTCTTCTATTCAACCTCTTTGTGGACAATTCATGTTTTTTTCACCCATAGGGCAGCCAATGAGATAATTGTGAATAGCTTCTTCATCTATTAGTTGGTTCTATGGAGTGAAATTTAGATAACCCTTAACGTATGCTCAATCCAACTCTGATTCTGATGTCCAATTGTGCATGACAGAGCTGCAGAGACAGCATCAGCTTAGCCTTGTTTGTGTATCCACCATTTCCTTTCTTGGCTATGGAGAATGGAATCCTTTGTGGAACTGTAAAACATAGAGTAATGAAATATAGTTGATCACTATTCTCAGTATATAGCAAGCGTAAAGATGCCATTGAAGTCAGACTCCTTGTACATGCTTATGATGATATCAGTGCATCCACTATCTAAACTTGTCCATCAATTGTCTCAGGTAAGAAAAAAGTGTGCCAATCATTGATGTCCCTGGCTTGAAGTTAATCGACTTTCTGAAAAAAAAAGTTTGTGATCGTTGTATAAGTTGCTCTACAAATCTCATTTGTATGTTGAATTGTACCTGCGGTTTTACAGAAAGAAATCATTTTCTTTGGAGCTAAATTTGATTGTTTTGCCAGTTGGTATTTCTGGAAGTTGTTAAATGATTTTGCAACTCATCTTTTCCAAATTTGTATCTTTATTCTAATTTTCTCTTTATTCAGAATCAGAAGAGAACCATTTATAGTGGGATGTCAGGATGAGGACTAATTTTGTCCATTGTGACAGAAATGCTTTCATTGTGCTGTTGGGAGTCGTTCATCAGCTACCTTTCTTATTAAAAGCTACCTAAAATAATTCTTATCATTCATCTACTTTGCAGGTTCTTATTCCAGTTGCAAATGGTACTGAAGAGATTGAAGTGGTAACTGTGGTTGATATTCTAAGACGTGCTAAAGCAGATGTTGTAATTGCTTCAGTTGAAAAATCTGTGCAAATTGTTGGATCTCAAGACACAAGAATTGTTGCCGACAAGACCATTGATAGTGTTGCTGACTCAATATATGACCTGATCATTCTTCCGGTGAGATAAATATGCTACCATCTAGCGTACAACAACTAATATTCATCTAATTAATTCTTTATATATATATATATATATATAAAAGACCTGTAGTGTTAAAATAAACTTCTTTCAATGTCTTCACCAAAAGCTGGTAAAAAGAAATGGAAAAACATAAAACATCTGTGTTCTTTACCTAGTGAGCGAGAGAAATGTGGTGAATATGGAGACGAGTTGGTTCTCTTTCTCCCCCGTTTTCTTCACCTAAATCGTCTATTCTTCGCCAGTGTTCATGGAGTCTGATGACTGTTAACACCGGCGACTGCTAACACCAGAGAACGGTTCAACGACAAACCCAGAAAGAATAAGAGGAGAATCAGAACTAGAAAAAACTGAGATGGAAAAGAGGTTTGTTAGAGTTAGACGAATGAGGGGTAGATTAGTCTTTTCAGTCAGTTTACGCTATGTGATGTGGCAGTTCTAATTAGACTTCCTGTCCCATACTTAAGTGGGGGCAGTTTAGTCTTTGTACTTAATTAAACCCCTAATCCACATTATGGTCGACTGGTAGGGTTTAGGCTACCAAGTTTGACTGATTTGTTCTTCTTCTTCACTTTCTTCTGGTTTGAACTGTAGAAGCCACTGAACAAACATGGTATCAGCTAAGTCTATTCCTCTCTGATCGTGACTTTTTTTTCCTGGACTGAGAATGGGGAACACAGACTCGACCTAGGTCTGAGAACACTTCAGTCCTTCTTCCTCTGCCCAGAACTTGATTGCTTTTCAAGAAAATAACTTCAGAATTAAGTGGATGGTTGACTGAAGCTCTCCAGTGAGGTTGGTTACTTTTTTTTTTGTGTTGTTAGTATTTTTGGGTTGAAAAAACTTCAAAATCTGCTCGGACTGATCAGAACCTAAAGAACTAGGTTGTTTGTAGCCTTGGTTCTCGGCAAAAAGGTCCAAGAACAGGCTGTGTTTATAGTGACCGAATGGTGTAAGGGTATGTTTGCCCTTTTGTGTGGGTCTGTAGATTCAAATCTATAAGGTTTTGAAACCTTTGTTGACCTGAATTGACTGACAAAGTACTGCAGTGGTAGTATTGATGGTTTTGGACTTATGTTGCCTTTGAAAAGGTCAGATAGATCTGTACCATGTGTGACAGCTATGGTCATGTGGTGGTGCTTGTGATGCTCACCCTCTATTGAGCAGCTTCAAGAGGGCTCGTATGTGGTTAGTGAGTTACTGAGTTACTGTCAATGTGGCTTATGGTTCTGTGTAATCAGTAGTGGTGTGAATAAGAACAAAAGTTTGTGTTTGTGGTGGAAGGAATGGCCGAATTGTCTACATCAATTTTCTGCATTGTTGTTGTTGTTGTCTGAATACTGGTTTACCTTTTGTTCTTTAATCTGAATGGTAGTTTACATAGTAGTGATTGATTGTGATTGGTTGTGAGCCTATAATCTGTGTTTGGAGATTGTTGTAGTGTCTGGAACATCAAACTCCTGACAGCAGTATTCGGTTGGTGACTGGGGATTCAGCATTAGAAGTAGCATTGGGAGGGCATCATGGCAGCAATTGGAGATGGTTGTAGTGATCAGAAACCTAGTGTGGTGATTTCCTCTGACTATCTGGGTGTGTAGATGACTTCAATTTAACTTAATGGTGAGAATTATGTGCCATGTCCAAGTTGGTGGAAGTTTTTCTCAAGGCAAAGAGRAAAGTGAAGCATGTGAAAGAAGATAAACCATCAACTGACTCTTCAGGGTTTGATGATTGGGAAAAGGAAGATGCCCAAATCATGACATGGTTATAGAATAGTATGGAACCCAAAATAAGTGCCAACTTTATGTTCTTAGATACAACTAAGGACATATGGGAACATGCCAAGAAGCTTTGTTCTGGGTAGGATGATACTACGAGGGTATATCGGTTCTATTAGGAGTATTTTGATCTATAGCAAGGGAATAAAACCCTAGAAGAGTACTATGCCAGTATGAAAAACCTCATAAATGAATTAAATGTCTATCATCCCCTAATTCCGGATGTTAAGGTTCAGCAACAACAGAGGGAGCAACTGGATGTCACTAGGTTCTTAGTGGGGCTGAAATCAGAGTATGAACCAGTTAGAGCCCAAATATTGGGTGGCTCTACTCTTCCTACACTCGAGGAAGTATTTGCAAGGCTCACAGGATCTCTTTGGGTTCTACAGAGAGTAGCCAGAGGAGGGGGGGGGAGGACATGGATCTCGAGGAGGTCGTGGTGGTTCCACGTTTGGCCGTGGTGGTGGTCGTGACTCAGGGGGAGGCCGTGGTAAAGGAAAATGTAACTCTACTAGGAAGTGTACCCACTGTGGCAGGAAAGGACATTCGGTGAATTTTTGTTATGATCTCCATGGCCCATCTTCTACATGGGCTAATCATGCAGTAGCTGATGGGGGTTGATGTCAGTGATAACCAACAGCCAGATCTCACAAAGGATTAAAGTATCGTTATCGGGTATCGTATCGGACCACTTGGATACGGATATAGATACGAATATGCTTTGGAAACGCATGGATACGGATGAAAAAACATGGAGACGCTTGGATACATCAAGAAATGCATATAAACTAGCGGGGACCCGTGCGATGCACGGGAAAATCTGAAAGATTTAACAATTTTATTTACTATTAATTAATATTAAATTAATAATCAAAATTTGTTGTTAATTAACTAAAAGTATTTAAAGTTGTTATTAATATCTAAAATTTTAATAATTTTATATTTCATTTAATGTTGATTTATAGAAAATAATTATTGTTAATTGAATATGAACAAATATTTTTTAATAAATTTAGTTTTATTAATAATTTGTAGTAATTTAATGATTTTTATTTTTTTAAATGAAATTTTGATTAACTTTAAATAAATAAAATAATTACAAAAGCTAACATTTTTTATTAATTCCACTAATAATTAACAATTATATAGGAATGGCAACGGGGTGGGTTCAGGGCGGGGCACCCCATCCCTGTCCTTGCCCCAT
Source organism: Nelumbo nucifera (assembly GCF_000365185.1). Next base: position 1,629,800 of record NW_010729107.1, read on the forward strand.
AGTCAAGACACTCTACCCCATCCCTACCCTGTCCCCAGTGTCAGGCGGGTTCAGAGCAAGGCAACCATTCCTCAATGTTGAGCGAGTTCAGGGGCAAGGCACCCCACTCCTCATTAAGGATGGGGAATCCTCGAATTTCCCCGCCCCGTCTCCAGTATTGGGTGGGTTTAAGTAGAGGTGTAAATTGGGTCGTGTTGGGCCGACACGACATGACCCGCATGTGGCCCGCTCAAAGTGCAAGTTGTGCCATGCTATAATTAATTCTGTTAATTAATAAATACAACATTTTTTAAAATACTGTTAGTTATTAAAAATTATGAAAAATACTGCAATTATAAATACTTTTAATTAAATACTGCAATTAATAATGCTAATTAATTAATACTGAATTTTTCTAATACTATTAATCAATAAATACTATATTTTTCAATAAATACAGTATTTTTTAATACTATTAATACTGTAATTAATATTTTTAGTTAATTAATACCGTAATTTTCTAATATTGTTAATTAATTAATAATGTTATTATTATTATTATTATCATTATTTTGTTTTTATGGAATAAAATTGCAACAGCAAATTGAAAATAACAAAATAAAATTTAATTACACATCAATCATATAAATAACATAAATAATCCAAACATTTTCAAATAGATGGCAACATCAAAAAACACAAAGTATCTAATAAAATTGCAACAACAAATTGGAAACACATCAATCACATAAATAAAGCAAGTATTTTCAAATAGATGGCAACAACAAAAACACAAATAATCTACACCAAGCATTCTAAACACAAAATTATAATAAATAAATGCTGTAATTAATTAATACTGTTAATTATTAAAAATACTGTAATTATGAAAATACTATTAATTAAACCAACCCGTACTTGTATGGGTTGTAGAACCTCAAAACCCATTCTTCAAGCAAAAAAACCTTCCCCGTTGCTGCTGTTAGGGAGGGTAGGGATGGGTACCCACCGAATAGGGTAGAAATTGCCATCCCTAGTTTAAATATTGCATTCACTTGTCACTATATCAAAGCATGAATTGCCATACCTAATTATTAAAAATACTGTAATTATATAAATATAATTAAGTGTAATTTTTTAAAAATAATTACTGTTAATTATAAAATAACATATAATGTAATTAAATATAATTTTTTAAAAATAATTACTGTTAATTATAAAATAACCATATGTTATGATTTTTTTAATTATAAAATAATTACTGTTAACTATAAAAATAATTACTTTTAATTTTCTGATAACATTGTTAGTTACATATTTTCGGATTTTCAGAAACATAGTTACATTGTTTTTGGTTATTTTTTTTGAAAATATTGTTATTTAATAAATACATTATTTTTAAACAAATACTGTAATTAACAAAATATTGTATTTATTAAAAATACTGTTAATTAATTAAATACTGTAATCATGAAAAATATTGTAATTGTTAAATTATTGTTCATTAATAAATACATTATATTCAATAAATACTAATTATTAATACTTGTAATTAATAAATACTGTTAATTATTAAAATAAATACATTATTTGTAATAACTACTGTAATTACTAATACTTCTAATTAATAAATACTGCTAATTACTAAAAATACTGTAATTATTTAAATGTAATTTTCTGATAATTTTAAAATAACCAAATGTTGATTTTTTGTTAATTATATAAATAATTACTGTTAATTTTCTGATAATTATATAAATAATTACATCAATGTAATTACTGTTAATTATTTAAATGTAAATAAAGGTAATTTTCTGATAACTACTGTTAAATATAATTAAATACTGTTAAGTAATAAATACTGTTCATTAATTATAACTAAATACTGTATTTAATATTAATTAATAAATACTGTTAATTAACTAAGTACTGTATTTATTGAAAATACTGTTAATTAATAAATACTGCAATTTTTAATAATTACCGTTTAAAGTATTTAACTATAAATAAATACAGTCAATTAATAAATACTGTATTTATTGAAAATACTGTAAATTAGTGTTAATTAATAATAAATACTGTTAATTATAAAATTACCATATGTTGATTTTTGTTAATTATACAAAATAATTACTATTAATTTTCTGATAATTACTTAGAATTATAATTAAATAGTGTAAATTAAATACTGTATTTTCTACACTAATGTTAATTATTAAACATTATAAAAAATAATTACTGTTAATTTTTTAATAATTACTGTATAGTGAAGGAGAAATGGTTTTGTTATTGTTATTACAAACAGGCATGCTTCCCTTTCAGTAAACCTTGTTTTGGCTCATCCTCTAATCTATAAAGGCTCGAGTGTGAAAGATAAGATATGGAAGTGAGAACGAATCTGAATCTTAGCATCCAAATTCATATGGAAATAGAGACTCGTTAGGTATGTTTGTGTGCAACATATTGAATGCTAAGGATCAATCAGGGCAATCAGGTGAGCACTGAGCAGGATTCCATCCTTTCCAATAGAGTATTATAATATTAGTTTTGTGTGTTGTGGTTTATTTGGGGGGGCTTAATTTAATGGGATTAGTGACAAAGATCACAGAAATTCATGGAAATTTTGTGGTTTGCCTATTATAGCCCAAATTAAGGAGATTCATGGGGAAGGTTGCCAAAAATTAATGAATTTTTGACCAAATTTGAAAATCAAATAAGCACTCCGATATGAAAATTTAAATAGCCTATTGTAGGTGGAATTAATGGCATACATGGGCGGGAGACGCTCGGGAAGTCCAAACGTCTCCGGCTCTACTTTATTTCACAAAAGATTGATTGGATGTGGGCTAATTACGTGAATTAAAAAAATAAGAAAAATAAAAAAACAGAAAATTAGAATGGGGGTTTCCTGACAGGAGAGGGCTGCTGACATGGCAGGACTGATTTTAATATATATAGATTCCATAAATATATTAATAACATTACATTTAAGGCTAAAATAGTCAAAATTTATGTATAAATGCATATGAAATGTATATTCTAATGGTATTTGTGAATAAATATATTACAATTAATATAGCGGGATGCATAGAAATCATACAATTTTTATTGATAATGTATCAATCTTGAGTCCTAAAATGTATTATATATAAATTTTCACAAATTAATACATGGCAAAGCTATTATTTATTTTCAATTAAAGTTCATGTCACAAAACACATGCAATTATTATACGTAATTATTGTATCAATTGTTTTTATTTTTATATTTTTACATTTTAACATTAACTAAATAATCAACTAAAAAAATTAATTCTCAAATGTTTGGTAAACAATAAAAATGTTATTATAAAATGTAATTAAAATATCAATTAATAATTTATAAAAACATATAGTCTTAAATTAAACTCTCTCAAAGATACTAAAATTTCTAAGATACATATCGTGTGCAAATCCATAATTTTTAATTACTAAACTTATTATATTATTATTAATATTATTATTTTTCTAATTTTATGAAATAAATTGTCATTTTTTGTAAATAATAAATATATTTTTATTTAATGCAAATTATAATGTTAATTAATAATTTATAAAATTTTTAAGATACATTTCACATTCAAATTTATAAATTTTAAGTACTAAAATTATTATTCTATTATTAGTATTTTTATTTGTATAAATGTTTTGAGATTAAAAACCTCTTTTTGATATGAATGCGGATTTGAGAAATTATTTACTCCATAGTTTATAAAATATTAAATTTAAATAATATTATTTAATCTTTACTTGGAATTATTGAACATAAATATATGTTATTTGTTAGGATTACATGTAAGCATTAATAAATAATTATTTTGTTTCACTTTTTAACAAGAGCTAATGGTTGCCTTAGTGGCATACAGATGTGTTCAAGTTTGCGTGCATGCGTAGTGACTCGGGTTCAAGCCTCGTCAGTTGTTGTTTTTTTAAATTAGATGCGCGAACGTGCGAAAATGCGAATCACTCTGTATTGGCGTGTATCGACCGATACAATACGATACAGTTTAATACTGATGCGTATTGTTCCGATATGGACGATTCAGAGGATACGTACCTGTTCGTAGCGTTTCCCGTATTTCTTATGACCGATACTGATACGATACGCCCCGTATCGGGCGTATAGTGTTGATATTTAAATCATTGGATCTCACACCTTCCACATCTACATCTGTTTCCGGGAAGGAGATGATGAGTGTACCGCACAATGAGTATGAGAGGTTCCTTCAGGTTACTTCACAACATACTACAACCACCTTTGCTCACTCAAGTATAGCTTGTCTGACATCCAAACCCTCTCCTTGGATTATTGACATCCTAACCCAAGACCTATGCCATTGTTGCATTTCAGACCGCTGGCTATTAAGCTGAACACTGACCTAATTACAAAAGGAAAGCCCCCTTTCAGACTAGAAAAATGGTGGACCTCTCACAAGAATTTTAAGAAGCTGGTAGTTGGTTGGTGGGAGGAGTGTGAAGTAGAGGGATGGGCTGGATTCAGGCTTTTACAAAAATTAAAATTCCTGAAGAGGAAGTTGAAAAATTGGGGAAAAGAACAATATAGAGCCTTGAAGATGAGAAAAGGAAGATGCTCATGGAATTGGATGAATTAGATGTAAAAGAGCAAAATGGCACTTTAGATGATTCAAGAGTGAGATGGCTGAAAGGAGACAACAATTCTAGGTTTTTCCATGTTTATGCATCGGGAAGACGTAGGAAAAACTTCATTTCCAAAATAAGAGTGAACCAGAGAGAAGTGGAAAATCCTGAAGAAATCACAGAAACCTTCCTCTCCTATTTTAAGAGCCTATACTCTAGGGAAAGCCAGTGCAGGTTCAGATTGAGCAGATGGAAAGGGTCGACCTTGTCGTTAGATAAGAAAGCCTGGATGGAAAGAAGCTTTGAAGAGATAGAAATCAAAGAGGCAGTGTTCAGCATGGATGGAGATAGGGCACTTGGCCCAGATGGATTCCCATTATTCTTCTTTCAAAAATGTTGGGAAATTGCTAAAGAAGACCTGCTAAAGTTTTTTAGGGAGTTTTACTCCTTTGCCATTGTAAACAAAGGCTTAAAACTCAACTTTTCTGTGTTTATTTCCAAAGGAAGGGGAATTTTGGAAGTTAAGGACTATAGACCAATAAGTTTGGTAGGGTGTGCCTACAAAATTTTGGCGAAAGTTCTATAGAAGACTTAAAGTTCTAGGAGATTTGATTCTCCAAATCAGTTTGCCTTTGTCAAAGGAAGACAAATTGTGGATATTATTTTAATTGCAAACAATGTGTAGAAGACAGAAAGGCTCTTGGGAAGCCGAGGATACTAGTCAAGTTAGACCTTGAAAAGGCCTACAACAAAGTTGATTGGGATTGTATCTTGGATTGCTTGAGATTGAGAGGTTTCGGTAGTAGATGGATTAAGCGGATCAAAGGCTGCATTGGCTCATCTTGGTTTTCAATGCTCCTAAATGGAGAGCCTAAGGGCTATTTCACGGCTAGTCGAGGGCTTAGACAGGGTTGCTTGCTTTCTCCTCTCCTTTTTACCCTGGTCTTCAATTTTCTTTTTGATAAAGCCAAGCTACTAAACCTGGTTAAGGGCTTTGAAGTGGGGAGAGATTTGGTTCAGATATCTCATTTGCAATTTGTTGATAACATCATCTAATTCTTGGATGCTTCCTTAGAAAACATCTCTAATGTGAAAAGGGTACTTGAAGCTTTCGAATCAGTCACTGGGTTGAGGGTCAACTTTAGCAAAACCAGCATTGTACCCATAAACTCAGTAGAAGAGGATCTTCTAGAGAACTTCAAATCTTTACTGGATTGTAAAGTGGAAAACCTCCCTATTTCCTATTTAGGAATGCTCCTTAGAGGCAACTCAAGAACCCTAAGCTTTTGGGGGCTAGTGGTGAAGTGTGAAAAGAAACTAGCTTCCTAGAAAAAATGCTATCTGTCAAAAGGGGGCAGACTCATTCTCTTAAAGGCCTCTCTAGCAACTTACCAATCTATTACCTTTTAGTCTTCCAAATTCCATCTAAAGTGAGAAACCTCTTAGAGAAAATCCAAAGAAACTTTCTTTGGGACGGAGGGGGGGAAAAAACTACTTGGGAAGTTGGAATCAAGTGAGTAAGCCGAAGGAGGAGGGAGGATTGGGAGTTGGGCATCTAAAAGAGAAAAATACCTCTCTTTTGAGTAAGTGGTTGTGGAGATTCCCTATAGAGTCCGATGCTCTTTGGGAAGCTGTCATCTCAAGTAAATATGGAATAAGTGCAAATGGGTGGGATAGTAATCTTCATTTGAATCGGGTAAAGAATTCAAATCCTTGGAAAGGTATTGATGTAGCGCAATCCGACTGCTCCCTGTAGGAGATGATCTGGTTACCAGCAACGACAGGAACTGAGGAACCTGCAAGAGATGAATCAGAGAACCTGGGGTGGCTTACCCGGTGAGGACACTCCGATGGTTAAGTTAGCACTTAGTTGTGAGCTTGAAGATGATATCAAATTATGAGAGAGCTAGAGAGCAGAGATTACACATCTTCTCTTTTTTTCCTTTTCTTTTACCTCTGGGGGGTGAAGCCTTTATATACTGGAGTCCTTGCGGGTTTGGTGGAGTAGTTCCTGGATCCCCGCTGTGATAGGATCTGTTTCNNNNTTAGTTGGGCATAATGCCACCAACCGGTAAGGTTGCCCATTTCTGCCTGAGTCGGGGAGTGGGTGAGCTAATATAGCCGTTACAAGATACGATCCCGTAAGACCCGGGGTACGATGGTGAGGTCCTTGGAATTACCACGCGGCGGTCGGTCTGACTGGGAGGCGAGCTGCTTGTAAGGTGCCAGGCTGCATGATGGCGAGTTGCCTAGTGGCGAGCTGCCTGTGAAGTGTTGGGCTGCTTGGTGGCGAGCTGCCTGTGAGGTGCTGAGCTGCCTGTGGAGTGCCGAGCTGCTTGGTGGTGGGTTGCCTGTGAGGTGTCGAGCTGCTTGGTGGCGAGCCACCTGTGAGGTGCTGGGCTGCTTGGTGGCGAGCTGCCTAGTGGCGAGTTGCCTGTGAGGTGCCGAGCTGCTTGGTGGCGAGCTGCCTGTTGAGTGCCGGGCTGCTTGGTGGTGAGTTGCCTAGTGGCGAGCTGCCTGTGAGGTGCCGAGCTGCTTGGTGGCGAGCTGCCTGTGAGGTGCCGAGCTGCTTGGTGGCGAGCTGCTTGTGAGGTGTTGAGCTGCTTGGTGGCGAGCTGCCTGGTGGTGAGT
>NW_010729107.1:1637378-1706569 GCF_000365185.1 Nelumbo nucifera
GTGAGGTGCTGAGCTGCTTGGTGGCGAGCTGCCTGGTGGTGAGCTGCCTGTGAGGTGCCGAGCTGCTTGGGGGTGAGCTGCCTGTTAAGTGTCGGGCTGCACCTAGTTGTCATGAGGTGCCATGTGTCATAATGTCATTGGAGGGCCAAATCCTCCCTCATCATTTGCCCCCCACTCCCGAGCTGAAAGTAACCCGGCGAAGGGGAGTAGATTGCTCCTTCTGGCCTGAAATGACTAATTCGATGAGCTCGTAAGCGCTGATTCAATTCCTTAGGCTCTGGGAGCGACTCGCAGTCCACTCCTGGGTTTTGCCCATGCCGAAGAGGCGACTGGGTCTTATATGCCCATGCCAAGGAGGCGACTGGGACTAGTTCGCCCATGCCGAAGAGGCGACTGGGTCTTATGTGATATTTTATCCCTTAGGCGCCGGGAGCGACTTGTAGTCCACTCTCCTTGATCTTGCCCATGCTGAAGAGGCGACTGGGTCTTATGTGGTGCTGAAGTCTCCGCCAGTTCGGTACTTTTGCTCTTAGGCACTGGGAGCGACTTGTAGTTCACTCTCCTTGATCTTGTCCATGCCGAAGAGGCGATTGTGTCTTATATGCCCATGCCAAGGAGGCAACTGGGACTAGTTCGCCCATGCCGAAGAGGCGACTGGGTCTTATGTGGTGCCGAAGTCTTTGCCAGTTCGCCAGTTCGCTAGTGGGCTAGGTTGCCAGGTCGACGCCCGTGCCAGGCTGCCAGGTTGGCGCCAGGGCTAGGTCGCCAGGTCGCTTGTGCCTCGTCATTTGGTCTGCTTCCAAGTGGTCGATGACTCAGAGGCCGAAGTGGAGCTGCCTAGGTGCTGGGCTGACCAGGGGGCGAGCTGCCTGGGAGGTGCTGGGCTGACTAGGTGGCGAGCTGCTTGTGAGGCGCTGGGCTGACCAGGTGCAGGGTTGCTTATGAGGCGCCGGGCTGACCAGGTGCAGGGCTGCCTGTGAGGCGCTGGGCTGACCAGGTGCCGAGCTGGATTGATGAGCTTCGTTGCTCTTTAGAGACCTGTAAGGAACTAAATGTCAGAGGACCTGAGGTGGCTAACCCGGTGAGGTCACTTCGATGCTTAAGTCAGTACTCTCATAGTAGACTACGAGCTAAAAATCACAAAGTCTGAGAGCTAGAACTTGCTTACTTGCTTCTGGGGTTGGTGCCTTTATATAGGCATTGTTTGGCGTGGGCTTCACGCACCATATCCGAGATTTCTGCAAGGTCGTCTAAGTGGCTTGAGATTCCTGGAGGTAACCGCCATGCACGTTGACCACCCTTCAGATCGTTCGGCACGTGGGCCAACTTCCAAGGATCGTGAGAGTGTTTGGGTATGCATGCCGAATTCGTCGGCGAGCATGTCTTGCAAGTCGCCAAGTCGGCGTGTGCCAGGCCGCCTGGTGGGCGCCCTAGAGCTATGATTGCGTTGCATCAGCCTCGTGATGCCGGTCACCCACTCCTACAAGAAGCTACTAGGAACTCAACCTTCGGGGACAGTACCATTAACTTTAGGTCGCCAGCTCGCATGGGAGCCTTGGAAGGCTTGACCAGCAAGGGCGCCCATGTAGTCTGTTGGCCGCCAACTCCCACGGAAGCCACGAAGAGCTCATCTTTGTAGAGGGGACCTCGCGAAGAGGACTGGTGAGGTTTTATCTGAATTGAAAGTAAAGTTGGTAGAGTTGCTTAGTCTGTTAGCTTTCTGCATAGTTTTTGAGTTCATAAAAAATGGAAACTATAAAGCGAGAGCTTTAGTTTCTAAAAGTGAGGACTTATCTTTCTGGGAGAAGAGGACTTAGCTTTTTGTAGGATGAGAGCTTAGCTTCTTGTAGCGTTTCCCACAGAACCATAGAGGGTTCAATGAATGTTGCGCCGACTACAGGAGGGAGTGGCGCGTTCACTTGTGCAGTCGCTTGGGGCATCGTCAGCGCTGTGACCTCAGCTACAGTAAGCGGTATGGTGAACCTATGCAGATAGACGGGAACTGAGGTTGTCGGAGACGTGCACTTCGTTGTTTTGTCCGGCGTTGCTGGAGGAAGCCATGGATTTGTTTATGAGCTTGAGATTTTTGAATGGAGACAAGGGCTTTTAGTAGCAGTTCCCACAGACGGCGCCAATGATGTGGCGCAATCCGGCTGCTCCCTACTGGAGACGATCTGGCGACCAGCAACTACGGGCTCGATGAACCTGCAAGAGATGAATCAGAGAACCCAGGGTGGCTTACCCGGCGAGGACACTCCGATGGTTAAGTTAGCACTTAGTTGTGAGCTTGAAGATGATATCAGATTATGAGAGAGCTAGAGAGCAGAGATTACACATCTTCTCTTTTTTTCCTTTTCTTTTACCCCTGGGGGGTGAAGCCTTTATATACTGGAGTCCTTGTGGGTTTGGTGGAGTAGTTCCTGGATCCCCGCTGTGATAGGATCTGTTTCCGTGTTAGTTGGGCATAATGCCACCAACCGGTAAGGTTGCCCATTTCTGCCTGAGTCGGGGAGTGGGTGAGCTAATATAGCCGTTACAAGGTACGATCTCGTAAGACGCGGGGTACGATGGTGAGGTCCTTGGAATTACCACGTGGCGGTTGGTCTGACTGGGAGGCGAGCTGCCTGTAAGGTGCCAGGCTGCATGATGGCGAGCTGCCTGTGAAGTGTCGGGCTGCTTGGTGGTGAGCTGCCTGTGAGGTGCTGATCTGCTTGGTGGTGAGCTGCCTGTGGAGTGCCGAGCTGCCTGGTGGTGGGCTGCCTGTGAGGTGACGAGCTGCTTGGTGGCGAGCTACCTGTGAGGTGCCGGGCTGCTTGGCGGCGAGCTGCCTGGTGGTGAGCTGCCTGTGAGGTGGTGGGCTGCTTGGCGGCGAGCTGCCTGGTGGTGAGCTGCCTGTGAGGTGCCGAGCTGCTTGGTGGCGAGCTGCCTGTGAAGTGCCGGGCTGCACCTAGTTGTCATGAGGTGCCATGTGTCATAATGTCATTGGAGGGTCAAATCCGCCCTCATCAGGTATAGCCTCTTCACACTTCTTTTTTTCCTTTCATCAGATGTAAAGTGGGAAATGGTAATAAAATAAAATTCTGGAAAGATTTCTGGTGGGGGAACACCACCCTAGCAGAATCCTTCCCACGAATCTCTAATCTTTCTTTAGACCGAGATGCAACTGTCTCTTGTATCCCAGATATTTCAGCTGATAACAACTTGAACCTGAACCTTAGAAGGCCCCCAAGGGACAGAGATATCAGACCTCTTGGACTTCTTTCATACCATTAAAGAAGTCTACACTTCCCCTCATTCCATTGGCACCCGCGTGTGGACCCTCCACCCAAATGGTGATTTCTCTTCCAAATCTATGTTCAAGGCTCTAATTGCTGGTGAACAGAGTTCCACTTTCCCATTTAAGAAGATCTGGAGCAGTCATATTCCGCTAAGAGTCTGCTTCTTTGTTTGGGAAGCGTGCCTACAGAGAATAAATACTTGTGACCTTCTTCAGAAAAAAAGTTTGGGAAGATCCTATATTTCTCCTCATGCCTGTGTGCTATTGCCTAAGAGAAGGTGAATCAGCTGATCATCTACTTATTCATTGCAATTTTTCTCAAAAGATCTGGTGCCATTTCTTAAACCTGACTGGCTATAGTTGGGTCTTTCCAAAGCATATTCAGGAGTTTCTCCATCAGTGGCATGGTTCAGGCCTGAGCAGAAGAGGTAAAGTGTAATGGCAAACGGTGTTACATGCAGTACTGTGGGGAATTTGGGAGGAAAGAAACAGGTATGTATTTGACAACAAAATCAGATCTCTTGAAGAACACCTCAGATATCTCCTTTCAATGTAATTTCTGGACTGCTAATTCCGAGCTGTTCCAAGGACTCTATCTCAATGACCTTAACAGAAATATCCAAATGATCTTGTTTCTTCCATTTTACCCTCAACCAATCCAGAGACTACAGATACCTCATAATGGAGGGATGACTTTAAGCTTTGACAGAAGTGCTGCAGGCAATCCTGGTGTAGCTGGGATAGGGGGTATTTTGAGGGATGATCTGGGTAATATCTGTTGGGTTTTTAGTAGCCCAATTGGTTATGCCGATTCAACAAAGGCTGAAGTTATGGTTTCTCTCACTGGAATCAGAATAATAAAAAGGTTGGGCGTTCAGAACTTATCCATTGTAGACTCTGCTAATACTATCAATGGCTGAAGAACAAGGAAGGGGGCCCTTGGAGGTTGAGTCATTATCTGGCTGAGGCTAGAGACTCGTTGGAAAATATAAACGCAAACTTGCTGTGGATATCGAGGGAGTTGAATCATATTGCAGATGGTTGAGCTAAAATAGGAGCAAGACTAGAAAATCTGTACAATAGGCTTCCCCCCTTGTAATTTTTCTCTTTAGCTGTTTGGGTTTTCTTTCTTCCGTGCAGTACATCTGCTCATGTACTTCATGCTGCTTTAATGAAATCTGGTTAACCTTTTCTCGAAAAAAGAAAAAACATCTGCCATTACTCTCCCATCCTATAGGGGACACAGGGTGGGATGGTGGGATCCAGCCACTGGGACAGTGTTTTCTTTGCTTTGTGTACATGGATTAACCTCCTTTGTCTCACCCCCACCTGAAAGCATTACCAAATATCTCTCTCTCCATGATGTGATATAATGATCAATGCAATGTTATCAGGCTTGGACTGGGTACAAAACTGTAATGCTCAGTAGGTCATGGTTTTACTGGTTAATGGCTGGTTAGCCTGTTCAAACCATGAAAACCCATAATTTAACTGGGACCCAAACAATCACTTGCTCACCAGTCTGACTTCTGACATCATTGGGTCAATGTTCAATTGACTGTATTTCTAAGCGAATATTCATCATGTCACCTTGTTGGACTATAAAATTTGCTACCTGATTGTCGTAAAATTCATATTGGCCATGTTATAATCTTGGACTCGTCCTTTCATTTTATCCAACATGATTGTAGGGATGATTGATTAAACCTAAGTTTTCAGGGAGGGTTTGCAGGAGCTGAGCGGCTTCACAAATCCAAGGTTCTGAAGAAGCTACTCAGGGAACAAAAATTATCTGGAAGAATATATGGATCCATATGTTCATCACAAGCAGTCTTGCAGAAGCAAGGTTTAATCGAGGTAATGTGCAGGAAGTTCATGTCAGACCCATTGTAGATAATTATTAAGGTTTCTGCGTCTTCTTGCTGTACAGGATAAAAGAGCCACAGCTCATCCTTCTGTTGTGGGCAAACTCACCAGCCAAGTTGTTGATAGTGCTGGAGTGGTAATTGATGGTAAACTGATCACGAGCAGAGGACTTGCCACTGCAACAGATTTTGCCCTGGCTATTGTGAGCAAACTTTTTGGTCATGCAAGGGCAAGAAGTGTAGCAGAAGGCCTTGTTTTTGACTACCCAAGCAACTAGAAAGGCCAGTTATTCAATGTTCTATGGATAAATGGAGGTCTTCAGTTTTCACAATCGACAGAAATTAAATGTTTTATCACCCACTCTCCCTGGAACACCGTTTGAATCTGGTTCAAAGCCATATAGTTGTCAATTATGTTGCCAAAGGTGTCGTTGCTTGTCTCTAACAATTACCAACTACTGCGGATTGCTCTGATTCTGTACTCAAATTCTGATCCTGTTGCCAAGCACGTGTAGATGGAAATCAACAGGGACAAATTAACTGTTAAATTGTTGGGATGTAATCGCTGGCCTCATCTTCGGGGCTTGTTATGCAGGCAAAGTCTTCTAAAATGAAAAACATGTATTTATTGTGGCATACGATAGCAGTGATTTTTCTATAATTTCTTTAAAATAATTGTGCACTAAGATTTGAAACAGTTGGAATTAAGGCTATGGTGATGAACTGATGATTAATTCCCCATACAATTATTTTATTCGGCTGAATAATTTACAGCCCTCCTTGTTTGTAATTATATATTTTTTTATTCCCGAACTTTACTCCATGTGGAGGGGGGACCACCCAAGGAATGCTTTAACCTTTGTCAAAAGAAGGTAAAAAAATAACAGGGGAGGCTTAGCCCACCTTGCCCCGAGCCTAGTGGTGTCGATTGGACTGGAATTGGTCCAATCCAATCCAGTCCAATGTGCGTTCATTAGAAATGGACTAGGTCCAATCCAATCCAATGAATAATTTGGATGATTTTGGATCGATCCAATTCAATATTTGACCATCTAATTTGTTCAAATTTATTTTGACTTGGGTTGATTTCAACCCAAACCTAGTCCATTGACACCTATATTCTTATCTTATATCAATGGACTGGATATTGGCTTAATCCAACCAAATCCAATACAAATTTATTATGAACCGACAAGGTCCAGTCCAATCCATCCAAATTGATTTTGGACTGGACGAGGTTCAGTCCAAAACCGGTCCATTGACACCCTTGCCTGAGCCCAAGAAGCATAAAGCTCTCACAAAACTCTCAGCTCGTGAAATCATGGATCCTGTAGGTTAATTGTAATGCAATTCTTAATTCATTGCTTAAGGTGGACCGTGGACATTGTATTTTGGACCGTTCTAGGCACCAAAGTTGTCAGGATTACCATTTGTGGATTAAGATATATTTCTAGTTATTGCATATCTCATTGTCCCATCATCAACACAAATTCAAATCGTCTGAACCCTAACAATGGCTAATGAACTCCAAGTCTGTAATAGCCATCGAAAAGAAGGTGCTTATTTTGATGAAAGAGAATGAGGGAGTGTCGAGCATGGACCATGTCTACAACAGGTGATCATGTTCTGGTATTTTGGACCAGATCACTCCATATTCCACTCAAATTAGAGGGGGGCTCCACAGCCCGATGATCAGAATTTCCATTTATGATGGTTGATAAATCCCAAGTGCGAGCTACATATATGAATTCATACGCTATTATTGGAATTCCCGTAATGGATCACATCCCCCATGAAATGAATGTAGAGAACATTCTGACATCTATTTGGAAACACCCGCCTTTCCAGCCACTGCAAAACTGATTGGCACTACCTATTGGCTATTGCTGAAATTGTAAACTTTTTTCCCCTGCTTACTCCATTGTTGTTTACTTGTCTTTCCATGCTTGGAGTCCTCTGTACGTGGCCGTCAATAAAAAACATGGATCAGTTGACTGTAAATGATGCAAGAATTTTGATCATGTAAAGAAAGCATGCCTAACAAAAATGATGTCTTGGTTAGCATAACTTGCCGAATCAGGTTTTTCATTCATTCGGTTTGAGGTTGACTTGTTAGTCATGGAGTTGATTTGGGGAATCAGTTTACAATGTAGAATTTTATTAAGTGCACATCCAGTTTTTTTTTATGAAGGGGATGTGCCCAATTTATACTCATCCTTTTGTATGAGCATATCCCTAATACATGCTATGAGACAAAAATATTGCCATGTTTTGAATTTTTTGGTAACCCACAGGAGATCAGCTTCAGCTAGTTGCAATTTAAAAAAAAAAAAAAGTAACAGCCAAAATCTATTATCTGGGTCAAACGGGATGACCGCCTGGATCAACAGGTCACTGACCAAATCAACATTTTTGGGCAAAAGAACAGTTCAAGGGTAAAATGGATTATGGAACCAGTTGCCTGGCCGGTTTTTGGGCTGAATGATTCAACCATCCAGGTCAATAACAGTTTGAAAACCATGGTATGGAGACATATTAAAGGATTCCCTATCTTATGGAAAGTTCAAATTGGCCATAGAATTTGTCCATGTAGCAAAAGTAGGCCGAATTTTCCTCTATCCCTAGGGCTTTAAGTTCTATTTGTTTTTATGATGCTTGGGGCTGAGTTAAATCATGTTGTCAAACATCCCTTAATTAGAAAACATTTTTTATTAATTTGTTTGAAATTGAACTCATTATACCAGTTTATGCATTTTTATATAGGTCATGGGTAGGAACCAATAAAAATTGGCTCAGCCAGGAATCAAATGAGTCACCGCAATGACTTGGCTCCCCATGCTTGGGTGGTGGAGTAAATTTGGCAGTCAGAAAGCAAAGGTTAAGACAACGGTGGTCATAAGTTGTTAATTACATCTGTTTCTTCCCTCTTAATGGTCCTCTACTGAAAATTTCTCTTGCGTACAAGCTAGGATATCTATATATTTCTTTTCGTTTTCTTTGGGTGTGTCTAAGTGCAGACACCTAACAATACTGGATATACAAACTTACTATTTGCTATGTCCAGAAAAAGAAAAAAAAAATCTAATATTTCTGTGATGTTTGCATTATCAAATTAACAAATTGTATACGTGCTATGTGTGTGAGAGGGGAGGGGGTGATATTTTTATATCACACACTAGGGAAATAAAGCTCACCAGGTACTCAAGATAGTGAAGATGAATCAATGGGAAAACGGATACTTTTCTAGAACGCATGGCAGGTGAAGCAGCCACTCAAAGATCCAATCTGCCCAGCCTTACGGAAGGATACAACTTTACTGGAAGTCCTGGCTACCTGATGGGCCTGGTTGGCTGCCACTGAGCTCCTCATCTCATGTGCTTTCTTCTGGGCCAATCTCAGCTTGCTCATTATCTTATCCATTGAAGATGATCGTTTCTTCTCAAGTTTCATCTGGATCAAAGTTAATTAAACCCAAGTATCAGAATATTAAAAGCAACAAACACTAATGCCTTGTCTCACATGAATAATAGGAGATATATTTCTACCACAAATATTTTCTGCTTAACTTATTTTTAATTATCGGTTTCTCTAGATCCCACGTATTTCAAGCCTTAAGAACCTATAAGAGAAATTGGCCCCTTAATAAGAACCCATGGAACATTAAGGCTATGCTTGATTTGAAGGAATAGGTAGAGAAAGGAAGGGAAAGACAAGAAAACCTATATAAGGTTTGTAAAGGTTTCTTTACCTTTTCCTACCTTTTTCTTCAAACCAAACATAGCTTAAGTGAACACCAATCTATAGCAGCTGCTTCCTATAATTTTTTATCCTCCTTTTGTTCAATTTGGGCAGATTCTCCAGAATTTTATGTTTTCTCAGTTTCTTATTTTCCAACTAAGTTTTGACTCTGTAGAGTACTAAGCCAAGTATCAGAGGTGCTGTGCAAAGCATCTCTAATCCCTAATTCCGATCTCAAAACGGTTCGTCGGTTCCAGTTATCATTGGCAATTGATTCAAAGACCATGAGGCTAATGTAGACCATAGCTAATTGAGGGGTTGAAGAATTATGGTTTTGATTGGCTATCTCATCTCTATGTAGCTGGAAAAATGGGACCTTCACCAAAAAGGGTTTTCAGTAGTCCAAAAATAAAATATTCTTCCTTTAATAATGGAAAAATTTTAGGTCTGTGAACAGGATTATAAAATTTTCTAGCTTTTCCGACCCATGAACAGGATTATAAGAGACTAAAAGTCTAAAACAAAAGTGTAGCAAAGACCAAAAACATGAATGTAGCAAAAACGCAAATGTGCGATGAATGGCTTGAAAAGCTAGAAAAGACAGGATTACAAAAGAGCATATTTGTGAGAAACCACAACAGATGGTAAAATAAGGAAAAGTACATTAAAATGGTTTATCATGTGCATACACAATATCTATACTATATATAAAAGTGTGGATGCAGTGTGATTTTTTTTTTAAACTAAAATTACCCTCTATTTATTTGTTCGAAAAAAAATATAAAAGTCATTTTATTATAAATGGCAGCTTTATGGCTATTAAAGTGCCCATATTTATGTATTTAGTCCATCTCTAATTGTAAGGATCGAAAATATAACTTCAATTATTACTTTTCACCTCATTTAATCTCCTCTCATTAAGTCTTATACTTAAGATATTATATATCATTTTCTCTTATTAAATCTAATATTTAAATTATTTTTCACTAATAAATGCTACTAATTAGATCTGTGCCAATATTTATAACAATATAAATCCATATATTTTAAAACTAACTCAAAAACAAAACCATTCTTTATCCAAATGGTGACTAAGTGATTCAACCATCTGAATCAAATTGATCAACTTATGAAGTCATACTTAAGTAATAAAAATTTTAAATTAGAAATAAATATAGAAAAATATAAAAATATAAAAAATAGACACATTTTGATATTTTCATTAATCAAAATAAAAAAAATAAATGTAATAAACGAGAATTATTTTCATTGGTAGTGAAAACGAAATACATAATTTAGAACTAGCCAAAAATGAAATATAAAAATTAGTAATAAATAGTTCAACTTTTGGATTAAATGTGTTAACCTTTAATGTCATAAATAAATAATAAAAATTAATAAAATATACATAAATTAAAAAAAACATTCAGACACATGCATACTATCATATTAAACAAAAAGAAAGTGTCACATATCAGAATTATTTTTACACACAAAAATACAAAAAAAAATAATAAAAAATTCAACACATCTATAATTCTATATTTACACTAATATTAAAAATATGAATAAGATAGTCCCACTTTCTTTTGACTAAAATACATACTCATTTTTGAATTTAGTCCCTGTTTAATTGTAAGGTTTAAATTATAAATGGAACTACTACTTTTCACCTCATTCAATTCCCTCTATTTAAATCTTATATTTTTTTGATAAACGAACAAGAAAAAAAGATACACCGAAAAGATAAAACATTACAAAAAGAAGGGTCTAGCCAAGTAGGTAGGTTTGACAATGATACTTGAAACTTCACAATTCAATCCGATTATCACATATTTGGATGATATATTTATCTAATCAGATTTGGATTTTCCAATTTGCATCTGATTAATTTTAAAAAACAAAAATAAAAATAAAAAAAAATAAAAAATACATAAAATTTAGAATATATTATTAGTATCATTATTATCATCTAGAATTATCAATGTACAAATAATAGATTATGGATATGACATTGAATAGAATGGAATGGTGGAACAGACCTAACCTTGGCATGTTTTTGCACTAAGTGGGTGCTCTCAGATTCGAACCCGTGTTTTTCAGGCTTGTTAGCCTGAGGTTTTACTAGTACACCAAAGTAATGGCCCCTGCCCTATTGTAAGAGGATGAAATAAATAATAAATAATAGAAGTATGAAAGGGAACCTCTAGTTTCCGTATTGCTGCTTCAGCTTTTGCTTTCTGCAAGTTCTCCCACGCAGTGATCTTGGCTTCCTCTCTTCTACACCTGCATGATAAATAGATATTTTCATCTTGTTCAATCATTTCATTCATAAACATAATTTCTTTTTGGGAAATAAAATTAAAAAGAAGTTATATACTTTGATAGGCATTTTGCTGTCTCAGCAACTTCCCAAGCTGAAGGCTGAGTTTCTGTGGCTTTCTTGTTCCAGTCCTCAACATTTGCTGAACCCTTCTCAGGCACTCGGGCGCCATGTTTCTTAGACCACCTTGTCACAGTGACCCGTTCATCTACTTGCACGTCCCTGATTTCTGATTTAAAGGAATGGCGGCCCTGCAGCTCCACAATTGGAAGGAGTGGAGGAGGTGAGGGAGAGAAAGAAGGCCTACCATTTGGTGATGATTGGGTGCTACTCTCAGGGCTCATCTGGGTTGCCACATCCCTTCTTGAAACAGAACGAGATATCATGGTTGCTGCATCCTTGGTGCCATCAAGTTTCTCATCTGGAGGTGATTCAATGGAACCAATTATTATCAGAGATGAAAAAGTAAGAATATAAGAGTTTGATATACTAAAAGCATTTGTTTGGATCTTTAGAATGATTAACTATTTACATTTAACTGTGCATAAATTAATTGAACAGTACGTCCCAATGCCAAATAAAAGCAACATACGAATATAAGATAAAGTGAAATAACAATATAAAGTCAAAAGGTATATGGCTTTAACCTAATTTGTCCAAGCATATATCTCGGACTCTTGCCTGATGTGCCTTAGCAAAATTTTCCACTCTTATAGGTCCTTAATCGAATTTATGTCATAATAAATTGATAAGGATTAAATGTTCACATGACAACAGTAAATTGACAAGGACGTCCAGCAATTTGCAACAAACGAGGCCTTAGTGTAACATTAATAGAGAAGTCCTAAAGCCCCGTAGCGTAGTCTAATCAACCTTAATTAGTTAATTCTGTCTGTTTAGTGAAAACAATGTTTTTTTTTTTTTTTTCATTTAAAACAAAATATGGTGAAGAAACAAGGCCAACCAGAAACCGGCAAGAGAAAAACTAGGCTAAACAGCAAGAGAAAAACTAAAAGAACCTGCTACTCAGTAACGAGAGGAGAAGCTAAAATAAAACCAAGGATCATCCTTCAAGATATCATAAAGCTAGTCCGGGAAAGTTCCCAACAAAGTTGACGAGGATGGAAGACTCTTTTGAGCTGTCGGTACGAGCTGCTTTGTTAAGATCTCTATTGATACCAAATTTATGTTAAAATTAGAGATAATGATGGTTCAACCTAGGTCAGAATTTATAGGCACAAAATACAGTTGGAATAGGTGCCAGTTTGGAATTGATGTCAATTCAGGGGCCGGTATTGACACATAGGGTGAGGGTAATTGACCTTTTGAAATGTTGTAGATCTGTAATGAAAATCAGAATTCTGCAATAGGCCTCTCTGTACTTCTCCGCTAAAATTACAGAAAGAGAGTGGCGCCTAACCGTTGAGAGCATCTGTTGACCTTTTTCGTATGACATCCTATTAAATGCCGACAAGTGGTCCGATATGTTTTGAATTTAATTAGGTATATTCAAGCATTGGTCCAGAAATGTGACAGTTTGATTTGCCTCATTTAGACATTGATATAGTATGGGATTTGGTCCAACTAAGTAAGCATTTACTAAGTTGGTGTTTGACAATCCATTTTAATTCAAATTTATCAAGATGGTTCCATTGTAAGATTTTTATATTTATCTATCTTGATTCGCATTTATAAGTTAGCATAATTGTAGAATTTTTGAATTTGTCTTTAATTAAGATTTTCTTTTTTGAAGAGATTTAATTGAAATATTAATAAGGAGTGTTCAATTAAATTTAAAAATTTCTTGTAGGAAGCACAAGGGTATAAAGAAGTCTATATAAAGAGTAGATAGACCAAAATTAGGAGAATTTTATTGATTTTCTCTTAAATATTCGGTGAAGAATTGTTCTTCTTCCTTTTTTTCTCAGCTTTAGTGATTTGTTTTTGAACTGCACCAGAGTCAGACATCTATAATAGCATATGAAACAAGCTATCAAAACTGAGCAATGAGATAGTGGTACATCAATAAGTTTAATATAAGATGCTCATTGCCTAATTTACTCAAGTTTATCAAAGGTTCAAAACTATTTTACAAATAGAGAAGAAAACATTCTTTTTATTTTTGTACTGATGGACAGTTGATGTCAGTAAAAATATTGGCTGATTTACGCTAATTCATTCCTCAAATTTATTTTGCAAATGTTAAACCAAATTTTTCTTTTTTTCTTAAAAGCTACTTTGATGAACCAAACGACGCTCTACATTAACACACGAAGGAACGTCAAGCTCATCTACCAGCAGCCCAGCACTACTCTCCGGTCTCCAAGACAAACATCTCAGAGCTCCGAGGCAGAACGCTAATTTGAAATACAATGTCTCACGGTATCTCTGATCTAGCTATCTTTACATAGAGTCCAATTTTGGCAATGTACTCTAGAGTCCATAATGTAAAGTAAATGATGTGTATCTTGCTCAATGCTCTCTGTTATAAATCCTGAGTTTCTAATCGCCAAATGCTAAACAATCTAAAATTCTGAATCCCAAACTAGGGTGATCATCAAACTGATAAAAACTATTTCTTCTGTTATGAATAAAAAATAAAAAAAAATCCTATTTCTTATGTTATGAATAAAAAATAAAAAAAAAGCCTATTTCTTCCGTTCAACTCCGATTTTTTTTTTTTGGTAAGAGTTGCAGAGTAATGAAGTATAGAAAGACGTCCATCCCAAGAAAGTTAGACTTTAGAACCGAATACCGACACTCTAAAGATAATGAAGGAATCAATGGCCATGAATCATTACCTTGTAAGCCGGTCGTCGAAGACTGAGCCAACACATCCGACCACCCGTGCACGCTAGCGGAACGCGCAATACAGGGCTCCGTCTGAGCATGGAGAGAGCCTCGGCCAGAAGCACCATCACGACGACCACCGCCACCAGATCGACCAGATGGACAATCTGCAATTAGTACTCCAGTTGAGAAAGGGGAACCCGCCATGAAACTCCCAAAATTCCCGCCGTCATACATTGGCATTGCAGGCGAATACGCCGAATAGAAAGCCATTCCCGGAGTGCCAAGCGGGCCACTCTTGGACTTGGGCCGCCTTTGAGGATGGGGCATTGAAGACCGGCTAGCTCCATCTCCTGATACTGGACTGAAAATCCACTTTTCTGCGTCTTCCCATTTAGATGGCAACGTTCTTCCATTGCTCAAAGGCAACAGAGCAGCACTAGCATACCTCCTGCTGCCATTTACCGGCAGCGGCACTCGTTCTGAGCTCCAACCTTTCTGAACCCCTACACTACCATGCCTATAATTCGGCGTCCCCGGGCTAGGAAACGTACCAGATCTGCGAGAAGAACCGGAGCTCTTCTTCATGCCTACTAATCCTGGCGAAGAGCCGGTGGCATCGCTTCCTCGACTATTCAGATCTAACGAGGCGGGCCTTTGCCTCCCTTGTTTCTTTGCGGTTGTAAGAGGATCAGATTGGAGTCGCCGGATCTGACATTCTGGGAAACAAACTGGTTATAGTGTTTACAACCCGGAGAGGAAAAACAAGTTAGAATCAGGACTCGATACCTATGAGAGCAGTGGAGAAAGAATCAAAATCTTTTCCTCTATCTAGGATTTGATTATCGTCATCTGTCTCTATTTCTTCTTCTTCTCGATCTGTATCTAAACGAAGGCTAGAGTTAGTGACTGAAAATTTGAAATGTTACTCTATTTACTTGTTATTTGTTCCCCTTTTTCATTACAACCATGCTAGTCAATTGGTACCTTTTGCACTTTCGCCTTTTCTGACAGGATGGCTGTTCTTCTGTACCGTAAGTGGCCTCTTCGGATTTAGATCTGGACCACTCGAACTATCGTGGAGATCACTTCCCGCCAAATGCTGGACCAAAACAAAGATTCTAAAGTTGAAGAGTGGATGGATTTCAAATTTCAAGTTGCATGGTCGAAGCTCATATAATTACTACCAGATTGAATGCTTTTTTTTTTTGATAAAAGTTTTGAATGCTGAAAACCCCTTTCTGATCTTTATAGTGGTCTGGTCATTTCTTATTATCATTTTCTATTCAAATTTCGAAATATGAATCTAGCTGAAGAATCACATATAAGACAACAGGCGGGAAAAAAGAAAGCGAAGAAGCGAAGAGGACCACTGTTTTTCACGTTCAATTCAAGTGCTTCTATTCTTCGTTGAAGGAAGTACAGAGGTGGTTTTAGACGAAAAAAAAAAGGTAGTACATACCAAAATAAAAAGACGAGAAAATGAGTAAAAAGCTTCAAGTTATGCTTGCAAGTTCAACGCAGATGATCCAAATAGCATAGATCATTCGGAGATGAAAAATAGAAGGCAGCCTTGCTTTTCTCAAAACTTGGCTCAGAAAAAAATAGAGAAGTACATAAGTTGCAGAAAAAGATTTACGTGCATTCTCGGATGGAGGGAAAAAAATAAAATGTCAAGTAGAGACAGAAGTGGAGAGGAGTGAGATTACCTTGGAGAGTTCGGAAACGAAGGATTCGTGATCGTGAACATCCGACGCAAAGGAGCAACGATCAACACTTCCGGAAGCGGAAGAGACGAGACTTAAGTTGGATTCTTGGGTGAAAATCACAGAATTGGGACTGTCATCCCGACCCTGGCAAGCCGATCTCTCCGGTTTCGTCTCCTGAAGCCCCAGCATTCTCATTTACTTGTAATTTTCTCATTACAGAGACAGACATCAGAGGATGAGAGAGAGGGAGAGGGAGGAGAGGGGAGATTCCTTTTATTGTTAACCAGAAAATTCGGTACAATGGCGGGTATTTTAGACGAAATCCAATTATTTTTCGGCTTCTCGCTCAGTCGGTCGTAACTCTTATGTTTTAAGTTTTTTATTAGCAACCTAATCGGAAACCTCATTTTTGTTTTCTCTATATGGTATCGAGATTCGATAAGAGGATAAGGAGAGTATTGGAAACCTCTTATACCGGTGGATTGGTGTCAGATTGGTCTGGTTACAGTACAAAGCCCCGAGTATTCGTACTAGATTCCAATCTAGCGTAAGAAAATTGTTGAAGTCATTTGAGGAAGGAAAGAAGAAAAAAACAAGTTCACTGAATCACCGTAAGTCTGTAACTGAGCTGGAAAAGGAAAGCAAATTACGGTTTCTTTTCTAATATGTATTTTTGACTAGAAAATGTGAATTGAGTGAGTAAAGCCTGGAAGTAGTAACTGTGTCTGTGTGTAATCAGTAATGTGACTCTTTTTGGTAATAATACCCAAAAAAATAAAAAGGAAAAAAAACAGCCACCAAAAAGTCGGGTATCCGGACCCGACAAGTAAAATAACAATTCTTTTTTTTTTTTTTTCTATATATTTTTGATAAAATAGAAAGATTTACAGCTCAGAGATTCATGATGTGAAAAACTGAAGAATAACAATTCTGGGGCGAAGTGTGGCTGTATTAACTATTAAATAAATATTGATAAATGCTTCTCAACTCTTGGCTTTGGCCCTGAAGAATAAGGTAGAAACTATAAAAAATAGCAGCATGTTTGAGCTGAGGGCCTTAAGACTGAGGGGAGGATTATCTGCTCTGCTCAGCTCTCTATCCAGTATCCAGAACCAGGATTTACATATAAGGTCAGGAGATATTACCCGGTCACCGCGATGTACATGAATGGCACGGGTGGACAGGACAGCTGGAGAAGTAATAAAGAGTTGCTTTTTCTGCGTACCATGTATTTCCACTTTTCACTTTCGGAATTCAGATTCGAGGCCAAAGTTGATGGGTTTCTTTGACTTCTTGTCATCTTTTACATGGACTTAATGAAGATCGTGCCATGCACGGAATTTATCAAGGAAAATGAAATAATCAAAATTTATAATTAACAAAATAATGCAAATATGCAATGTTGTTTAAAATATTTAAATTTTATTTTTAATAATTTGTTATAAAGTTTTTTTATTAATTTAGTAATTTATATTAATTATATTAATATTTTTAAATAAAATAATAAATTATTGCTAATTATTTTTTCATAATATTTGTTAGTGTCCTATTTTATTTATTTTTTTCTTTATCAATGCTTAAATGTTTCAATTTTTTTATAAGTATCACTTGAATATTTAAAATATTTAAGTATCAGTAAATATAAAAAGTTAAGCTATAGTCATAATTAAATTTATCTATAGTTAGCGTTTTTAAACATAATTAAATTAATCTAAGCCCAAACTTAAGGTTTAAGACTTTGGATTAGGCTTGAAATAGTCCCCGTCCTGATCCAATCCACCCAAATTACACGCATCGTAACATTCGTAATTAAACTGGACCAAACTGAGTACAACCCATGCATGCATTATTTTTGGGTTTTTAACTATTTTTAGAAGTTAAAGTAGCTATGAGGGATAGGCTACCCCCATCGAGTGTAATTTTGATAGTGTATTAGAAATTTTTAAGGTTGCCTAGCCTAGTCCCTCCCACACCTTAAGTGTAATAATATTTATTTGGGCCTACAGGCTTGCTCGTGTTAATTATGAAACTATGCTTTTTTTACAAATTAAATTTTTATTTAATTCTTGTTTAGTATAAAAAATATATAACATTTATATATATATATTAATATAAAATTTATTATTTAAACATTATATAATAATATTTACCATATATGCATATAACTTTCAAGTTAAGTTTATTAGGGGTTGCTTAGTTTGGGCCCTATCCGCTAGGCCGTCATTGGACACCAAAAGTTTGATACCCAATTAGACTCCAAATCCAATTATCCCATATTTGGATGTTAGAACTTAGAACTTGCATCTAGTTAATAGTTCAATTTGACGTGGATTTAACCCCATCCAATTTGATTAAAATCCACATCTAATAAAAAATATTATTTTGTATATATGTAGTATAATTATGTATACACATAGATATTATGTGTAATTATACATATATGCACTTATACTTTAAAAATTCAAAATCCAACATAATAATATCTAGATGTTGATGCAGATCTAGAAATTTTGTAAGTGGATGTTGATGTGGATGTAATTGGATTTGATTTGAACCTAATTCGTTTACAACCTTACTACACACATTATGTGGGCTTGGTGCATATTTGAGATAGACTTAACTCAAAAGAAAATAGTTGCTTAAGGTTAAAAATTTAGATATCTAATCAGGTTATGCTAAATTATTAATGATTTGTTACTTTTTATTATTAATTTTAATTATCCTATCAAAATTTTTATTGAATTCTTAATTTTTAGTAATTTTAATATTTATTAGTTTTAAGTGAAACTTTAGTGGATTTTCAAATTAATAATTTTTAAAATAATATTTTTATTTTGGTTGTTTTATGTTTGATTGTTTAACCTCAACCTATCTATATTATTTGGTTTATTAATGTTTTACTTCATTATGTTGTATATTTCCACACACTCTATTTCTCTCTCTCTCTCTCTCTCTCTCTCTCTCTCTTAAATGTATTTTTTAAATGTAATAATAGAATACATTAAAATAAGAGGCCTTAGAAAACCCAAAAGACTCTCTCTCTCTCTCTCTCTATATATATATATAGTGTACAACTTTATTGATCTAATCAAAATAGATAATGATTATCTTTTATATTTAAAAAAACGAAAATAGAAAAAATACAAAAAATGGAAAAAATAGATAAATAGCTTCTCTCAAAGGAGAGACATGCTGACATGGACCATCCAATTTTATTATATAATAATGGGGACCCGTGCAATGCACGGACCACGGGCTTTGCTAAAAGAAGTTGAGGCAAAAGGAGATAGGGGTGCAACTTGAGTAAGCCTAACCCGAGCCCGATCTAACTCAACCAAATATTTTGTATAGGTTGGGCTTGAATTTTCAACTTCAAGTTGGGTTTAGGCCAAAAAACTCAAGCCTAACCTAAATTCAGGTCGGGCTTGGGTTGAGGCCTTGGGTAGCCCGAGCCTGATTCAACCAATTTGAGCCTGTACAACATTTTGTGATATACATATCTACATATTATTAATATATTCTACCTAGAAATTGGGCTACAAAGCTCAATACGTCCAATCCCAAGCCTAGCTCAAGATGTTGGGTTAAAGCTCGGGTTAGGCCTAGGTTGGCAAGAGAAAAATTACTGGTAATTTTCAATAATTACTAATAATTTACTAATATATAACAAAAATAGAATAACAATAATTACTAATAATTTACTAACTCAGGCTTGAGTTTACCAACTTAGGTCCAACCCAAGCTTAGCCTAACATCTTGGGGTGGACTTGGGCTTAGGTGTATTGAGCTTTATAACCCAATTTTCAATTAGAACATATTGATAGTGTGTAGATATGTATATCATAGTATGTTGGCACAAGTTCAAATTGGGCTAGGTCGAGCTTAAGCTACATGAGGCCTCAACCCAAACCCAACATGAGTTTAGGTTAGCCTTAAATTTTTTGGCCTAAACCCAACTTGAAGTTCAAAAACTTAAGCCCAACTTGTGCAAAAGCTTGGGTTGGGCTCAAGTTAGGCCCACCCAACCTAAGATACACATACACCCCTAACTCTTTTTGCCTCAAATTCTTTTAACAAAACTTGTGCATGGCAAGGTCCACTAGTAATTAATAGCACCAATTTTAATTTATAGTTACTAATAGTAATATTAATTATTAATAACAATAATATTTTATGGTATTTTTTAATAATTCACCAAAAATAGTTAATAATTATTTTTAAATTTTATAATTAATATTTACAAATTATTAATAAATTTATAATTATAGTTAATAATTTATTAATTATGAATTAATAAATTTTATAATTTTTAATTTATAAAAATATTACTATTATTAATAGTAATAATAGTTAATTAAATAACCAATTTAATTATTCATGAAACAATTATTAATTTTTAAATTTTAATATTAATAAAATAATTTATTATTACTGTAATTAATTAATTTGTTGGTAATATATCACTAATTAACTAGTTGTGAATTATTATTATATCACTAATATTAATTACTAAAAATAATAATATATTTTGGTATTTTAAATTAGTCCCAAAAATAATTAATTAATTTTGGTAAACTATTAGTAAATTGCCAACGATATTAGTAATTAACCCCAAAAATATTACTAAAATAAAAATTATTAATTATTAAAAATAGTAATACTGTTTAGGAATTTTTAATTAATCATGAAAATAATTAATTTATTTTGGTATGATTTATAATAAAATAAATAAAATTACTAATTATAAACAATAGGTAATATACCGTTCAAAGTAAATGGGTCAGATTAACAAAAACCAAACCGAACCCGATCCAATAAAGCACATCACTTTAGTTAAATGGATCGAATAGTTTGTGTGTGTGTAAGAGAGAGAGAGAGAGAGAGATGTGTCTTAGTTTGAAGTGGGGATTGGTTAAGAGTACATTTTAGGATTGACCGAATTAAGACTTTATGAGAATTTTAAGAACAATAAATTAGGAGTATAGAGAGGTTTTAGGAGAGAAGGGATAATTATTTAAAAAAATGAAATTAAATGGTTATGTTCACTGCTCAACTCAAATTATCCCGAGTCCTTCACACCTAATCCAACCTGTAAACATTTTAACCTAAAAACCCCCAGTATAATAATATGGGGGGAGGGGGTGTCACTTTACCATCTAAACTGTCAAAAGTTAGCATATATATACCACCTGATTGATCACTTCTTTTGTGATACCAGTTGATTGGTTCTAAGTTTTTCTGGTATTTCATAATTTGTTTTACTTCTACATGTGAAATAGGGTTTTAACAAAAAATCTAAGGTTTCCCAACAAAAAACCTCTCAACACTGAAGAAACAGAATAGCAAATAAGAGATCTGCAAATTGTTCCCAAACACGAGAGAGCTCACTGCTAATCAGTTGTTGATAAATCAATCAGTTTGCAAGCCTCGTGTGCCGTGTGAAATGGGATTCTCATTTTTAGGGAGGAGGCTGGAAGTCTGGAACAAATGGATTGGAGAATGCCATTTCGCCATAAGACTCGGTTTGGAAAGAGTACAAATCCAAAGACGTACAATATAAATAAATACAAGGGTGTGCACCTTACAAATTTATGTTGTTGTATTTCTTTCAAATTGAGCCTAAATGGAAATGAGAATCCCATTTTGTCTGCCTGTAATTGGAATGGATAGATTCTAGACCCCTATTGCTGTCAACCAAATAGATATTTTATTGATTTGGCCCTAATTGTACCCCTAAAGTTAGAGCTGCAAAAAGATTCAAACACATAAACAAAATGATTTGAAAATTAGGGATGATAATGGGGTGGATCGAACTTACTGGCCATCGTTTGAGGACCATGTGCTGGCTTATATTTGTTGTATGTAGTAGGTAGATAGATGACAGAAAAAAGGGTAGAGTAGAAATCGATTGTGTCGAATTGCAATGTGACCACCCGGGATTTCAGACTACTGCTGCACTACCCACCACCCAGGGCCACCATCTAACCTTGTTCTCTGAGTTTTGAATCTTCTTTATCTCACTGCAAATAGGGATGCGTGTCCCGTCGTTATTGCAACAATATCTTTTTCACGTACTCAAACCCAAACTTATTAGCCCAACTTCCCTTGACGACTGACGACCCTATAGTTCATGTCGCTTTGTGGAACATCCACCTCACATTATCTCATACCATATCTATTAAACTGTTATCTTGGAAAATTGACTCCATTTTTCTCCGATTCTGTTGAGGAGGAGGGGAGCCTTGGCCCAGCTTTAAGCTAGTGGATGGATCATTCATTGCTTCAATTTTCTGCTTTGATATCCTCTTTATGTGTGAGTGTGACAGTGAGTGCTACTTTACTTCACTTGAGTCATCATTGCCCATTGGATACTTAGAAGAAGAGGAAAGATTAATATTACACCGGTAAGACATACACCACCGGTGTCCACCGGAGGCTGCAGGGTAGATGGAGACAGCTTTCTGCCATGCCAAAATGGTTGAGGTCCACATTGGTTGAGAAGAATATGACCACGGTCACGGTGGAAGGCAACTCTTCTGGCAGTAACGAGAAGTTCCACACGTGTCAAAGGAGTAAACACAAAAAAACAAACCCCCCCCCCCCCGCCCCAAATGTCAGGATGAACTAAGCTAGAAGCCAAACCCCATCACATGGCTTGAGCATGGTCCTCATGTTGTAACTCTGTCATTTAGCATAATCAGGTCCTCCACTACTCCTCCCCCAAGGAGGTGACAGGGAAACCGTGTCAGCTCTTCAGTACACCAAAATTACAGCTTAAATGACACACAGTCAGAATCTGGCGTAGATGGCGTTTGGCAAACCAGAAAAATACATTATCACACACAATATAGTGCATTGAGCACAACAAAAGATGTTAAACATGCCATTACCTACTCAACTACATTTACTAACTACCACCAAAGCAACAGAAAGAATAAGATTAAAAAAAACTCCATCGAATTAATTAATGACAAAACCATTGGTTAAATTTTTGAAATACTATGCATCACCTCAATACACCCTAACGCACGCTGTATTTGGTTTGAAGGAAAAGATAAGAAACCTATACAAGATTTGTAAAGGTTTTTTAACTATTTCCTTTCTTTCCCTACCTTTTCCTTCAATAATACTGCATGTTTTTTGAATATACAAGTAGTCTCCAGAAAAAAAAAAAGTAAGAATTTGATGAACTTCCTTCGACTTAAATATGCCTTGAGCAGCATAATGGAAGATATTGGAAGTATGGTACCTATCCTATATCATATGTATAATGAGTTCAAATCAGCCTCCCACAAAACTGTCTTCCACAACGTTCCACAGTACATCTTTGTCGTGTATTGGGAACATGAGTTAATTATCTATTTTATATAGGGGTGGTAATTTTTCACTCAATCTGCTGAACCCACATGACCCACCCAGTATCTAACCCGCCCAATCTGTTCATTTACTTGGCGGGTTGTTTAATCCACCCATTTAAATGGGTTGGGTTGGGTTGTGGATAACCGTTGGGTTAACCATTACAAACATTAGTATTAATTCCTTAGTCTTTTTTTTTATTTTCTTCATTTGAATTAAATAATTTATAATTAATGCATTAATTTTCTATTAATTATTGACTAAATTTAGTTTTGTCTTAAATCAACACACTTCATCCAATATAAATCCAAATCAATTTGACCCAAGTTGGACCAGTTCAACGTGGTCTGACCCGATCCAACGTATACCTATCCGGGTCGACCCAAATCAGAAATAGACCTCGAATAGGATGGCTCGGTACCACTTGCTTTGCCCGGTTTGGGTCATTCGGTCCAACCATTATTCACACAGCCCAGCTCAACCGACACAAGACGATCCGGGTCGACCCGAATCCAAAGCGGGTCGGCCCGGGTAGGGCCCGAACCCTAAACCACCCTGCTTGCTTTGTCCGGTTTGGATTGTCTAGTTTGGTTCATATGCATTCAACCCGACCTGAATCCAGCCCGGTTTGATTTACTTCTTTTGACCCGCTTCGGGCCAATTAGTTCGACCTCAAACCTGTGCACAAACCTGATATGAGCTGACCCAAGTCAATCCACCATTGATTGAACCGGTTCGGTCTGGTCCAATTGGATTGAACCGACCCGGTCGGGGTCTGGCTCGACCGAACTGAATCGGTTTAGGCAGGGTCTAGTCCAACTGGACTGATCCAGATCTAAACGGTTCAACCACTCTTGAACTTGATGTGATTACCTTGAAGACAATCCAATTAGATAGTTCAAGTTGGTTTGACCGGTTTGAACCTATGTGGTTTGTCAAATCCAAAACCCAAACATAGTTAAATGACTTTGTTGCTTGTATAAAAATAACATGCATGTAATGTGATTTAAACCTTCACCACTTGTGTAAATAACAATTACTATTACCATCAAGCTACGACTAACTTATTTGTTAAAAAAGGAGTTAGTTTTTTGTTTTAAGTACATAAATATAAGATTAATGGGATTGGGCAGGTTAAATTAGGTTAAAGTAGGTTTGAGTTGAACCCAACCTATTTAATTTTATATAACTGAATCATTAATGGATTGGTGGATTAAATGATTTAGGTTAAAACTCAACTCAAACCAAACTCAACCCAACTCGCCCGATTACCACCACTAACTTCATATAATATAATCTAGTGTAAAAACACATGTTATATAACCATAATACATCCTGATTTGGATATAACTTTTATGAACTATACGAAACCCAAGACAAATATCTGTTCACGTAACATAGATTTGGCAAGCCGTAAGCCTTGATAAATGACATTTAACTTCAAAAACTAAATATATATTCGACAAAATCATAGTGAATGAAATATACATAGGGGCAACATGGGTCGGGTCAGCCGGAATCCAACCAGCAAAAGTCAGATTGGGTCAGATTAGGTTGAAATTTGGGTTAGGATTGGAGCTTAAAAGTATGAACACGACTTACCTTTGGGTTGCGTTAAGATTGAAACTTTGACCAATCCAACTTAACTTCATATTTATATTTATAATATTATATAAATATGTATTTATATATAAATATTTTTATATTATTTATATATATTTGAATAACATATATTATATTATATTATAGGCCAGTTCCAAACTGGGTCTGAAGTGTTAGGCCCAAGCCTGACCCAGAATTTTGCGGACTTGATGGAGCTGGGCCAGGCCAAGAATGATCACACCCAAACCCAAAAACTTTGGGTTCGCATTATCTGGGGCCTGTTGTTATAATTTTAATTTAGATTTGTTATAATTTTTGGGAGCTGCTCATGTTCCATTTCTCTCTTTGTTTATTTGATATTAATGCTTCTGTTCTACATCTTCTATGCTATGCCTCAAAATGAAAGCTTCAAATCTTTCTTCGGCTTGCAGGAAGCATGTCGATTCATTAGTAAACCTTAAATAGCCTTTATCTCATGAGATGTCTCGCAGCCGGGCCACGAACAGTCCCTCGTCCAAATTGCATGCAGAGTTGGTC
This sequence comes from Nelumbo nucifera, assembly GCF_000365185.1. The sequence continues at coordinate 1,662,576 of NW_010729107.1, forward strand.
ATCTACAAGGGAAGAGATAGACAGTGCAAGGAAAGATGGGAAACTTCCAAGTTCCATCAGCTGTTCAGGTTTCTGACTTGGCTTTGACTTCAAAGAGTTGGATTACACGTATCACAAATCACAAGCAAAAATGTTTTAGTTTCAGGAAACATCATGAAGAATCAGAGTTCATAATGGACACCGATAGCGATCTAGACAAGGTTGCATTAACTGGTCGACAAACAGAAAATGCAGCAAAGTGTTGGATGCTCTAAGATGATTGGCAAGTCATGGGAGTATTATGGGGCCGTGGAGTTAGTTCTACTTGTTTTAAGGTAGAAAACTAAAATAAGAGAGAGAAATGTGAAGTTGGAAGCCAAGGTTCTTGAATTTATGTTTCTGCTAATCAATTTTGACCTTGCTCAACTTGTTGTTGGCCAACCAACTTATGGTGGCTCAGTTGGTCAGTTCTCTAGCTGGTTGTAGGAGAGGAGAGGCCGGGGATTAAATCCTGATGTCACCAGGGTTACTAGATACCCTTGCTAGAACCTTGGTCTAGAAGTTCCAACTTGACAATATCGTTGTTTGGAGGTCCCAATGGATCTCATTTTTCTAGCTTGCTTGGTTTGATGCAAGTGTCGGTCGTATCAGCTTTCGCTGCCTCAAATCCGAGGACTGAATCCAGTATGAAATAAAGATTACAATTCAAGGAAACTGCTTTCCCTTCACTCTTAAGATTGAATTCTAGCGAATTGAACACAAGTTGTCTGATGGAAATCTCTATTCAGTTAATACTTTGTTGGGAATTGAAACTGCTGCTGATGGAAATCTCTATTCAGTTAATACTTTGTGGGAAATCTCTATTCAGTTAATGCTTTCCCTTCAGTTAATACTAGAATAAGACAATGAGTGAATGACTCGGGCCCACATTTGAAACGAAAATGTTAAGGGCGTTTGGGGTTGCTTATTGGTCTCCTGATTTTCTCCTCCATTTGCTTGCCGGTTGAATATCTGTATATTTTTTACCATGTTGCTTACATAATTTCGTATGGATTTTTAATTGAGATTTACTTCCGTGGAACATTTGTAGGGTTAAATCCATGCTTTGAAATTCATGCTGTAGCATGGTGGCTTTACTGTAACCATAGTAAACATGTTATGCATGTACATATTTTTGTATTGAAACGTTTCAGATGCCACCAGCAAGAAAATAGATATTGGCATATTGTTCTCTGTCAAAATAAGTAGCTTTTATTTTATGTGCGCTAATTAATCAAAACCAACCACCATGAGCGTCATATATATAATAGTGGTCACTTGGAAAAGAACCTTTTCCTAGTTGTTACCCATCTTACCCATGTAAGATGTATGTAACAGAGCATCCCTATACAGATGAAAAATTCTGGGCAGTCTGACAGTCTGCACTGGTTGTGTTAATTTAAAACACCCAGGAATCTTCCATCTAGCAGCTATCAGCGCAGATTGTTACGGAACACAGAAAGTCTCCAATTGTTCCTTTTCTCCGCCCTCTCTCTGTTTACAAAATTACAAGGCATTTCCGCCAAAAGCCATATCCATCGATGTACTGGGAAACCCAGTATGGACTACAAATTCATGGAATTAATGTGATATGACCCTGCAATTCATATTCATCAGTGGGTACACATGTAATTAACTATGTCAATATTTATTCTCCTCACGCCAAAAGTTTGGCTGGAAACTTGGACATAGCCATCTCTAACCCGAGCCCGACCAAAAAGTGTGCAGAGATGGTGTTACAAAGCTTATGCAGCTCAACTGACAATCTGATTGATCATGTCTGAACACTTTAATCTCCAGTTCTCCATGCACGCGGGAATATGGAATGAGCCCAGATACAGTAAGGCATAAGCAGCAGAATACACCGTTACAAATGCTTTTAACCTCAAATAAAACATGTCAAAACTGTAGAAATTTGTTCCAAACAGACTGAAAAGATAAAGTGAATGACACTGCATAAAGATGCATTAAATTCAACATTCTTACATAAAAATGCAAGTCGTGAAGATGCATTATAAAAATTCGTGGGTCTACAATCTACATGCAAGGTTGTTATTGACCAGGCACCATATTAATGAAATTAGAAGAACCAAGGTTCGATGAGGGGTGAATATCAGAATCTTCTCAAGTAGATAACGAACGTTACCTACTGCACTGCATATTTTGCCTCCCTAACCTACCTGCCTTTGATGATCAAAAGAGAAGCAAGCGTATCACACTAACGGGAAAAGCCTACCCTGCATGATAATACTGCACTAAACTCGATAATTTACAACAAATACTTGTCTCCTGTCTATATTTACAGCTACCTGTTCTCCATGTAACATCTCACAACAGGTTATTTCTTGACCATCCAATCCTTCTACTCTACCATGGACCAGTTTGTGTCCTCCTTAAGCATTGCTTTTTATTATTTCCCCATTGCTGATTTATCATCTCCAAAACCTGCGAGAAAACAAAATTAACAGGGAAGAACAGATAAGCAAAAAAAAAAAAAAAAAAAAACCACTGGCCTCACTATTAAAATTAGTTAAAGAAGGCACGAGATTGATGTTTCTTCATGTGGGGGGGTAAAGCAACTAAAGATCATATTGCCACATGAGCAAGACTGAAAGGTTTTTTACTTGCAGACACAAAACTATAGCCTCTTTTTGTCACCTTAAAAAACTATATTTGGTTGTTTATCACATAGAAGGCCGGTGTACTTTACTGGCCTTCAGCAAAAGAAAAGGATCATTCTGGATAACAAGGGAAAATTCATATGGATCATTCTGGAAAATGACAATTAACACAAAAAGATATTTTAGTCCCTTGTCAATCCTAGTTATGCAGGGATCACGAACAGTATCTTTGCTCTGCTCCATATTGGATATGGCCAAAGCAACTTTAATCTGGATGAAGCTAGGAGAGTGAACAACCTAGTAATTAATCTCTTTGACACCAAGAGATTTCCTTGCCAAGTAGAATATGCAAAAAAACTTGCGAACAACAATCTTCTTTCAATTGATTGACACTGCATTTTAGGTAATTTAACGTACATTTGCATATTGATTACAAGCATTCTTGGTTATGCCAACTTGTACATCAATTGTGGTCCAACAACTAATATGTCTGTCTCCCAATGAACTCTGTATGCTTGATAGGACACTCGAAGAACATCATGGTTGGTTAGCCTGTTGAATCTCACTCATTACCCTAGTTAAATTAGAGATATTTTGTCATCCTTCCTTCTTTGAATAAGCTGAGATTAACATTGAATGCCCTTGTTCAAAGATGAGTTCCTATGGAGGCCAACCAATTGATTGTGGTCTAGCTAGGATGGGAGTTGGAAGGGCATTATTCTACAGTGGTAGCTCCATGGCTACGTAATTCTTTGGTTGGGCGTGGGGCTCTGTTACATACTTTGTGCCCAAAGAAAACAAAGAATGATTGGGGTGGCATATAATTGTTTCCTTCAAAAAGACAAGGAAATGTGATGGTGCTACTTACATGATGACATGAATTGTTCATTGGCAGACATAGCCAAAAGCCATAAGGGCTTTGGCAACATGACTTGTTCATTGACAGAAGTGTGATGGTGCCACTTACATGACAACATGATTACTTAATGTGAAGAAAAAGAGTTAAGTCTATAAGTGAAAGGTCCATAAACCTGATTTTTCTGCATTTGCATAATTTCCGCCTGCAACATTTAAAGTATGGTCAAGCAGGGTTTGGCACAAGCCAAACTTTTTAATCTTCTAACTATACAAAAAATTCAACTACATCAATTAAAAATACCTGTTTCTTCTGCAATTCTTGGTTCTCATCTTTAAGTTTTGCAACTTCTGCTTCCAATTCCATGGTATATGCCTGACAGTTGCAGAAAATGAAAAGAAAAGAAAAACACATAAGCACATGATTTATAATTAGAACTAGGGCAATATAGCCTGAATGGAATGGGTATTTCCACTGTTCAGGTTTGCATTTCAATGTCATGTTATAACTGATGGACATGCCACTACTCCAACATTTGCACTATAAACTCAGTCACTCAACACATGGTAGACCAAGTTTAGATACACATGCATGTGTACATGGTGGTATGATATCTGGCCATTATAAAACTACTTATATTATTTCATACATTATCATTGCACCTGCTTTACATTATAATATTGTTTCTTAACATAATAAAATTCCTTTTCCACATAATTACTCAGGGTGCAGCACCTTCATACTATAATTTAATCAGAATATCTACATGTTAGTAAAGAAGTGTATTCCTCCCTTTATTATTACATAGGTGCATGTGGAGTACTGAATGTGGAAGTGGACAAATGAAGGGGGAGTGGATGTGTGTTTTCAAATAACTAACAATTATCTAAACTTATTCTCTTTTAAGTTATTTTGTTAATTGTTATAAAACCTTATTCATTAAGTTTAGATTCTTATTAGAGTAAGGGAAAACTAATGGTCTAAGCAAATGCAAGTTGAGCCACAACAAGATTCTAGTAGGACAGCTTTGGTTACTTGTTAGTAATAGATAAAGCAACATAGACATGTAGAACAGTTTCACCAGACAATGACACATAAGCATGGATTCAACCCCAACTTTCAAGGTTACTATCCCACACTTGAATGGCATTTATTTCAGCAATGGTCTGAACTCTAAAGGGGTGTTTGCCAATGTGCATGGTTTTGTTTTTCAATACAAAACAACTGCACGATTTTGCTGATGTTCAGTTTTGTTTTGTTTTAAAAAACAGAATCATACATATTGGTAAGCCTGTGGCGATATTGATGTGAAAATCGTTTGTCTCACTTAGGTATAGGGGCAAAAGACTAATTGAACAGTCTAATAGCTGGTTCCCTTTAGGGTATGTTTGGTTTGAAGGAAAAGGTAGGGAAAGGAAGGAAAAGACAGGGAAACCAATACAAGGGTTGTAAAGGTTTTCCTACATTTCCCTTCCTTTCCTTACATTTTCCTTCAAACCAAACATAGCCTTAAAGTTTCCCTTAGGATAGCTGGAGCCCAGATGTGAGTTCTATTGGGTAAAGCCAATGATTAGAGGCACTGAGGGTAGGATGGCATGGATTCTCTATTAAGCTGTGCCACAGAATCGACAGCTCCAAGTGGGCCAATGCAGTTATTTTGTTTTAATACAAAACACTACAAGATTTTGCTGATGTGGCAGTTGTTTCATTTTAGAAAAACATAATCATACATATTACCAAGCACCCCCTAAATCTATGTTATCTATGTGGAACCTGATATATGACTCCCCTAATCATTTTCTTGTTAGATTAACCAAGCATGAATTTTTTTTAACTGAATGCCCTACTTCAAAAGAAAAAAATAGGTAGAAGATCCTTTCAAGCATTAAGACAAGCACAATAAATGTAATGCAAATTTAATCCATCAAAAAACACATGAATGTAATAAGTTGTTTCACATTGCAAATTCAACTTTTGACTGGAAAAGAAAGCACAAAATAAAGTTATTCTGAAGTAATTTATTTTGGATACATAACACAAAAATGGAATCTTTAAATAATGTCAACACTACTTATACTATTTCTTTTCATACAAACAGGGATAGAATGCAAAATCTCACAATCAGAGAACAATAAACCTACATTTCCAATCCATTCAAATAACTAAATCACACAAACAAACAACTTCAGTTATTGAATTCATATCAAATAAACAACCCTTCTTTGGCAAGCCCTTGGTCATGAGGATTATGACAACTTTAATCTACTTTAAATACTTATATTCATTGCGATGTGGATACTGGTCATCAGAGAATCCAAACTCCATAAAAGAGGCTTTGCGTATGGTGTGCTCTCATCTTTCTTTAGGTTCTCTTTCTGACAAGCTTAAATAAATCGCATGCTGGTGACCTCTGCAGTTGAGTGTCCAATTTTGAGGTATTATGTTTGAACTACATAGTCAAGTCTCTCCGGACACAAATCTTATAGTTTTCAATGTTTAGTCTTGAGAATGGCTTTTAGAACAGTCTAAGTTGCGCAAGATTGTTCCATCCTATCAAGTGGTTTGCCACTTTGTCTTCATGGCAAATTTACTTCAGGGTTGATCAGTAAACTACTAGCTTCTTCCAATGTGAATAATAGCGCATGCAGATAGGCATGTGATTCGATATAGGTAAAAAATAAGCACCACATGCACATCATTATACATACTCGTATCTAAGCTACAGTTGAAAGAACAGAGAAAATGCTGAGAGAGCATATGAATAAGTATAAGCTAAAAAGGATTTTGGATACTTTCAGGAAGTCACCTGCTTTCGAGCGCGTGATCTTGCAGCTGACTCTCTGTTCTTAATCATTCTTCTCTGCCTCCGCTCCACCACCTTCTCCACAGCTCCGCTGCATCTTCTTCCTCTAAGACCTCCATTAAATGGATAAGGTACTGGCGACAAGGAAGGTGTATCGCCATTGCTCTTCCCAAGTCCATCAGAGGATAACTGGTTTGCTGGAGATCCTGTTGCAACTGTAACAGCCCCAGCCCCTATACCAACAGTGCCCATTCCTCCACCCTGACCAAAAGAGTTATTCATCGTTGAATCTGCAATTCCACCTCTAATAGCAGAGCTAGACAGCTGGTTAGTGTTTCCTAAATGCATTGGGGAGGCATAAGCCACCGTGGGTTGCTTTGGGAATATTCGTTGTAGGTACTGTTGCTGCTGCTGCAGCGACGGCTGACAAGATCCGACCCCGTTTGTATTGATGGCTAGACTAGGAGACTGAGAATGAACCGTATTGATGTTCTCAGTGGCGCAATTAGACACGATTCCGTTAGTCCGTCCCGGCTGTGGAAACCCAAGAGCTAGACTGATAATGTCATTGGGACATGATATCTCCCCACAGAATCCGCTATTATTCAGTCGTCCAGCTGCTTGAGTATCTTCTCTTACTACCCCTGCTTTGACCAAGAACTCTTCCAGAGTCATCTCCCCTAAAGTTTGCTGCCTCTGCTGCAAATTTGATCCCCCATTGCTATTTCCGTCCTTGCCACCACCACTTTCTTTAAATATGTCTCTCCAGACTTCATCAACTGTCTTCTGGCTGAGAGTCCGAGGCAAAGTTAAGGAACCCTGCCTCTGCAGGCCCCCGCCAGGGAACCCACCTTCGGCCCCTCCAAAGGAGGCCATGGCTTGAGCCTCTTCAGCGGTCCATATATTCTTGAGAAATTCGTCCATGTTCATGGAGCCAAAATCCTTGCCAAGGCCACCCATGGTGTTCTGGAACTCATCGAAGGTTAACGAGTAGATGGAAGGCTGTCTGGCCAACAGGAAATTTCCCGACAGCCTTCCACTGCCGCCGCTGCCTTCCGGTGGTGGTACATCACCAGCGTTCTTGAAGTTCATCTGAGATCCCTTTCAATAAATAGAATTAACCAGTACTGTTAACTAGCAGATGTCATATATCCACCGAGCTAAGAGAGATCGAGTGGAACCACTAATTCTTTGTTCCTCTCTTGTATCATGCGAGTTGAAATCCAAACTTCAGAGAAGCAGGAAATTTACAGATGATTTAGAAAGAAATTCAAAGGAAAAAAGAAAATAAAAAATAAACTTGTGATCTTCGTCATTATCTGATTGTCTCAGTGTTTTACAACCATAACCTCACAACAGCCAGAAATCGTTTCAAACACGAAACTATCAAATACAATTTTTAGAAAAAATACACACGAAAAAAATCCTAACCTTATACAATTCTACTCAATTCAACGAACCATGCGAAAAAAAAATAACAACAAAAATGAACTTGAAGCGAAAAAGTCCAGGAAAATAAACAAAACATGAAGAATCAAACAACAAAACGGCAACACAGGTTGAAAACTCGAAAAAAAAAAAGAAAAATCTTTTCCAATTCCACGAAAACAAACTCACAATGCGTTTTTATTTTGCAGAGCGTTTCGCACGAAAAAGGAAGAAAAAGCGAGAGAGAAAAAAAAAAAAAGCAGAGCAAGACAGTCAGTGATGGAGCAAATTCTTACCGGTTTTTCGATTCCTCTCTCTCTCTTTTTTTTTTTTTTTTTTCGTTGGTGTGAGTGTAATTTTGCTTCTCCTCTCTGCTTTGATCGACAAGTGTCGCCTGTAGGCCTTCCACGAGTCGGCATGTAAGGGATCCAACTTCCTTTATAAAGCATTAAATTTGTCCTTACCCATTAAACTGTGAAATAGATATTGAAAAAGGATTTGTGAGATTTGATAACGTGGTCCAATGATGTTAAAGCTGTAGCACAAGATGTGACATCCAACCAGTAGAATTCCGCTATATGTAATGATTTCTACCGTCCACCTATACTTTCCAGTAATTTTGGATGATCTGTATTTTTCAATTACAGTTTTTAAAAAACACGCGACCTCTTATAAAAAAAAAGGAAAAAACACGGGACCTTAAAAGTACGCCTTTTTAGGGTGGGTGGGGTGAGAATAGGGACTAGGGAAAACTGGTATGGGCCGTATGGCTATTGGCCTTGTTTTTGCAAAGAAAAATCACACGGGAATCGTGGGAAGAATAGTGGAATGGAATGTGATTCCACAGGTAACAACACTACAGGGTTTTTTTTTTTTGTTTTACTTTGCAGGCTAAGACCCTGATCCGACCAGGCGAGCCGGTCTAGCCCAAGCAGGAAGATGACTCGAGAGATACCACATCACGGTCGCGGCACAGCATTCGAGTAAAGCTGCAATTCTGCAAATGGATCGGATATAATCTGATTTGTCGTATTTGGATATCCGTTTACCCATTCATGTTGAATCGAATTCGAATCTATGTTTCGCATAGGCATATTCGTCCTCGTCCGTCCCGAATCAAATCCGATCCATTTACCCTAACCTAATTCGGCTTTAGTCATTTGTGGACCCTGTGTTTACGGGATTTTACATCAAACTGATTTACCCTAACCTAATTCGAATCTATGTTTGTGGACCCTAATCCGATCCATTTGTGGATTTACGGGATTTTACATCAAATTGATTTACCCTAAGTCCCTAACCTAATTCGAATCTATGTGGACCCTAATCCGATCCATTTACCCTAACCTAATTCGAATCTATGTTTCGCATAGGCATATTCGTTCAACACAACCCATCAAACCAGAGGCAATAACGGGTCTATTTTACATCAAACTCTAAAATAAAAATTTAAATGCTCATTGACTTGGTTGAAAACACATCAGCCCAAACTGTCAAAGTGATGAATCATTCAAACCATTGGGTCACGGTTTGAACCGATCAAGCTCTTCAGTTTCCCTCTTTTTCTTTCTTGGTTAAATGGCGCCACACTTCATAATAACCTTGTGTATATATGTCAAATCATTTAAAAAGAAGAAAGTGTGAGAAACAAAGAGTGCGGATTTTTTTTAAAACATTGAAAAGGTAAAATCCATTCATTTATGCACAGATTACAAAGTCAAAATAAATAATCAACAAAAGTGTGTGCAGATGACCCCACTAGGCCAATACTTGGAAAGGCTAACTTAGCATCTCTGAAGTAGGAGGCACAAGGACAAACCCACAAAAAACGCAAGCTCTCAATGGTTATCCAACAATGCAAACAATGTTATAGAAACCAAGAGAGGAGATTAAACACACATGTGCACATACAATTTGAATGGGCCTGGTTCAAATACCCGAGCACAAAGCAGTGTAAACTTCGGCCAACCCGAATTGCACCCCTATTTATATATGAGAAGATGCCCTAATATTCTGATCGAAGCTCAAATCTTTTGACAACTTGACTTATTTAGAACACCAATACACATTTAAAGTCATTCGTTTGCATAAATCGATCTTGGGACTTGCTGCATTAGCACCTGAAAACCCTAATTTTAATTCTAAATGTAAGTTCAGTTTGGAAAGAGTATAAATATAAATACATATAAAATAATGCAAAATACAAGTTTTAGCACTTTATATATTTGTATTTGTACTCATTTCAAACTGAGCTTAAGTTAGAAATGCCCACCCCGTATTAATGGGTAGTGATACTTAGCCTCGAAACTTTGTTTTGTGACAAAGACCCATTGAACTTTTAGATTCTACCAGTCTTTGGTTCCATTATTAGCATTCTGTCAGTCAGTTAAATTCATAGAATATTTTATTAAATATTTTTTACGCCCTAAACCATCCTTTCTTGTTTTTCCTTATTTCTTGAGATCATTTTTAGGAGTGAAATTAGGGAGGGTTACGGTTGAGATTTTGTCAAAATATCAATGGGTCCAACCTTAACCCTAAGTCTAAAAAAATATAAGATGTCAAACTCAGGCCAACCCAAATTGCACCTTTAATCATTTTGCCCTTCTTAACTTAAATCTTAAATGTCACATGTTTCTCTCAACTTTAAACAAATTGTGCTTTAGAGTTACTGTTTATTCTATATGATATTAGTGTAAATAAAGGGTAAAGATAAAATTAACATTATACAACCAAATTTGATTATGAATACACCAAAATCAACAAAAGCATCCCTGTGTCTGACTTACAATAGTATAGATGAGAACGAACTATAACCACACAACCCCTTTATATTGGCATGCGTGCCATTTCATAACCATGAGTCCCACTTTATGACCTCAGCTCTACGAAATCAAGACAAGCATCCCGTCTTGATGTATCATGTATATTGTCTAGACCGTTGAAAGTTGTCTAGTTTATTCTCAAATTCTTAACAAATAAATAGTGTCGCACTAGTACGTAGAAATAGGGGTGCTTACGATTCAGTTAATGGAATCATAGGTATTATTTTGAAATCAAATGGGTAGCACTGGTTGATCGGTTTCGATTTTTTATATTTATAACATATATTATATATATATATATAATATTATATTATAAATTCCATAATATATTAGAAATAATAAATATATAATTATAAATATAATATACAAATATTTATATATAATATATAAATAACATATGGCATATATTAAATATATATATATATATATTGATTGATACAGTAAATCGTCGATTTTTTTAGGTTAACTGAAAACTGAACCAATCTTTTATTTTTCAGAAATACCAAACCAAAATCGAATTAATCAATATGGTTAATCACAATTTTCCGTTTTTTATGAGCACCTCTATATGGAAATGATAGTTTTTCGTGGGACAAATGAGAAATGGTAAAATTGGGGTGTATTTTGTAATCAAGGTCTTTGGATGTATTTCGTAATTGGGGTGTAACCTTCAGCTAAAACTTGAAATCAAGGTCTTTTGAATGTAGATTTTTGGCTCACTTCATCCACTTCAAGGTGGGCCACATTAATACATCAAAGGCTGTGATTCACGGCTGCTTTAGCCCGAGGCTATACCAATGGGCGTAGCAGATATTTCTCCAACGAAAAACCTCATCTGATGCCAATACAAAAGGTTATATATAGGATCACAAAATTTTCTCATAATCTTGAAATCCCACGTGCCAGATCTACGGTCTCTAGACAAAAGGTTTAACGGATTTCACTAGGATCAACAATTTACGCGGGCCTAAAAATTTGTTGATTAGCTACTTAAAGGGCTGTCTGGCTGGGTATACTCTTCATCTCCATCTATCTCTCAGATGCATTTATTAATTATTGGTGGAGCAGTAGCTCAGAATTTATTTAAGAAAAGGGCAGCTGTGAATCCACACCTATTTAACTTATAATCCATATTACCACATGAGAATTGGTCCTCATCACTAGGCCTTCTATAACCATTTAAATACGGTTATGTCCTCCGACGTGCGGCTGCAAGGGTAATGAAGTGGGTGTAAAGATTACTTTTGTGAGAGAAAAACCAGTCTAGGTTTACAATATCATCTTCCACCTTAGTGTCTCTCTAATCAGACTCTAGATCTGGCCTATAACATTATTCATGCAAATCTGCTCACAGTATGTTTCAATCGTACATTGAAAACATCTCTCATATTTGAATGTTGTATTCATTGAGATATTTGGTGTGATGAATAAATCCCAATTACTTTAATCACCGCTTATTCTGCGCAATGCTCGACAAATCTGTATATCTTGGAGTAGCAATGCCAATATTCTCATTCAGAAATCACGCACCCTTGTCTAATTCTAGTTTTATTCCAAAATCTTGCAAATGAAGCATGAGAGAGGATGATTCTTCTTTTATGATTGTTTCCCATGATGACAGAAGATCTGAGCTCTTATAACGGATGATAGAACTAAACACATTAGGCTTAGGTGACTGCAAATGAACTTCTTGCATTAATTTGGATGCTTAGATTCGTACCAATCGTAAGAATTTTCTAATCCATTTCTACTTTCAATATAATCCTATGATAATTAATATAATGAGTTCATCATGTGTTAGTGCTTTTTGCACCTTTTCTTTTTCCCTTGTTGAATAAAATTTATTTTAGTGTAAGATTAAATGTAAATTGGAGAAATGTGCAACAAGGAATAAAAAGGCTGAAATTAATTTATAATACGAATCGTAGGGTGAAAAAGAGGAACACGGACTCACGGAGGTTTCTTTCGGTCAAAAAACATAAAAGCCATCACTGATGACAGTCTTTTAATTAATTTGACTTATTTTGTGTGTGAAAACTGAAAACTGAAAAGAGATGAGACGCATGTGATGATGTAATAAAAAAAGGATGGTGAGATGATGAATGAATGAGCAAGAAAAGTCAAAACCAACCACCCATCCGTCCATCATCCGCGCATCGCGTGAAGGGGATAAGATGAGCAGCAGCCTCATCTCGAGACCCCACCGATCCCAATTCCCAATCAAACTGAATTGAATGGGGTTTGGTTTATGTCTTATGATGATGAGGATGCATCATCGATGTTTTAGTGTTTGGCTGGCACCGGCCGGTTGTGAATTTGCTGTTGGCAGGAGGCCGGTGCTCTGTTGCATTCAGGTTCAGGGCGGTGGTGGTGCTTTTGGAATTTGGTGTCGTAATATAACTCCGGACACTGCCCTGTGCAAGCAGGGACGACTGCAGCTGGTGCTAGCTAGTGCTGTTAGTGATGGTGCTCAATGAAAAGAACAAAGAAAAAGGGAAACAAAAAGGTGTTGGTGGTTATCAAGGGCTAAGGGGATTCTGTTCTTTTAGATTTGTTGCCTGTAGGACCTCGATCGGAGCGACCTCGGTGTTCGTGGTTATAAGCATTGGAGCGACCTTTGTCTTGCAGCTTAGTCTAGCTCGTTATACGACTAAGGTCCAGGTCATCTTCCAGTTAGGAGCCTCCAGATCGTGCATCATCAATTGGCGTCGTCTGTGGGAACATGATTGAAAGGTCATTCCAATTTCTTTACAATCTCAAATTCAGTCTCAACCTTAATGGCATCTTTCAGCCACAACGGTAAGGGTAACATGAACATCACTGGGGGGCAAGAGTAGCAGATAATCGCTCTCCAAGGACCCTCGATGACAATCGGCCAGTTCACCATTCCTCTGACCATATCCGGAGTCCCATCACTATCCACACCCCACATTGCCCAACAGGTGAGTGTCCTGCTCCCCTAAGTGAACGCCACATTCTCGGAGCCTTCCGTGATTCTCCCTGGGATTGGACACTCCCAGTTCAGCGACTTCGTCTAGAGTGTCCGAACGATGCAGATTTAGATGCAGCAGATTCATCAGTTCCAACAATATTATTTTTATCTACTGTATCAACAGCAGTTCCCACCACTACAATCAAACCAGCTGGCAAACAACCAGTGCCAATCCTTGCCCCACAGGGAGAGAACTTCGCAGGTACTGGCCCCCCATTCGGGGTGAACCCCACCTCGGGGTGTTGTAGGTAATTGACATACTCTCCCTGCTTCTCGAAGAGAAAGCCCGAGGAATAGACCCGAACCCAACTAGCCCGAGAGGCGTAGCCGACAAATTTCCCATGTGGAGCACCGATCTGAGGTCTGAGGTGCGGGCTCCAAGAGAGACCCCTCGGTTCCTCGTAGCAGCCAACATCAAACATATGACGAAGAGGAGGCGGCGAGAAGAATCTCTGAACTGGCTCACCCTACTATTCGAAGTAAGATCAAAGTGCCTAACAACACGGAGGCTGGCAGTACAAATGTCGCTCCACCGAAAAAGCAGCAACGACAATGTCACAAGACTTGCCGTTCATTAGCAAGAAATGATCCAACAGCAAAGCCCAACCATCCAACTGACCAAGGTCGGGAAAGAGAGGAGGTGAGCTCGGTGGTCACAGGAACAACGCCTGCTCTTTTGGCCACAGGAACAACCGGCCTTCTCCCCTGACACCCGAGCTCCTAGTAGCCCCAATGCCGAAAGATTTCAAGGTCCCACTACTAGACAAGTACGATGAGTCCTTTGATCCCAATGATCATGTGGATACATTCCAGTCCCAAATGCACCTCGCCAGGGCCGATGAGGCTTGTATGTACGTGGCTTTCTCCACCACGTTCCAAGGAGTAGCTCGGACCTGGCATAGAAACCTAGCGCCGGGTTCCATCGGAAGTTGGGCGCAGTTCGCAGACATGTTCATGGCCCACTTCATCACTAGTAAGAAGTGCCTGAAGTCACAGGAGAGCCTTCTGAACATGGTGCAGAGGGAGGGAGAGTTAATCTGCAGTTATATCAAACGCTTCAATGAGACATGCATGCAGATACTGGACCAGGAACCCGAACGTCTATTGTCACTTTCATCGGGACCATGGTCATAGTACAAAAAACTGTAGAAACCTCCGTGACAAAATTGAAGAGCTGATCCGTTGTGGGTACTTGAAAAAGTACATTCTACATGAAGAAAAGGAACAGGGGAACCGACAGGGAGATCGAAATAAAGACGCCCCAGAGAGTAGCAGACAAAACGAACAACCACCTCGCCCACTACTAGAAGAGAGACCGATCCACCCAAATGACCTCGGATCGAAGTACCGATCTATTTTATCGAGGATGACGCCTACGGGATCCAGTATCCTCATGACGATGCCCTGGTCGTGAAGATGGTCATCAATGACTTTGAAGTAAGGCGAATCTTGGCGGACTCAGGTAGTTTGGCAGATATCCTCCTCAAGGAAACCTTTGACAATCTATAGTTACAAAAGAGCGACCTAACGTCAACAGACGCTCCACTGGTAGGGTTCAATGGATAGGAAATTAGGCTTATAGGTCGTGTCACAGTGCTAGTGGAGGCGAGCACGTGGCCAAATATTGTTCGGTTCGAGCACACATTCCTAGTGTTCACTACCCGATCCTCGTACAACGCAATCATAGGTTGGCTTATTACGCATGTTTTACGCACAGTAGTGTCGACCTACTACCTCGTGATGAAGTTCCCAACGAATTGTGGAGTGGGAGTAGTATGAGACGACCAGCTCGAGTCCTGGAGATGTTATGTGACCGCTCTCAAAAGAAAAGCAAAGATAGAAGAGGACGTCGAATTGGAGCGACCGATAGACTACAGCGAGGAGCGAGCTGCCTCGATGGAAGAGACGGTCCACATACCAGTGTTCAAGACCGAACTAACTAAGACTCTCCAGATCGGAGCACTCGTAAGTGAACCGCTTCAAATCAACTAGTAAGTTTTCTACTTAACAATTTAGGCATTTTTGCCTGGTCTGCGGTAGAAATGCCCGGAATTGACCCTTGTGTCATAAGTCACAAACTGAATGTGGACCCTTTAGTTAGGCCGGTCCGATAAAGAAAACGTAACTTTGCCCCGGAACGGTGGAGGGTAGTCGATGAGGAGGTCGGGAAGCTCCTCGCTGCAAACTTCATCAGGGAGGTCCATCCGAGCTATGTCACAAACCCGGTGCACGTGAAGAAAGCCAATGACAAGTAGCGCATGTGTGTCGACTGCACCGACTTGAACAGAGCTTGCCCAAAGGATTGCTTCCCCGTACCCAGAATTGATCGCTTGGTAGATGCAACCTTAGGGCATGAGTTGCTGAGTTTCATGGACGCCTACTCTGGCTATAATCAGATTAGGATGGACACGACTAACCAAGACAAAACTGTCTTTGTAACCGAACTAGGGCTATACTGCTATAAAGTTATGCCCTTTGGTTTGAAAAACGCTGAAGCAACCTTCCAATGACTTGTAAATAAAATTTTTGAGCTTTTGATTGACAATAAAGTTGAGTGTTATGTTGACGACATGGTTGTAAAGACCTAGTTCTCTGAATCTTTAATTAATAATTTAGACGTTGTTTTCCAAATTTTAAGAAAATATAATATGAAATTAAATCCGAATTAGTGTGCCTTTGGAATCACTTCGAGAAAATTTTTAGGCTACATAGTCAACCGGCATGGTATTGAAGCCAACCCAGAAAAGATAAAGGCAATTATGGACATGAGTCCACCTCGAAAAATAAAAGAAGTCTAGAGGCTGACTGGCCATGTAGCAGCCCTAATCCGTTTCATGTCCAAGTCGGTAGGTCAATGCCTCCCCTTCTTTAAAGCCATTAAAAAGAATGAGACTTTCGAATGGACTGAAGAATGCCAGGTTGCATTTGACGAGCTCAAAAGGTATCTAAGTACCGCCCCAGTTTTGACCTGACCTGAGGAAGGTGATGTTTTGAAGCTGTACCTCTCTACGAGTGACGAGGTAGTCAATGCGGTATTAATTAGGGAAATAGAACGGGTTCAATGGCCCGTCTACTACGTAAATAAGGTACTACAGGACGTAGAGACCAAATACCCCAACATCGAGAAACAGGCGTACGCGCTAGTAGTAGCAACTCAAAAATTACGCCCCTACTTCCAAGCCCATACCATTGTTGTCCTTATGGATAGACCTCTGAGGCACATCCTACTTACACCCGAGGTGCCTAGGAGGTTGACGAAATGGTCCATCGAGCTCAGCGAATACGACCTCCGGTTCGAGCCATGGCCAGCGATCAAAGCCAAAATCATGGTAGACTTCGTAGTATAATGCACGTTTAGCGCACCGACCCTTGAACCGACTGAGCCCACTCGCACGTCGGAGGCATAAACCAGTGCGGCACCGGTCCCGATTGCAGTAGTACCGATCTGGAATGAGGAGCCTTGGATCCTCCATGTTAATGGCTCGTCTAACTAGCGGGGAAGTGGAGCGGGACTGATACTGTACGGTCCGAGCGAGGTGAAGCTAGAGTATGCTCTCCGGTTCGGATTTGAGGCATCGAACAACGAGGCGGAGTATGAGACGCTAATTGTCAGGCTCAACTAAGCTCATGACTCGACCATGGCAGCCTACTTAACTAGAGTTAGAGAGATCTTGACGAGCTTCCGCTCATGCTTCATCAAACAAATCTTGAGGTCCAAGAATGCTGAGGCCGATGCCCTGTCATTACTAGCAAGTACGAGCGATAACACTTTGCGGACTGTGTACATAGAAGACCTACCTCGGCCCAGCATTCTCAAGGGGGCAGAAGAGGCCGCTTCCTTGTTGCAAGCTGAATTGAGCTGGATTGACCCACTCATTGATTATCTGCTTCACGTGACCCTACCTGCAAAACACAATGCAGCTCGGAGGGTAGAGCGACAATCAGCCAAGTACGTCCTCATAGATGGATGGCTGTACAGGAGATCATTCACGCTCCCCTACCTACGTTGCCTGCGACCCACAGAAACTGAGCTTGTACTCTGCGATATCCATGAAGGTCTATGCGGAGGACACTTGAGGGGTAGGGCCCTTGCCCAAAAGGCATTAAGACAGGGCTACTATTGGCCCACAATGAAAACAGACACACTCGAACTCATCAAAAAATGCGACAGATGTCAGAGGCATGCCAACATCCTCCATCAACTTGCTATCGATTTAAAGCATCTTATTAGCCCGTGGCCCTTCGCGTAGTGGGGAATCGACATCCTCGGTCTATTTCCACCGGCAACCGAACAAAGGAAGTTCTTAGTCGTGGCGGTAGACTACTTCACGAAGTGGGTGGAAGTCGAGCCGCTAATAAGCATTACAGACCGGAACGTGCAAAATTTCTTTTGGAAAAATATCGTATGCCGTTTCAAACTCCCCAAAATCTTGATTTCGGATAACGGGAAGCAATTTGAAGATATTAAATTCCAGAACTGGTGCACTGAGATGGGGATTCAGCAGAACTTCACTTCGGTAGAACACCCACAAGAAAACGGGTAGGCCGAAGTAACGAACAGAGCTATCCTCTGCGGGTTGAAAGCTCGTTTTGCACGAGCTAAAGGGTTGTGGGTGGATGAGCTACCCAGCGTTCTTTGGGCCTACCGGACTACCATCAAGACAGCGACAGGTGGGACCCCCTTTAACCTCACATATGGTATAGAGGCGGTGATCCCGACGGAAATCGAATTGCCCACATTGCGACTTGAGGCTTATGATAAGGAAGCAAATAATGATGAGCTCCGTAACGACTTGGACCTTGTAGAGGAGGTATGAGACCTGGCCTACATCCGGACTGCGGCATACCAACAGAAAGTAGCTTGGTACTATAACGCCCGGGTCAAGAAGTGGCAGTTTCGTGTTGGCGATCTAGTCCTACGGAAAGTTATGGTACCTAAGCCCGACGTGGGTAATCTCAGACCGAACTAGGAAGGTCTGTATTGTATAAGATGGGTGTACGGGGAAGGCACGTATGAGCTCGAGACTTTGGATGGAGAGCTGGTACCTCGAGCATGGAACATCGACAACTTAAGAAGGTACTATGTATGAGTCCACAACTCCAAGTATAAGTCATTCATGAAATCACCAAATTGGTCAAATAGAGAACGAGCTAGAGAGATGACCATAAGTCACTCCCAAAAGCCTAAGGGCTATAGTGTTGAGTTGATAACAGACCTCAACATAGGCAGCTTAAAACCTAGTCACTTTGGCATGGGAAAAGCAAAGTGACACAGGAATAGATAGGTCGGGTATGTACCCTATAATGTCTGTTCTCCCTGGCATACAATGACAATTAGATTATTCCTACTAATGTCGAGCTCACCAGCTTAGGAGTAATCTACACTTAGAAAAAATTTTACTCCTATTTGGTTTAGCTCGCCAGCTCGAGAGTAATCTACACTTAAAAAAATTTGCACACGAAGATTGCAAAACACTTGTATTTCATTGATAAAGAACTTCAAGTACAGAAAAAAAAAGAAAAAAAAAGAGAAAGATTACAATTAACCGAGATCGGAGGCTCGGAACATTGAGCATTACAAAAAGGGGGGGGGGTCTAAGAAAAGAGGCTTCAATCTGTTTGGGGCTTTTCATCCTTAGTGGAGACTTCAGCAGGAGGATCTGTCTCCATATGGTCCTCGACAGCACCGGCCTCCTCTCCCTCGTCATCAAGTAGGTCGTCATCACTCTTTGCTTCGGAGTCTGGATCCTTGGTAGCTTCAATGGCCATCTCCTTGGTGATTTTCGACGTGGTGGTGGCACTGAGATCGAGGTGGAAAAATTCACGCCGGGTCAACCACCTACTGAGCTTGAATCCCTTGTGGTAGCCCG
Source organism: Nelumbo nucifera (assembly GCF_000365185.1). Next base: position 1,681,989 of record NW_010729107.1, read on the forward strand.
CTGTCCCTGCCTCGACCAATGTTTTTCAAAGCTCCACCGAGGACTTATACTCCTCAACTGCCTTAACCTTGGCCTCCTCCATCGCTTGAAGCAGGAGTTCGGATTGTTCCTTTACATGGGCCTCGAGGTTCTCGATCTCCCTCTTCAATGTCATTTCACGCTCTTCGAGCTCCTTCTTCTCTGACATCAGCAGATTTAGCAGCTCTTTCTTAGCTCGCGCGTCGTTCTTCAATTGGTTGATTTCGTTGCGAGCTAATTTCAGTTTGGTGTGGGCATTTCGGGAAGACTCCTCGGCTTCGAGAGCCCGCTTTAGGTTCACCTCGAACCGGTAAGCCAAGGCGTGGATGGAGGAGTTCACCTGCGAAGAGAAGAAAATGAGTATCAGTATACGAAAAATCTAAGTACAAGACAATTTGAAAGATAAGTTCAAGAACATACCACAATATAGTGTGTGGCCGCTTGGGCCCCGAGCCGAGCAACTGGCAAGTCGGCCCAACGAGTGATCTCCTCACTAAACACCGCGTCCTTGCTCTTGAGAAGGCCAAAATTCGGAGTCAAAATGCTCTGAACTAGAGCATCGCTGCCCGAAGAAGTGGCGGCCGCTGGGACAGGCTCTGAAGACGTAGCCTCCTTGGGTATGCGGGGTGGGGTGGCCTTGCCCGAGTCCTCCTCGATTAGATCGATTATGGGAGGCTGCTTGGCGACTGGTGGGTGCTTGGGCTTAGGAACGACAGCCTTAGTTGTGGCTTCTTCAGTCTTGACACGAGCCCTTTTGGAAGCTCTTCTTCTTCTTCTTCCCCTTTTTCATGCTCTTGAAGAGCTCATCAGCAGGAATGTCGTCCATGGAAACTGCGATAAAAAATGAGCTAATACAGTACCGAGGTAAAAAGAATAAAAAAAGTACAGCAAGTAGCGACCTACCAGGAGGACTTAGGCTAGCTTGCACGAGCTTCTCCTCGGTCATGAAGTTTTCGAACTTTAGGCCGAGCTTCGCCTAAGATCGGACCTCCTCCCTTGTCTTCAGGTCCAGTCTAACGCCGAGGTCCTGGATGGCTGCCCTCCATTGAGTTGGGATGGGCCACCCCTTGGTGTTGCGGGCTATGAAGTAACACCTCTTCCAGGACGAGACCTTATTAGGGAGCTTGTGCAATAGTTTGTACCCAGGACGAGGAGACAAGTAGTAAGTTCGCCTATGCTCGGGCAGAACGCAGGACGAGCTTTTCCTAATGGAAATGATCGAAGAGAAGACATCAAGGTCAAGGGGATGGTTGTAATCATGGAAAAGAGAAAATGGTCCCTACGATATTACGGATAGAGTTCGGGTGTAGCTGGTCTATGGTAATGTTAAAGAACTTAACGATCTCGATTCTAAGAGGGTGAAGTGGAAGATGTAGACCAAATACGAGCTGCTTCTCAAAGACCACGATCTCGTTGTGATCATGATCCCAAGGAAAGTTGCTTAAGGGGATGCTATACACAAGGTCGCTGGGGAGTTTGTACCAGGCTACTAAGTCTAGGAGCCTGTCCGCCGTCATTATCGACGGGCCGAAGTTGTTTGGCAGCCGACCTCGGTGTGAGGTGGAAGCCGATTTACCAGAAGCTTCTCGCTCCTTCCGAGGTGAGTCCATTTTAGGCGGACTGAGGACCACGTCCTGTCCTGAAGTGACCACCTCGGTAGGACGAGGATCCACGGTCTGAGCCGAGGTACCCACCTCGGCCCTAGCGGACTCACCGCTCCCGTCTAGAAGACTACCTAAGCTAAGGCTAGACATATTAAAGGAAAGGACAACGAAATCAAAAGGAAAAAGCAAAGTAAGGTGGACTCACCAAAAGGAAGACCGAAGAAAAGGAGGCGACCTCGGACCCAGAAAAGGCTGATACTGAACTGGAAGACTTGAGCACAACCTCAAAAATTGTGGACTTACGGACTTGTGGCAAAGAAAATTTATAACCAGTATATCCAGGAATCAATGGTCAAGATCAACACACTCCGATGGCTCCTAGGAAAACCGCTTGCATGCCCCCCGAGGTTGAAATCGATTTAGCACGTGTTTTTGATGTCTGTGGAGTCTATAATTGGCTTGACGTCTGCGCGTACCGGGTACGCGATTTGGGTCACTTCCTGGTTGAACCGAACAGTCGAACAGGTCCGATCAACGACTCCCCCTCCACATCACCTAGATTCCGTGCCAAATCCACCTAAGCTCGTCGTGAACTCCCCGTGCCGGGTTAGCACCCTTGCCACGAGGAGTGGGGGCAATTAATGAGGAGTAATTTGGCACGACCTAGTAAATAAAAGTCACATGGATGCGATCTGCATGTAGGATGATTACTCAGCAAGGGGAGCCTAGTCAGCGGTATGTAGAGCTCGGCATAAAGTCACTTTGGCAAAGGGTCACCTTGGCGTAACACCACCTTGGCGGGTAATTGAGTTCGGGGCCTGAGAACCGAAGTGACACGTAATAAATCCCAATAGCTTCCCAACAAACTTTGAATATTATGGGATCATACCGCATAATGGCAAGCCTTATCTTCTCTCCGTCTGAATTGGGTGGCGATAATGAGGTTCATTGACTGGTACGTTACTCCCCAACTAAAGAGGAAACGAATCTCGTCCATTCAGGCCGCAGATCTCGGAACTGTTCCAGGAAACCCACAATAACTCAGTTATATAAAGGCATCAACCCCTCCATGGTTCAGGTACACGCGATTACTTGCATCCAAGCTCTCTAGCACTCAGATTCTAACTCACAATCATGACACAGTACTGACTTAAGCATCGGAGTGACCTCGCCGGATTAACCGCCTCGAGTGCTCTAATCCTCTATCTTATAGCTTAGTCCAACTCGCTACACGACTAAGGTCTAGATCATCTTTCAGATCGCACATCATCCTATATTTTGCATAAATCTATATTCATCGACTAAAAATACAACAGCAATGCAAGTCTATTAAGTTGTAGAAACACCTTATTTAACCAAAACTAGATTTTGAAAAGAGACAAACGCCATCTCAGTCTAGTGGACTATCGTTTGAAGATTTTAATGAACTTGTTTCTTTTCACTTTTTGCATATTACTTCAATGTAAAATAAGATGGTTGAATCATCTAATTCAAAGTATAGGTGGTATGTGGACTAATCCAAATGCTTTGATTTTTTAATGACAATTGACAGTTTGAATAATTTTATTTATAGTTAGCTTAAACCCAAATGATTTTTAAATATTCAAGCATCTAGTTCAAAGGGTTTCTTTAGGGTTCCTCGCTCTGATTTTACTAGTTAATGGAGCTGATAACCATCATTTGAACGGACCACTGGTTCAACCATCATGTCTGGTCTGAATATAACATCAGTGTTCACAGACCACCATTCCTCTCTGCCTCCTTGCCATATGGCACATATAGTTATGGCCACACAGTTACACACACCTCCTCAGTCCTCTGCAATACGGGTCGCACCACCATTCCCCCACCCTGCACACTCTGCATGTACTATTAATGCATCTCATACCATATATTTGGAATTTTATGAGTAGATAACAATGGAGTAGCTGATGTGGAGCCCATATCAAATGACAATGTCCAGAAGTTTGGTGTAAGAAGCATCACAATTCACAAGAGACAATGCTTTATTGTATTTAAGTTTTGAATAAATTCTATTTATTTCCTTTTACCTCACATCCAACTAAAATGAATAGCAAATATGATTTAGATAAATACACAGCTATTGCAATTATTTCAATTTAACTCAGGTTCAATTTGAAAAGAGTATAAATATAAATTTGTAGAGTATAAAACCTTGTATTTTGTATTTTTTTTTTTTTATAATTAGGCTTCAAGTACGATCTCTCATCAACTAAAAACATTTTAAATTATATTATACGATGGAAGGAGTAACATAGAGGACAACTGAATCAGTGATAATACTGTACAATGCAGACGACCCTGGTAGTGGTGGAAAGAGACAATAGAACACCCAAGGCGACCTTTCCCACAATAATTTCCAGATCTCCCCATCTGTACTATGTTCAAACTCGTTCGGATGGAGACACGTAGAACATGGAACAGAAAACATATACGAGTGATCCCCATCAAGTCCATTTCATAATCTACCAAAAATAAGTCCTTCAATTGTAGCGACGACCCAATTGAGATGTTGTACTTTAATTAAAACTGCAGAATGAGAACTTGTCAGATAGGTAATTTGTACTTTGGGAGTAGTAACAGATAAGTATCTTGAACTTTCTTGATTACCTTAAACTCTAATAAATACACACTGGTGAATGACCCCGTAAGTACAGGAATTAGTAATGTTTAATTTATATTATGTAGTTAATAATGTTAAATTTATATTTATTAATATTTTAAATAATTATGTTGTGGGGCTGTAGTCTGAAAGCCTTCCTTTAATATATATATTAGATTTGGGTCCATCAATTAGTATTCTGCCAGTCAGTTAAGCATTATATAATGTCATTTGAAGTAAACCATCACCAAAGAAAGCCGCCGTCGAAAAATTTGGATATGCTATTTGTTGTGCATGTGAAAACGTCATCATGGGGAGATGTTCGGTTACTTGAGAATAATCTTAAAAATATACACGAAGGGTATTTTTGACATTATGTAATGCTTAATTGATTGAAAACCAACGGTTGGACCCAAGTGTATATTTTTGAAAGTTCAAGATACTCAAGTGTTGCAATTGAAAGTTCAGGGTATCTATCTGTTAGACTGTCACTACCCCCAAAGTACAAAGTACATATCTATAATTTATCCTTTTTCATGATGAAAAGAAATATAATTTTATTATAAAAATACAATTAAAAATTCTAAACTTGAATTTTTTTCAATATAGTTAAAGAAGATCCAAGTAATATGGATTTAAAATTCAAATTGTACAATTATGTACAATAAGTATATGTTGATATAACATCGGATTTATATTTCTTATGTGTCAACTTTTTTTTATTTTCATATTTTGGAAGAAAATTACAAACCTCAAAGAGTAAGATGACACATGCATCACAAAAATAAACATAAGCTAAATTATCATTATTGAACTCGACCTCGACACCAACCAAGGGCTGGTTAGTTGGTGTGTTAGCTGGTTTGTTCCAACGTTGACATGAAATCGAATCTCACAACCCCCATTTTGGAGAAGAAGGGGGTTAAGGGAAAGTTATTAATGGTGCATAGCACTGAATACCGGACTTCAAAATTTGATCCGTGTGTTCCAAGTTTGTAAAAGCTAGTCCGCAACATAACATTCATCTACAAAGGATTTGATATTGTAAGGAGGATCCTTTTTTTTTTTTTTGAAAATAAACCGAAATGTACAACACACAACGGGGGGTAGTACGCCCCCAAAAGTTAGCATAACAAATAAGAAGAAGAGAAGGGGGAAGGGGGAAGAGATAAGATGCTAAAATCTAGAGAAGAAGAAGAAGAAAGAGACTCCCGAGCCAGCCAGTCAACCGCCTGATTTGCTTCTCTATAGACATGTTGATAGTGAAGATCTCCTTCGAACAAATCTCTCTTCCGTAAGCATCTTGATAGTACCTTCCAGATTCCAAGGAACATCCACCTTTCCTTTGAGGCAGGAGATGATAAGTGACGAATCTCCTTCTATGATGATAGGAAATTCCCTATAGGTTGTACCTTGTACATGGGCTTCCCATGCAGCCCAAGCTTCAGCTTGGTTAATTGAACAAATACCAAGTTTATATGCTCTGACCGCTAGCACCTTACCAAGATGGTCCCAGATTATATAGGCCATTGAACATTTTCCTTCACTATTGCGAGAGGCATCAAAGTTTATTTTGATAAAACCATATTTTGGAGCATCCCAACTAATTTGTTTCCACCACTTGTGAGATGTGGTAGAGGTACTGAATTTATTCCCATCAAGAATTTCTATGAACATATTTAGAGCTCTATCTAATAGTACTAGAGTGGGAGTAGTACCATCATTAAAAGTTTTGGAGTTCCTATTTTTCCAAACCACCCATAAAACAAATGCTAGTTTTTTCTTAACGAAAAGAGTTTTGCTTTCTTCTTTAGTGCATATTCTTATCCACCAGTCACTTAGATTTTCATTTTCCTTTGGCCCATCCAAGGGAGTGCTTAAAGTCAGCTAAACTTGCTTTGTGTGATCACAAATTTTAAAAATGTGTGCAGTATCTTCCTCAAGCTTATAGAAACTACAAGAGCCATCAATATTAAGTCCTCTTTTCTTCAAGTAGTTTCTAGTAGGTAGTCTATTATTAAACAAAAAAAAAAAATAGAAATACTTTGATCTTTGGTGGGCATTTCAAATTCCAGATGCTATTCAACCAATTAAAGTTGCTAGGAGAATTTGATACAGAAGAACATTTGAGTAAATAAGCTGATTTGATAGAGAAGGTCCCCTTGGGATTGCACCTCCAAACCCTTTTGTCCTCCATGTTATTAGGGGCAATATGAATATCTTAATGTTTTGCCAAAAATTTTCATGGACCTCATTTTTAATTTTGTCTTCCTTCCAACAATCCCTCTAAAAATTAATCATTTCTGCTACTTTGATATTAGTATTTTGATATTTTCATGGTTCGAAGTTTTAATTAGAGTTTTGTCATATACCCAATTATCCAGCCAGAAATTTATAGAGCTTCCATCACCCACTTGCCAACGAGATCCCAATCTAATGAGATCTCTAGCAAGGAGGATTTCTCTCCAAGCCTAAGAGATCCCTTTTTTAATTTTGATGTCCAAAATGTTTTCCCTTCTCAAATATTTGCTCTTAACAACTTTCACCCACAAGTTATCTTCTTCGTTCAGAATCCTCCACCCTAATTGAGCCACGCTGGCCTCATTGACCTAGTAGAGTCTTCTTATTCCCATACCACCCCATCTTTTGGGAGTGCAGATTTTTTTCCAAATTCATTAAGTGGAGGGATTTCTTATTAGTAGTGTTGTCCCAAAGAAAATCTCTTTGGATTTTATCCAACTCGTCAATGCATTTTTAGGGGTTTTGAATGAATTCATTTTAAATGGTGGCATCATATTTGTTGTTGAATTGATGAGAGTTAATCTACCCATAGTTGATAGGGAATGATATTTCCAATTTTCCAATTTATTCATCATTTTCTCTTTAATCTGAGTAAACGTATTCTTTGTAACTCTTCCAATGATGATGGGGGGCCCTAAATAAGAAATAGATTTAGTCTCTAGAGGGATTTTGAGCATTTTAGAGAGCATCTTTTGGAATCCATGTGGTATATTTTTTGAGAAAAACACAACAGATTTGTTAAAATTTGGACATTGGCTTGAGGCCTTTGCATAATTTGTACTGATTTCCTTAACTTTCAAGCATGCAAGAATGATAGTATTTGCAAAGATAAAACAATCATCTGCAAATTGCAATATGGGAATTTTAGGACTCCCTCTCGAAACTCTGCAACCAACTTGTTTTTCATTTTCCCTTGCTTCTTTTTCTAACTTATTTGCAAGAGTTTCAACACATAGAAGGCAATCTGAATGATGAGGCCAATGGCTATGAAGGAGAACAAAATGAAGTGGTTGATGATGAAGATGATGATCTTATGGATGAAGAGTGGGGTGAAAATTTTCAAGCCAATGCTGAGTTAGCAAAAGCAGAAGAACAACAGGAAAAAAATCAAAGCTACTAATGACCATGAAAATTTGCTTGTAAGTAAGGACAATATGGGTCATGGAATCAACATGAGTTGCAAATAAATATCATAAGTTGGAATGTATGGGGTGCTGGTAGACCCCGTCTGCAGTGGCATGTTATTAATTTGATTAGAACTCATAGACCCGCTATTTGTTTTTTGATGGAAACTAGAGTCAATCCAGACCATGCAAAGAAAATTGTAAGAAAATTTAAATATGATGACTATGTTATGATTGATCCAATTGGGTTTTCTGGAGGTCTGTGGATTTTGTGGAACCGAAACCCTTCAACTCACCTTCTCAAATAATAGAATGGCTCATTTTCTAGTTAATGAGTGTGATACAAACAAAACGTGGTGGTGCTCATTTATTTATGTGCCACCAAACAAGAGTGAACAAGGGCTTGTTTGGAACTGGATTAAAGATATTTCTATTAATATCATTGGTTCATGGTGTTTAATTGGAGATTTTAATAATTTTAAATCAAATTGAGAATAAGTTAGGAGGTAGGGAGCCTCTTCCAAGTCAAATTCAAAATTTTAATCAATTTCTGAATGATTGCAATCTTATGGAGCTTGAAATGAAGGATAATCAGTTCACTTGGAAAAACAAAATGCTTTTCTCTCTAACCTACTGTTCTTTGCTTCAGACCATTCACCCCTCTTACTCCATACGATTTTGATGAATTTTTTGGGTCCCGAACCTTTCAAATTCGAAGCTATATGATGTACGGACCCAAATATCTTTGAGGTTGTTGGTAGAGATTGTAACATTGATGTTAATGGATCCAAAGCGGTCGAGTTTATAAAAAAGAGAAACAACCTTACAAAAGAGATAAGAAAGTGAAGCAAAGTCCATTTTGGCAACACATTGGAAAAGAAGAAAAATATAGTTAGTAGAATAAATCAAGTTCAAAAAGACATTTCTGAAAATCCAAATAATATCTCCCTATTAAATCTTGAAAATGCTCTTCAAAAACAACTTGATAAACTATTGGAAAGGGATGAGGCAAGGTGGATCTTTTGTCTCCAAAGCTGAAATCTCTTTGGATGATGATTCTAAATTGATGATTTTTTTCTGCAACTTGATGTGCTTCAAGAGTTGCCTAGGCTTCCGCTTCATTTATAATGCACACTCCAATACCTTTTCTTGTTATAAAACTGAACCTTATCCAATTCATACCTGGCCACCACTCCAACAGCACACCTACTACTACCATCTCTCCTCCATGCATCAAAGTTCATCACTTTAGTAGGCTCAGTTTAGAGGGAGTACAAATTAATACAAATATGTACAGCATAAATATATATAAAACCTATACTATGTTATAAAGCAATTACATCCCATGTTAGCAGTCCTCTCCTCTCATTCCCCATTCTCTCTTCTCTCACTAAGGTAGCGTTCGAAACTATGTATATCTCGTGGACAGGACCGTTTCGGTCCTTTTAATGGGATTTAGTCTCATTCGGTTGGGTGTGGACGGGACCGGTCCAAGCCACACCCCAATATAATATGAACCAGTCTCGTCCACACCCCAAAATAGTGTAAATGGTAAAATATCGTGGACGTCTCCCTTCCACAGTTGCTATTTGATCCCATGCTTCACAAGTATTTCTTCAACCATCAGCAACCCGTCTGTCATTTAGGTCTCCGCCGCCCATCCGTCTTGCCCACTGATTCTCCGATGCTGCAACTCTTCACCACCGTCGGTAAGTTTCTCTCTGCTTGCTAGATTCATATTTCTGCAGACAACCTAATGAATGTTTCTCGCTAGTTTCTATTTCTCTCTATGTTTCTCTCCGCTTATTTATGCAACTCTCTCTATTTCTATCTACTCATTTCTGCAACTCGAAGATGAGAATGTGATGGTTGGAGAGATAGAGAAAGAAAAAGAAATGTAAAGGAAAAGGTAAGATGATAAAAAAGAAGGGAATGAACGATGAAGATGGATAAAAAATCCAGGCGTGTTGTCGCTGCTGCAAGCTGCTGAGAGTTGCAGTGGCTATGTGGAAGAAAGGAGACGGATGGGGGCAGAAGGCCGTGAGAGAGATAAAGCAAAGGAAAGGATGTAAGAGAAAATGGGAGGAAATGATTCCAAGAAAAATGATCGAAGGGAGAAAAATGCCGCCACTGGTTAGCTATGTCGAGAGGTTCAAGGAGATGAACAGTGGATCCTTGTGTTGGCAGAGAGAGAGAGAATATGAGAGAAAGAGAGAGATAGAATATGAGAGGGAGAGAGATAAATATTATTTTTAATATTTTTGTCAATAAAATATTAATTATTTTACTTATTTTTTTTAATTTTTAATGTTTTTATTAATAAAATAATATTTTAAAATATTTAAAATATATTTTTTAATCATTTTACTATTGTTTTATAAAAAATTAATATTTATTGGTTAACAATAATTCATTAATGCATTTTTCAAAATATTTATCATATAAAATGCAAAAATTAGATATTTATGATTAACTGTGTATATCATTCATAAAATGTACATGAGATACGTGGAATAAAAAAAGTGTGGTGTGGGATGGTCCACACCACGCTATAGAACGCCACTATGGGTGTAGACTGGTCCAGTCCACATTGTTTTTCCATAGTTTAGAACAATTGTGGACTGTAGTGTGGTGTGGATTAGTCCCTGCCACAGGGTGTGGGGTGGGCCAGTCCACACCCACCAATTTCTCATCCTTTCTCCCTTACCCTTTCCTAGCCCTTCCATGTAGCCGCATGGCAGCCCTCTCTTCTACACTAGAGTGCTACTCCAAATCTCTCTCTCATGTTCTCAATCACTTAGCCAATCCCTTCCTAAAATTTCTCCTAAACTATCTCTCCCACCTAAAATTCTTCCTAAAATACCTCTTAATCTATATTGCCACATGGCAAACCTCTCTTCTTCACTAGAGTTCCACTACAACTCTCTCTCTCTCTCGCTCTCATGTTTGAGCTCAATCCCCTCCTAAAATTTCTCCTAAAAAATCTCTCCCATCTAAAATTCCTCCTAAAACAATTCTTAATCTATATTATAAACCATTTAAAAACCAAAAACATGGGTAAATTAATTTGGGTAGTTTAATTAATTTGTGAAATAGTTTTCATATTTTCAATTATTAATGATTTTATTGAATATTATTTAGTAAATATCAATACCAAAACTATAATTTTTTTGTAATTTTGGTAAATTGAAAATTTTAATTACTAAGAATTACTTGCTGAAAATTACTTATTTTGGTAATTTAATTTCAATTTTTTTTGAAAATTAATTATTGAAATCAATAATTAACTAAAATATTAATAAATACAAATTTAATAATTACAAATTATCAATAATTTTTAGCAATAAGTAGTTATTGATACTTTCAATCATTTTGGTCAATTTATTAATATTTAATGATATTATAAAACAATAATTAAAAAATTTCAGTAATTTTTAGCGGAAAATTAATTTCAATAATATAAATTAATTTTTATATTTTCAGTAATTTTTATATTTACTATAATTTTGAGCAATAATTAGAGATTATGTTAATTTAGTGAAACTTAAATTATAAAACTTCCAAATTTTCAAATAAGTAATTGGAAATTTTTAATAATTTCCATTAAGCATTGGATACTACATTTATAATTACCATAATTAATAGAACTATATTGATGGGTTTGGGGAGTGCTATAGGTTTAGGGGATGACCCCCAGGGTAGGAATGGCAATGGTCGGGTTCGGGACGGGGATCATGCTCCCCATCTCGACCTTGAGTTTTAAATTTATCCCTGTCAAAAATTTTAGCCTGCATCCGCAGTCCTCGATAGAGAGGACTTCCCCATTGGAGACCTGAATCCTTGAATTTTGTAATTAAAAGTTTGTTTTTAGAAAGGTGTTTATTTAAAATAAAGAAAAAATTAAAATGTATATAATATTTTAAATATATTTTGATATATAATATAAAAAATATTATATATTTAATATATATAATCGGGGTTGGGGCGAGGTGTGGACTTCACTCCCTGTCCCAAATTAGGTATTCCTATTAATTCCATCCCCACCCTATCCCTGCTAAGGCAATCTTTATCCCATCCATGCCTGAATGGGGAGGCTAGGTACTTGACGGGGATGGAAAAAATTGCCATCCCTACCCCTGGGTTGTATAACTCCATAGAATAATAAGTCTTAAGTCCAATTCCATACATTTCTTGGGGCCCATTAATTATAAAATATGAGGATTTACACTCTACATACTTTTGTAATATTTGTAATCCTTCCAAACAGAGCTTTAACTTCTCCACTAGTGAATGACCCCATACTAAGTACGGGGAGTATGGGGAATCAATAATGTTAAATTTATATTTATTAATATTTTATATAATTATTAAAATTTCAAGAAATATTTATTTCAAAAAATAGATTTTTAATAATTATTAGAATATTGATTGAAAATGGATCGAAAGTGGTTGTGGATAACCACTTTTGCATTTTTTGCATTTTTTTAGGAATGGATTGAAAATGGTGGTAGTGGGTTATGGGCTTTAGCAACAACTTCTCAGAAAATGCTACGTGTTTAGCTTTCCAAAAAAATGAGAAGACCATGTGTCTGAATGGTGGAGAGCTGTAGCCTATTAGTGGGTTGTGGGCTTTAGCAGGAATTTCTCATAAATTGTCACATGTCTAGTTTTTTAGAAAATGAGAAAGTCACTTGTTTGAATGGTAGTAATGGGTTGTAGGATTTAACAATAATTTCTCAGAAAATACCATGTATCTAAATTTGAAAGAACCATGTGTTTGAATGGTAAAAAATGTGGCCTGAAAGCCTTCCTTTATAGATTCTCCAACGGCTTCCAACAAATAAGCAAGACTTTGTCATGGATAGTGACAGGAATCTCCCACCTGAAATTAGCTTGTAAGAATTCAACGTTTCTCTAACCTTCAGCATAAAACAAAAGAAGCGCAAACACTTGTTTTCAAATAATTTGCATGCAATTTCTTTTCTTCCCGATACACCACAACGATTAATTTCATGCTAGTTTTTGACTTTTTTTTTTCAAGCAAATTCTCTTGTTACTATCTTTTCTAACATTCTATATCTTAGCCACCTATCACCTAAATCTTCATTTTCGTTCGGTTTAGGATGTGAATCCAAACTTAGCCAAATCTGTGGAACCCCTTGGCAGAGGAGGAACGAATCCTCACCACAAAATGGGCACTCTGCATCCATAATCCTCAATTTCTAAGTCTCACTCAGTCACACTGGCTATCAGTTTTTTTATTAAGAAGTAAATACATGACCTAACAAACTTTAGGGGACACACACAACAGCTTTCAAACTTCCGGAAAAGGGTAGTTTGTCCCATTTCCTATCTCCCCCACGTTCAAGGAGTAGGCTGATCAAATAGAGTATGTCCCCTTCGGGTCAGGTTTCTATAGGATGATGATGAAGGGATATGGGAATGGTTCTTACCTTTTCCCATAAGTATGTTAGGATCCTTTCTAGCAATTTCTACAATTGATTCTCTTTTATAATAAATTCATCAAATTTGCGTTCCTGCTCATCAATAGAGGGGCTAATTAATAATGTAGACGTCCATGGGCCCATGCATGTCTATGTAAATCTTCAAAGCCCATGATTGGCCCATGCTTGTATCTAACTAACTGAAACGAACTAGGATAATCCTAAATCCTAATCCTATCTCAGGATAAGAATTATCCTAGATAAACCTCAGCTAACCTTTGTTAATCCCTATCTATCTCTATCTCTTGGGTGCTTATCTTTGTACATCCCATTCTGAGTCAATCTCTGTAACTATAAATAGCGTGGCATTCGGCCCTACCAAGATAGGTTAGCCGAATTATTCTTTCAACTTATCTCTTCTCTTAAATCTCTGTTTTGTTATTTTTTATTTTTCTTTCCCTACTTTAACACTAATTAACTGATTTAAAGGGAGATTTTTCATCCAAATATCCTACCAAAAATGAATGGATTCATTATTTCCAATTTCCAATCAAGACCTTTTTTAAGAGGTTCCCTATGTTTCAGTATATCCACCCCTTCAGGCTCAAGAAATTTTTTTTTTGAGTTATTTCTCAAAATTTTTTATTTTTTTATTATTTTTTCATCATTGCTTTAGAAAAATTAAAAGATCAAATAGTTGACTTTAAAAGGAAAACCTTTCTGTGAAAGAAAGAGTATTCTTTTTTTTTTTCAACTTACCATGGGTCAACTTTCACTTGTTCTATCACCATCATCACTAAAGGGTGTGTTTAATACTGTGATGTGGTGTGGTTGAAATCACAGAATTTGTGGTTGGAATTTCACCACGTTATGAGAATTGTTTTGTGGTGGGTTTTTCTATTTTAAGATGGCCAGAAGACTTTTCCATTTATCAATCAAACAGATACAGAAAGAACCATTCTTTTCTAAGTGTTGGGCAATGCTATTGCAACTTCTAGGGACATATATCACGGAAATACTCGGCCTAATTTGACTGAGAAAAAAATGTGCAATCTCTAATAATGTGATTGATTCTCCACGGCAACATACTGCTTGAATTCAACAGATTATATATTCATAATAGCTTGAGCATCGGATTCATTAATGACAAAAGGCACCCAAAGATCAACCCCCCCACTTTAATAATTAAAATATACCTTCTAATAATAATGCCAAAGATTCAATCTCCTCCAAAGTACAAGGAGAGAGGAATACAGCCTCACTCGGTACATGGTTGCCCAAATGGTTACAACAACTCGATCCCATACCTGCACAACTGTCACGCATAGCCCCATCGACATTAATTTTCAGGGAGCCCTTCCTCAGGTTAGTCCAAAACTCCACCCTTTTGCCCTTTCGTGGTGCGGTTGGGTTATAAGCAAAAAGTCATCATAATTAAATAAAAAGAAAAAGTATGATTGTTCATTTATTATATATGTTTATATAGTGACCCTTCAATAGCCTGTCAATGTCCTAAAATGTGAGGCTCGATTCAAACATTTGATTCGATTATCTTGGATTTATTTATGTAATTAAATTTGGATTTGGATTTGTTTCTATTCCATTCGATTAAAATTAAAATTCAATTATGTTTTAATATTTATTGATTGTAATATATAAATCTTATATAATTAATATTTAAAATTATAAAAAATATTCTATATATTATATTATGTCTGAATTAATATATATAATAAATTCAGTATGTTATATTTACATTAATTTATCATATATAAAAGTTGAAAATAATTAAATTGTTAATCTTTTTAATATTTTAAAAAAAAATAAAAGTAGAATTGGACTAAATCTGAATCCAATCCGACTCTGTTGGGAGTTGAATTCGAATCCAAGGTTTTCAAATCTGATTAGATTTCAGATCAATTTCGGATGTAGGTTTTTTGTAACTCGGATCAGAATCGGATTTTGCTGAATCCAATCTGATTATACCCCCTACCTTCGATCCATGTTTGTTTAATAGATAAATTAACTTTACGTTGAAAAGGGAAAATACACGAGTAGTTCATTCATCGTACATAAAGGAAGCCTCAAATCACACCTCCCGTCAAACCTAGTAGCTGGTATGGTCATTTCATGTCCATCCAAAAATAGAGGTGTAAAGGCATGGTATGTATATGGTCTCACCTGAAAGCTTGGAAAGGATGGTCTGAAGAACAATTGAGAGGAGAAGGATGAGAGAAGAAGATCGAGATAGACCAAGGTATCAGAAAATGTTAGTGTATCGAAAAGATAAATTTACGAGACGTACTAGGATATGCCTTGGATACACATGGATATAGACAAAAAATTAAGATATGTATGGAAATGGATGCAAACAGTATAACACTCTAATAAATCATAAAAATGCATTTAATAACATTAAATATAAAGCCTAAATGAGCTATATATGCATAAAAATCACATGCTTTAGTAATTTTTATTAAAAAATATATTATAATCAACATAGAGAACATAAGGGTGTTCTTTAATAAGGTTATAATTACAAAATATAAGCCTAATAATTACTTAATGAAACATTTTCTGTAATTTTTTAACAATTATTTGTTTTTTATTTAAACAACTATTTTGTTTTTTATTTCAAAAATTATAACAAAAATTAAAAAATTAAAAGTTACAAAAAACAACTCTATGGATATGATATATCATCCATAGATTTACAACACAATAAATATTATGGTTAGATCACACCAAAAATTAGAAAAAATAAATACTTTTTATACTAAAAATTACAAAACATTAAAAAATAAATATTTCACAAAAAAAAAAATTCAATAGATCTATGGATATAGTAAACCAATTATTGATCTGAAACATTGTAAATATTTATGGTTAATCACACAAAAAATAGAATAAAATCAATATATTTTATTCTAAAGATTACAAAAATTTTGAAAAATAAATATTGAACAATAAATTTCAATAGATCTGTGGATATAGTAGATCATCTGTAGATTTACAAATTACAACGTAATAAACCTTTATGTTAGATCATACTAAAAATGAAAAACATAATTATTTTTTATTCCAAAAATAAAAATAAAATGAATATTTTGCAAGAAATTTCAATAGATCTATGGATATGGTAGATCATCCATAGATCTATGACATAATTATTCTTCATGGGAAGATTACACTAAAAATATAATTTTTTTTGTTAGCTTATATATTTTTCTGAAATTTCAAAAAATTACATAGATCTATTTAAAGCACAAAAAAATAGGGTTTTCAACACAAGGAGAGTATATCAATGTATATAGAAGCATTTCCAAGAATCAAAATAAAAATGCACAAAATATTGCAACATGTTATTAAATAAACTGAAAAAAAATATATATTTTCATGATTTTTGAACAAAAAAAACTTCAAAAATCTTGAGTTTTGGAAGTTGTTTTTAGGGTTTGTTTTTTTTTTTTTAAGAAAAATTGCAACTCAAGAATGTGTAAGGACAATTTGATGAGTTCAGGAGAGAGCTTTTGGAGAATTAGAAGCTTTCTTTCTCAAAAGTTTTTAATTCGTTTTTTCACTCATATGAAAGTATTAATGTATTGGCGGATACACCCCGATATAGCCGTGGTACGGTTACGATACAAGGTTGGCACATTCCAAAAGTTTCAACAAGATAGACAAGGAAATGGCTCGGTGATGGTTAGAGAGAGAGAGAGAATATGGGAAGATAAAGGGTATGGGAATGAATGATTGGTAAAAGGTCTTGAATATGAGTGTGGGTCACTTATTTATAGCATTCTGGTAAACTACATTCCAAAAACTTTGTATTTTAATTTTTCCATTTAACCCTTATGCTATGTTTGGTTTGAAGGAAAGACTAGGGAAAGGAAGGAAAATGCAAGAAAATCTATACAAGATTTATAAAAGTTTCTCTTTTTTTCCTTTCCTTTCCCTACTTTTTCCTTCAAACCAAATATAGCTTTAATTATTCTGAAAAGTTCTGACACTTAATCGATGCAAATGTTTATTTTGTAAATGCCCTCTGGAATATTATTATGAATGCAATTGAGGTTCTGGAATACTCCAATACTTGGTGTGACTTTTAATTAGATAAACAGTTTGATTTGATTTGGATTTAGGCTGAATCATAAATATGATTCGATGGTCTTAGAGGTGCACCACAGGATTAAATCCACGAAATTGCAATATCTTTGTGATTAGTGCGACTTTCAATTAGATAAACAATCTTATCTGACCTAAATTTAGGCTGAATCAATGTACATTTATGATTCCATACTCTTACAGGAGCCAGAGGTGCTGCCCTGTTAAATTCCCTCTTTAACGAGTGTCCAATGAGTACAGCATAGAAACCAACTGATCCACATAGCATTCCATACTTCCGAACTCAAGACAAAATATCTTCAGAATTGAAGGAGGGCAACCTTAATCTGTCCACTAGGGAGTACAAACCTTCTAGCCTACTTCTTGCTTTTAGGATTAAAAGCTAACGCTGCGTTTGTTTTAGGTGTAAATTCAGTTTTAGTCCGATGAAAAAATTAGTGTCGGTTCAGTGATCGATAGAAAATAGAACCGGGCAAATTTAAATTTTTACACTGATGATGTTTGGTTGTCACAGTGTAAAGTGAGAAAGGCTTCTATTCTGTTTCTGCTCTGAAACTCTCCTTATCCCGGCAACCCCATGCAGGAGACTAGCGTGTCATCACCGGATAATTTCCTCTTCGGGAAATACGAACTCGGAAATGACTCTCTCTCTCTCTCTATTCTCCGCCCTAGTCTGCTTCACCGGCATCCTCTTTCTCCGTGAGGTACCACCATCCTCCGGCTCCACCCAAGAGAAAGAAGATCATTATTTCAGTATCTATCTTCAACGTTATCACCATCATTATAGTTGTTTATCTCTTGGCCTTTGATGTCACTGGAAATCATGGCCAACTTCTTTCAGTCGCTTTTGCCATTGTGTCTCTCATCCTACTAGTTGCACCCTTGGCTATCCCGTTGTACTCTGCATTCCATAACTGAAAACTGAAGTTGAGATCCAGAGATCTTGAACATCAGATCAAAGAGCCGGTTGGCTCATGGAACCACACCAGTGACACAGCAGCAGAAGCCTCAAGTGAAGATGGGGAAGTGGAGATGAGGCGGTCACCCCTGTGATGGGAGAAGAACACATGATCCTAGAAGTGATTAAGAACCTTGCATTTCTAGATCTTGTTCGTGTCGTTTCTTTGCAGTGTGGGTATAGGGTTGATGGTAACGAACAACATGGGTCAGATGGGTTGGCGCTTTGGATAATTTCCTCTTCAAATGATGCCATTCTCCGGTAAAATGGTTGCTCGGAAAAAGATAATGATGGAGCAGAGGCTATTTGACCGTTGTAGAGTTTTACACTGAATAAGTGGAGTTTTACGCTAATTTACGGTGTAAAACAACACCTAAAACAAAGACAGGAAAATTTAAACTGAGGTGTAAAATTTACCATCATTCTCATTTACACCGAAAACAAACGCAGACTAAAGGAACACGTGTACGGTGTACAAATCTACTCTTGAAAGCATAATGATGGAATGGAAGCATGAGTATCAACCTGGTCCTGACTCCCTGAGTGGTTCTATTTTGTTGGTGTTAGCTTAGCTTTCATTTTTCAAAGATTAATTTCTAGACTGGAGTGGATGTTAGTGTAAAGGTGGATTCCATCCATAACATCCGAGTTTTGATAAATAGAAATGCCTTTTGTTTCGCCAATTTGCCTTTTAACTAATTTCAATTATTAATCCCTTCAATAAGAATAATATAAAGGTATGTAGGGTCTGTTGAGGCTGAATTGGGATGGCATGGAGTGGGTTATTGATTCTCCGGCTTGTATTGGGTTTCAGTGAAACTTGCTTGTGTTCTGTGTTGGTGGTGACTGAAGCTAACACAGAAAGTGTAGTCATTCTTCCAGAAAGCATACGGCATTGACCTTGGAATTAATCAAAGAGAAACTCTATGAGCTAGGAATCATACATACGGCAGCCCTCCCTCAAGTGGAAAGCTACAGCTCCGTCATCCCATAAAGATTATCATTCTTTTCTGTGGTATTTCACTTCACAATGGACAGGGGAGAAAGCGTCGTGATTTAGGAGGCTGGGTCTTCACAGTTATTTCAGGCTTCCCCTTATTCATTTCTGCTGAATAACGACGGTTCCAATTAATAGTCATTACAGACGAATTCAAAATGGATTGATTTCTATTTCCAAAAAAAAAAAAAAGATTGCTTTTCGTGATTGAGTCAGCAACTCTACATACATTATTGTGCTGCAACACAAAATACAACAACAAAAAAAAAATGATCTTATAAAATGGATTTCTCGCTTTATTATTTTGGTAAAAATGGATTATTAGATATTAAAAGGTGATATATGACCATGTCCATCTTTGATATGGTCACTGTATTTTCACTTTTCTTTTCACAATTCAAGCTCAGATTGTGATGCTTGAGATTGGGCAGCCTTAATGAGTTTTGTTTTTTGGCAAAAGAAGCAGCAGCTAATCCCGATGGTATATATCGTGTTATTACCCTTTCATCTCAGTTGAAAACAAAATGTAAAATACCTGTTTGGTAGAACAGAAGGAAGATTTGTAAACAACATACAATTATGCACGGTAACATGGATAGGATCCCAGTGTTAGATAATAAAAAGATATTCAGAGAATTCATTCAAAAATTTAAATGTTTAGGTTGAATGGTTCATCTTGTTTGACCAAATATGGTTAGAGGAAGATATCTGCCGGAAACTTGTGTGATTGAATGTTCGCAAAATGCTTGATCACCAGTAATAGAAATAGTGGCGTGCAAGGTTCACAACAGCTTTCTTCGGTCTTTCAAATTGCATTTGATCAATTATTAGAATAAACACATTTTTGTCAATTGTCATGCACTCTGGAAAGTTTGTGCGCCATGAGGTTTACATGGGTGGCCCATAGTTAGGACTAGGATGGGCCTAGATTTCTACGCCACAGAACAACCTGATCCAATTGAAGCTTTGTCAAGTCCGGGCTGGGTTGGGCTGTAGGCCCAAGACATTGTTTGCAAGGTAAAAACTTGTTGGTTGGTAAGGTCTCGCCTGGTTGTAGCGGAGAGTTGGAATCGAAACCTGTTGTGGGTTTGGCGGATGGGTTATCCCATTGTGTAGTCCCATAATAATAAATAAAAAAAAAATATCTTGTGACGAATTGAAATAGATACCATCTCTACATATGGTCAGATTTGGGTATATGTTAAAAGGATTTGAATCCAATTGCCTATATGCATCCCACAATGAATTCACATGGACATTTCACACACACCCCCTCCCGACAAGTATGGAAGATATTATCAATGCATGCTGAAATATGCATGTGAGGCGCCAATCTGAACTCCCCACAAATGGTCTACAACAATAGCAAGTTCACATATGTGCCCCATAAGGGGACGCCCCACAACATCCCACAGTACATCCCCATTGTGTACACGGGTCGGATTGGGTTGGTTTACTGGGGTTTTCCCAACCGACCTGACTTGGTCAGGTTACCTGAGGTGGAAACTGAAACCGACCCACTGATAGGCAAAACCGACCTGGTCGGTTTGAGTCGGGTTGGATCGGTTTGGGTCGGTTTCGGTTTTGCTCCTATAGTCAAACCTTATTTCTGAAATTTGTCTCACCTTTGGTCCAGTGTCAACCTTACTAACCCCTGTTCCACTCAAAAAGCTTTTGTATTTCCCTGGTAAGCAAGCAACCTTAATCTGTTTAGACTTTTGTTGACCACCACCTGTCATTGAGCAAAGAATTTTTCATGTCTGGGTTCCCAACTGTCATTTCTCAGAGCCTAGAGTAGCCATCTGGGCATAAGTTTTGAATTGAGACGTTGGATTCAGACCCAGTGATCCTGATCTGCTATTAGAGGAAGGAAACTATAAGACTTCCTTTCCCACACCGAGCTCCAGAGTTTCCTTATTTCTGAAACTTCTAATCCCCTTTTGTGATTCCTTTCTTTGGCTGAAAAAGAAGCTACTTTTGTCCATGTCATCATCTTCTTCACCAAGATCTCCCTCCTTCCACCAAGAAGCTTCAATGGGGGTGGCAATCCAAGCTCTATACTCCACTCCACTTGTTTGAAATTCTATCAGACACGGAATTAAATCTGGCTTTGCACCAGACAAAGTTATTACAACTGCTCTCAAATTAGAGTCATTGAAGGACTCCATTTCACCCCCACATAGCTTACCAATTCTTCTAAATACCTCCTCTGACCAGAGGTGGAACGGCAAACCCAAGATTTTGAGTTCGATACACAAATTTGGATCCACAGTCTTGGAGTTACTCGGGGGGACCATCTTTGGACCATTGCCAAACCTTGCTTTGTCTCTACCGAAGTTGCTACAAAGTCCTGTAATACCAAGAGGCAAAGAGATCAAAGCCTTTCTTCCATCAAAGGATCTAACCTCACATCACCTGAGAGTTTGAGCGCTTGTTTTAACTTTTAACTCGTCTCCATTGAAAAAGGACAGAGAAGCATAGAAGTAGAACTAGAAGGAATTTTATTTGGTCATCATTTCAACCATCTGAATCTGAATTCAATTCAGAGCCCAAGATAAATCTTCATGTAAATCTGAATTAGTGTTGTTCAAGAGTCTAAGATAAATCTGAATTCAATTTAGGTAAAGAATAAAATCAATAAATTCTTTATGTAAAAACAAGTGTCAAGTAAGATTTAAAAATAGTCATAAATTGAACATCATTTCAGCCATCTCCTATGATAAAATTTAAATGAAAAGTTAATCACAAAAGTTGTTCATTAATCACTAATCCAAAGTTGCTTGCAACCATTCAAAAACTAGGTGGCCTAATGGGCTTTGGAACTTCATATTTGAAGAAGAATTGCTGCCATGCTAATGACTCAACTGTCAAGAAACAAACAAGAAAAGTTTGTTTTAGATTGTCACATTACTTGGAAAATAAAATTTTAAATTGTAAAAAAAATAATTACAATTGTAAAGATTATTAAGTCTTACCAAAACACCAATCATCATCACTTAATTACACTTGTTCCGTTGTTCCTAACAATTCTAAAACAAAAAAACAAATATTAGTATGTAACTCAAAAAATTATATAAGTTATAAATAATATCATGAAATAAAGTTTATTCACAAGATAACAAATATTACCTAATGCAATTTCTTTATATTTTTTCACTTCATCCATAGCTTCTCGAACATCAATTGGGATTGGTTTGGACCGTAACCAATCTTGACCACATATAAGAGCCTCCACCATTTTTGGAGATAGTGAACTCCTAAATGGATCAAGTAAACGCCCACTTGTGTTGAATGTCGATTCAGAAGCAACTATAGAAATTGGCATGGCCAAGACATCTCTTGCTATTTGAGAAAGTATATGATACTTTTGACAATTCATTTTCCACCAAATCAAAATGTCAATTGAATCACTTGGCTTTTCACAACTCTCTAACAAATACTTTGCAACCTCAGATTTACTTTCTACACTTTCTTCACTTTCTAAGTGTTTTGCAAATTGAGATGCTAAGAATTTCCATGTATCATCTTCATTATCATCGAAATCCATCTCATTAGAAGCTTTTACTTGAACTTGATGCTTCATGTCTAGCATTAAAAATTGAATTGCATTCATGATCATGATAATGGTAATATAAACGATTAAGAGTTTCCTCTACTCTCTCAGTCATCTCTCTAGCCCTCAAACTATCATATATTTGAACGAAACAAAATTTCACATATTTTAATTTGTAACAAGGATCCAAAACAATGGCAACATATAATAAGAAATTCAGATTTTCAAGGTTCTCCCAATATTTATCAAACTTCCGTTTCATGCACTTTGCCATAGAACTCAAGAGACTGTCTCCACTTCTAGATAAACGAACCAACCTAATTTGCAATGCCACAAGTTCATGAAAAAATGCATTCGATGTGACATAAAGAGATCCCGAAAACCGCAATGTTATATTATAGAAAAGCTTTAGAAACTTCACAAAACATCTGGCATTGTCCCAATCATCATAATTAGGAGGCCTGGCATGCTTATTCCCTCTCCCTTTTCCTCTCTTATTCCCACCTCCACTCTCCTCATTTTCATCATCATCATTGCCTTCAAAGTATAAGAGATATCTTGGGTCATCCTCACCTAGCCGGTCAAAAGCTCTTTCAAATTTTTTAGCAACTTCCAACATCAAATAGGTAGAATTCCACCTAGTCTCAACATCAAGGCATACAAGATTCGTATTTTCTATTTTCTCCTTCTCAACACACTTTTTGAAAGTTTGAAACCTAGATGGAGATGATCTCACATATCTTACAGCATTTTGGATTTTGAGAATAGACTCATGTAAGTCTTCCAATCCTTCTTTCACTATCAAATTCACAATATGAACAGAAACATCTTAAATGCATGAATTCATGTTCTAAGATGGTGCATTTCCAATCCCTAGTTCTTCTTTTTAAATATCTAATTGCACCATCATTAGAACTTGCATTATCAACAATAATTGTAAAAATTCCATCAATGCCCCCATTCTAGCAAGCAATCCTCAATAGTCTTACCGATTATTTCTCCCTTGTGATTAGGAACTTGACAAAAGTTTAAATTTTTTTTGTTCAAATTCCATTCACTATCAATCCAATGTGTTGTCAAGCACATATAATTTAAATTTTGGATTGATGACCAAGTATCAATGGTAAGACATATACATTGATTTTTTATCAATTTTTGTAGTTTTATCTTCTCCTCAAGAAAAATTTTCATGCAATCTTTAAAAACTGTGATACGGGATGGGACTGTAAACTTAGGTTGCAAAGCTTGAGAATATTTTTTAAATCCTTCCCCTTCCACAATCCTAAAAGGCAATTCATCAATTATAACTATTTTAACAAGCTCATTTCTAGATTCCTCAACACTAAAAGTCACTGCTTTTAGCTTACCAGTAGTGAGACCATCTTCTCCTCTTTCATTTTTAGGCTTAAAAGATAATATCTTTTGCCTTTTATCAACCCTATAGGGATATTTCATGCATTGTTGTTGCAAATGACTCCACATGTTACTAGTGCCATGATTYTTTGTGTCACATGCGTAGTCTTTGCCACAATAGTTACATGCAGCCCTAAATTCATCCTTACCCTCCATTTTAGTTAAATGGTCACAAATTTCTGATTTTAATCTAGAACATTGCCTTTTGTTTTGCTTAGTGGGCTATGTCCTAGTAATTTTACGAGGAGCAGGAAGATTTTTTATCGAATTTGCAACCTCAAAATCTTGTTGCTTTGAGCCCATTGCTACTGGATCTTCAACTAATTGGTTATAATAAAAAACTATATATGTTATTTTTTTATCTAACATCAATAAAACTGAAATATATAAAATAATAAAAACATGTTTCAGAATATATATA
>NW_010729107.1:1707729-1731223 GCF_000365185.1 Nelumbo nucifera
AACTTGTAACATGCATTAAATTAAAAAAATAAATAAATAAAAAAAAATACTAACCTTTGAATGACTGAAGTTGAGACTTTGAGAATGAGACTTGAACTTGAGGCTTTGAGTTGAGAGAATGAGAACTTTGAGAAGATGGGAGAGTTGGGAGAGCCAAGTTCAAAAATCAAATAATGTCTTGAGTTGAGGACTTGAGGGGGGCGGACCAAGTTAGAGAATAGAAGAGAAGACAAAAGACAAAAGTTATCAATAAGACAATAAAATTGAAAGTCAAACTGTTTTATAGAAAGAAGGCTGAAATATTTATATTTCAAGAAAC
Organism: Nelumbo nucifera; assembly: GCF_000365185.1. Next base: position 1,708,049 of record NW_010729107.1, read on the forward strand.
TTTCTAAATTCTAATCTAGGTAAAAGAGGACACCTAATTTTAATTGTAATTGTCTAATGGGTTGTCTATTTGGTGTAAAAGACTATAGAAAGTAGGATAGATACAATTTAGTTAAGTTGGAACTAGAAGATAGGGTTGTTCTAGTTCTAGTAGAATAGAAAGACTAGTTAACTAGGAAGCTAGGAACTACCGAACTAGTAGAAGACTAGTTAAGTAGGAAGATTAGTTCGGTTTGGTTTCGGGTCGATTTCGGTTTTTACACAAGAAAACCGAAACCGACCCGATATTTCGGTTTATAAATTTGCCCAACCCGAAATCGATCGGTGTTGATGAAAACCTGGCTGACTCAGGTTGGGTCGGTCCGGGTTGGTCAGTTTGGTCGGATTGGGCCTTCTTATGAACAGCCCTAGCACTGTGTATTGAAAACATCTTCCAATGATATACCAGAAATAATGATGTCATCTTCAGGAAATATTCCTAATACAYAGTGGGAATGTGTTGTGGGACATTGTGGGGTGCCTCCTTATGGGGAGTAGATCTAAACTTGGCTAGCAGTGTGCTAGGGCTGTCTAATTAAGTAGGAAGATTAGTTCGGTTTGGTTTCGGGTCGATTTCGATTTTTACACAAGAAAACCGAAACCGACCCGATATTTTGGTTTATAAATTTGCCCAACCCGAAATCGATCGGTACTGATGAAAACCTGGCTGACTCAGGTTGGGTCGGTCCGGGTTGGTCGGTTTGGTCGGATTGGGCCTTCTTATGAACAGCCCTAGCACTGTGTATTGAAAACATCTTCCAATGATATACCAGAAATAATGATGTCATCTTCATAAAATATTCCTAATACACAGTGGGAATGTGTTGTGGGACATTGTGGGGCGCCCCCTTATGGGGAGCAGATCTAAACTTGGCTAAAAGCAGGGCTTGCATGAGATGGGCCATACGGATCTTCGCATTTGACAAGACTCGGATCCAGGTTCAATGGTTAGCATCTTATAACAATATATTTATTTGACTGGAAACCTATTAGACTTATGACAAAGTTGTCAATCTTGGTCGTGGTGGGGGATCCAACCCGGATCCAATATCTCAATTCTCAGGTTCTGCCACTTTCTAAATGGATACGGATCGGGTAAGATCTCGTATGGAGTCCTCTCTATTTCATTTATTTACTGAAGCAATATGTCATATATAGGAGTGTCCATGAAAAACCGAAAAACTGAACCGAACTGAAAAAACCAAACTAGAAAATGTGATTAATCAAATCGATCGGTTTGGTATTTTTAAAAAGCCAAAAGACCGATTCGGTTTTCGATTAATCAACAAAAAAACCGGTGGTTAATTAAACAGGTCGGTATATATATTTATATATTTTTAATATATATCGCATATTTTCTATATATTATATATAAATATATATTCATTATATATATAAATATATACATATATTATATTTATAATAATCTATTTATAAATATATTATATATTTTTATAATATATTATATATCGCTTATTATTTACAATATAATTTTATACACATATTTATATAATATTATAAATATAAAAAATCAAAAAACTGAAAAATCGAACCAATCAAAAACCAAAACTGACAAATCAATTAACCGATAGTACCGATTCAATTTATAAAAATTGCCCATGGTCCAATTAACTGAACCGGGACACCCCTAATCATACATTGACAGGTAGTGTGACGTCCTACTCAGGATGTTTCCCGTTCAGGGAATAAGAGGCCTGGCTTACGTTGGAATAACTCCAAACCTTCTTTTGCTTTTTTCCCCTTCTTTGCCATGTTTTATAGTTGTTCGTAGTTAATTCATTTAGTTTTTTGTTATTGTTTGATCACCAATTAAGGCTATACTTGGTTTGAAAGAAAAGGTAGGGAAAGGAAAAAAAGGCAGGGAAACCTATTTAAGGTTTGTAAGAATTTTCCTACCTTTTCTTACTTTTTTCTTCAAACTAAACACAGCCCAAGTGAATTAACCAAGAAAAGAGAACTCGTCCTTGTTTTTACATTCCCAATTTCCCATGAATGCTGGAATTTTTAATATGAAATTCCTTGGTAAGAACTTTCGCCAACTTTCTGTTCCCCTCTTTTACAAACCAAACAGAGCTTTGATCTATGTGCAATTAAAAAAGGCAAATTGAACTGGTCCCTCAAAATTAAGAAAATGCGGGAACAATTTTCATTTCAACTACGTAATTGAACACATCTATCTGAAAAGAAAAATGATAGTTAAATCCCCGGTTTGTTTCTAATTTGGTGAACTAGAAAGTATTACACATCTTGATTCCAACAGATCAAGATTCAAGAGTCAAGACTTCATTGCTTGATTCAGGTTCAAAGTCTGAGAGTGGTGCTTTCATGCAACCAAATGCCAAGGTTATATGTCTGCGTGCAGTTCACCCTTCCACCGAACCCAGATAGTTGGAAGCTGGAAGCCTGGAACCAACATGGGGTGATGTAGAATAGGTAGGCTCCAATTTTTAACATTCTTGCTGGGCACTAGCTTGTTGGACTGTCAAAAAAAAATGAATAAATTGCTGAAACCTCCCCCTGAATTTTGGTAATTATAATCATCTTTCTTGAATTTTGATACAGTTGCAAGTAGACCTTTCTATTAGAATCTTTTAACAAGAGACATCAAAATATCTAAAATACCCATACAGTTACTAATGAGGTTTTTTACAGAGAAAAAAAAAAAAAAAAAAAACAATACAAACCTTATGGACAACAAGAAAATAGAACATTTAAAGTTGTAGTTTTAACTTTGAGCAATTGATATAAAGGGCAAATTTGAAAAATAAATCAAATTTGGAAAAAAGAAGGGAAGGATTTGAGATAGCAATGGATACGAATAAAAAAAATTGAAAAATAAACATTTTGGTCAAAAGGAATTCTATATGGATCTTTTCATGCCTCTTGCTAGAGGGTTCTAAAAGAGGGGGTCTAATTACAACTGTATTAAAAAATTTAGAAAAAATAATTACAATTACCAAAAATTTCAACAACAGCTAGAAACTTCAGGGGAGGTCTCAGCAATTTACCCATAAAAAAGTAGGCAAATTGTAACCCAAATAAGTCTTCTGATAATCCAAACAAGTCAGGGATTAAATTTGGGTGTAATGGGTAATTACGGCATGTAATAGGATCTGCAGCACACTTTTTATATATTTATTTAGGCAGCATTTATACTGTGCTTGCTTTCAGTCTGCACTCTGCAGCAGGTGTCCCATTGCATATGGGCATTTACAAACGTGTGCTGAGACACCTGCAACATCCAACATACTGAATGAAAGTGCAGGATAGACCATATGTGGCAAGGCAAAGGAAACCACCGTCAGACCATCTTCGCCAGAGGCTTCACGGCTTCACGCTTTACCCTATTTTAGTTTCAGACCACTAGTTTCCTGGCTTTCCTACCCTGCGACCCAACACTTTGTAATGTTTAGTAGAAAGATTGTTTTGTCCAGACCAAATATCTATCCAGTACGATAATTCAAAATATTTTTTAAGTTAGAATCTTTGAATGATGGATGGTCAACTCGAAATATACGTACCACAGTTCACTCAAAAAAGCTTCATTAATTGCATAATAGTAGTAGTACTTCACTTTTTTTTTCACTATTTTCTGAGTTTTATAAAGAGGCGTTCAACAAAGTGGATGACCAGGATGTGCAGATGCTTTTAAAACTTATTTGTCATATATATTACAAAGCTGTGAAGCATCAACAGCGGAAGAATTTGTCCATTCATGCCATGGGAGACAAGACTGCACAAATGGCATCTCCCTTTACATGCTGCTTCAATATTGTAGTTGTACCAATTATACATATGGCAACAATAATAGTACTAGCAACTAAAAAAATAAAAACAAAATGGCATCTTTTTTTATTTTTATTTTTGGGAGGGGGAGGAGGAGGGGCAGGGCAACCAATGGACCGGATATTGATTCAATCCGATCAGGTCCAATATAAGTTCATTTCAGATGGATCAGGTCCAATTCAATGCGATGAATACTTTGGGCCATTTTGGGCTGATCCAATTCAATGTCTGGACTGTCCAACCTTTTTGATTCTATTCCAAACCTGGTCCATCAACACCTGTATTCTTATGTTGAATGGACCAGAAATTGGTTCAATCCAATATAAATTCATATGGATGGAATAGGTCCAATTCAATAAATACTTTTGACCATTAAGTCTGGACTGGTCCAATTTAACATGTCTTATTAGTTCGTCCAATCCATTAAAATTGATTTTGATTTGAACAGATCAAACCCAAAACCAATCTATTAACACCTCAGCTCGACAAACCTTGGAACAGCTCAGCTCAACAATAGGAAGAAATTGCAGTTCAAATCAGAATCAAGAACAAAGATGATTAGCCTGGATGCTCCAGTAGTCTCTTTGTAGACATGCTCGTACCTTATATTCAATCTCTCTTCTGCTTGGATGCTCCAGTAGTCTTCCGTTGAGGCAGTAAATGACTAAAAAAAGTCTCCTACAATCACAAAATCTCTCTCTCTCTCTCTCTCTGCTTAGAGTAGAGCTTCCCTGGCGGCCCAGGTTTCAGCGATGTTGATGGAGGGACCAATCTTGTCAGCTGAAAACAACTCTGCCTTCACTGTTTCTCCCTACACAGCTATAGGAGATTCGACCATTTTGAAGTTTCAACATTCAATGCCTCAAAATTTATGTTGATTAGAATTTGATTTTGTGTTTGGCTCATTGTTCTGCGCCTCATTCTTTTAATTCTCGTTCATTCTAGGTAAGAATGACAAACAATGAATAATTTAATTACAAAATTCTTGCCATGTGCCACATTCTTTTTAGAATGAAAAATCAGCCCCATGGCACAAAAATTGGGTAGCTTGTAGTATGAAAAATAATCATGCCTCATCTAGTTCATTTTCATTATTTGAGGAAACTCTGCCTACAAAACTGCTGCCATAGATATTTATTTTTGTGAATATACTTTTATAGAAGTGCTTTTATGAAAACGTTTTTCTAAAAATACTTTTACATGAAAACACTTTTACGAAAGCACTTTTATAAAAGTGTTTTTACACGAAAGCACTTTTACCAAAACGCTTTTATAAAAGTAAATTTATGAAAAGTACTTTTGCGAAAATAAAGTATTTTTATGAAAGTTCTTTCATAAAAGTACTTTTTCATTAAAGCATTTTTATGAAAGCACCTTCATAAAAGCACTTTTATGAAATAACTTTAATAAAAGCACTCTTACAAAAGCACTTTTATAAAAGTACTTTTACTAAAGCATTTTTGTGAAAGTACTTTTATGAAAACACTTTTATAAAAGCACTTTTGTGAAAGTACTTTTACAAAACATCTATGCCAACAGGTAAACATTGACTATTGGCTATCCATTGGTAAACATCTACGCCAACAGTTTTGGAGACCTAGGTTGGCAGTTTATGAATATCGGCATTTTCTTTTTTATAGAATGAAAATGAGCAACATAGGGCACTTGTCAATCTAAAAAGAATTCATTTTTAAGAAAAAAAAAAGTGTTTGATTCATAGCAATATTTTCTCATTATGCCTATTTTTACCCATTCTTGTCCATTTTAGAATTTCATCTTGGATTAAAATGAGAAACAATGAAAATTGAATCAAACATGACCTTAATCTCCCACAAAAAAAAAAAAAATCTTTATACATTTTGCCAAGCATTTTCAATTAAAAGTTGTGGAAATTCCTTGATGTTTTTAGAGGTGGCCTTGTTTCTATCTTTCCAAATGCCAAAAAAACGGAAACCTAGCTTTTTCTAGAAGTGATTAACTATAATATTTATTTATCCCACTTGAACTTTCCTCCACCATTCAATTAGAGAGCCAAATATCAGGTTTCGGGCCTAGGCATGAATTCTTGATGGTGTTTCACACCAGTCTTAAAAGAGCGAAGTCTAGGAATAACTGATTTTCTTTTTTTTTACCAATTATGAAATTCTTTTTTGTCAATTATGAATATGTTATTTTCTTTTTTTATCAATTATGATGTGATTTTCATCCTAAAACCAACCCATTGACGCAATTTTGAAAAAAAAAAACTAAAAACGTTATTAGGTATTGAAACACCCAATGTGCATGAACAGGCATATTGGGTATATCAATACTTTGAACCATGGTTTTTGAACCGTTGTTGACCTGGATGGTCGGACCGTTTGATCCGGGAACTATCCAGGCAATCAGTTCTGTTTTATCGCAAATCCGGCCCTTGGCCAAAAACCGTTGAATCAGTCAATAACCCGTTGATCCGGGCGATTGAACCATCGACCCGTTGACCCGTTCAATAGTTTTTTGCTGTTTTTAATTTTTTTTTTAATTTTTACTATCAAAACGGGCCGTCCATTCGAACCGGACGATCAAACCATCGACCCAAAAATTGTGATCTATGGCTGTTTTTTACAGTTAGTCCCATAGCCCATCCATGGGTAAACTCACCAAATGGATAATTGTGATCCACAATAATCCTCTGCATCTTGGCCCCTTTCGTTAAACCTCACTCCAGTAGCAACCATGTTTGTTTATGCTATGAGAAATATGCTAATGCTACACCACGTATATAAAGAGCTTTGGCAATATGAACTTCATTTTCCTCTTTGCAGAGGACCAATGGAAATGAAACTTGAGAAGATGCAAAGGACAAGCTGAACGGCATAAATGTGTAGTTCTTGAATAATAATTTTGCTTTTGAAATAATTGACAGAAAGGAACCATTCACTGAAAAAGAATTACTATGATTTTTGAATAACATGTTCTCTGGGGCCAAATCGCAGAACAATTCCTGCAACATCTTTAAGAGTTTTTATATTTTATTCAAAGGAAAATTCCTGATCAGTACCCTATACTTCGCCTTGAGTGATAATTTGGTCCCTGAACTTTAAAATGCAATAATCAGTATCTGAACTTTCGAAGTGCGACAATCTAGTACCTGCTGTTAATAGACAGTTATGTATATCACATGACCTCACTGTGATTTAAGACTTTTAGAAATGTCAAAATTACCCTTAAAAATAAAACATTGTTCATCATCTTCTTCCTCAAATGAAACAGAGCCCACTCTCTGTCACAAATACCACAAACACTGCAAATATAATAAATTAATCAGAGAATTCACACAACCAACTTGCTCATTTGGTTCCAATAGCACCGAAGGAGGTACGGCCCGGAGGACGATGGAGCCACAACAGAGACTACGGTGGTGGGTTCAGTGTCCATGGCGGGTGGGGAAAGGAGTTGCGAGAGGATAGAATTATTAACGTTCTTGCCAGAAAACAGACACGTTTATGACGGTTCATCATTTGATGGGTTCCCGATAGATCCCCCCTCCCCCCTCTTAACAGATCATTCTTGTTCATGGTTAATTCCCGGCGGATCATTCTTGCCCGTTGAGGGGATTCATGGAACTATGGTATATTGGTGTTTGTAATTTGGTATTTTTCAAATTTACAAATAACTTATGATCCATTGTAAAAAGCTGTTAAGTTTAACTTGTCAATGTGAAATGTGTCCATGAATTCCCTTTTTGGGTTTACTGAGTTGGATTCCCAGACAAATCAGATTCTGCCATAATTATATATCTAAGTTTTACTTGTCCTTTTCTACTTCATCTTTACTATTTTTTACAATGATGGCTATCTTTTACAGGCTCTAGAAGTTATCCACGAACTTCAGAAGCACTTCCCCATTAAACGATCCCCAATGACACTACGGCTCACGGTACGAGAGAAACTTTTCTTCTATTATGGACAAGCTCAATGCCTGGAATGCCAGCATTGTTTCAAAAGATGAGTCTTGAAATCAGCTGTCTGTGGTAAGTAGTATGAGAAGTGAGGTGTGGTCCATATGCTTTGAAAAGAAATGAATGGTTGATTCTGATTTTAGTGGATGATTGATAAAGAAAATTAGATAGGCATTTGTGTCTTTTTACATGTCACTTACCGACTGATGGCAGGTACCAAATTGTGGCATTTCAAAAGTTCGAGACCAAATTGTCACTTGAGCCAAAGTAGAGGGTGATAGGGAATTTTCCCTTTATTCAAATACCAATTCATAGTAAACACCCCCCCCCCCCGTTAGTTATTCTAAGTCATTTTTTCTCACTGTAACAGCTACATGCAAAAAATCAAAAAAAAAAAAAGAAGGAAAAACTATTACAACTTTACACACTTTGGTTTCCCCTTTAGCAACTGAAGGATGAAATGACACTTGCTGAACAAGATAAAGCATTAATGTGAGTAATAATTTGCACAAAAAATAAAATATCATGTGGCAAGAAATGAAGGTGCTTTGGGTCTAACAAAATGGAAGAGAAACACTCAGATGTAAACTAATTTGGTTTGGTCACTGTGACCTTGGGTCTTCATCACCGAGGAACTGCAAATTCTAGAGAATGTACAAAACGAAATAAAAGAAACGATCAGTATTAGAAAAAGTTTACCCTGACAAGCAGGATAGAAGCGGCTGCATAACAAATGAGCATTGAACAGTTCGAAGAAATAAGAGCTAAAGCAAGGATGACCATGAAAAACCCAGGCAGGGCATTCATATTCAGCAGAAGAATGAATAAGATTTTCACTAAACTTGGAAGTAATTTTAAGACTAAACGTGTTCCACCAACTCAACCATGATACTATGTATTTAACTGAGTGGACAGCTATCCATCAAATTGAAAATGCTTGGAAAATCAGCAATGAGGGAAGCTTAACACTATGAGACTCCTCACAACCGGATTAACTCAGGAATCTGCCTGTCTCCGCTGGACAAGAAAAGATGATAGAGTATGCAGACAACTAGGTGACTACCAGAAGCATGGGGCACGGGATGCTTGTTTCAAGAAACAAAATTGCAAAGAACTTCAGCAATTGACGGAAAGAAGCTTGATATTTACAAGGCCATCTGAGCAAATGAAGGTTAGAGGATAAAAACAATATGGAATCTGGTATAGACAAGGGAAAGATTCCACAAGTGTGCAACAGTTTATGAGCAAAAAGCTAAACAAACAAAGCACAAAACCGAGGGATATACATGCATCAATCAGCTCTTAGGCATGTACATGCTTAGTAACTCCATTGCCTATATTTCTAGGTCACAATTTCTTGATCCTCGCTCAACACATCTCCATCTATGATTGAGGAAGGTTCCCATCTTCCTTCTTGACTCTAATTCCTTTTTCTTTTTCCTGTAATTATCAGGACCAATATCCCATCCATATGCATAACAAAATCACAGGTTGGCCTAAGATTTTCTAGCTGTAATGTCACAGTGGTCTTGAACAAACCAAATTCCAATACGTAAGCGGCATCAATAAGCATTGCCCCAGTACAGTGGACAGCAAAGGCATAGTATCACAGTGTAAGGTGACTCAACTTCCTCTTCAGTTCCCAATATCCCCTCTACTGACCACTTTCTTTCAAAAGGAACTGGTAAATAGTAACAAACCAGTGCCTACTCTTATCATCTTTAAAGACAATAAGAAGAATTTTCTAAATTCATTAAAAACCTTAGGTTGCTGTTTTTGCAAAACCAATGCAGCCAACCTGCAACACCTAAGTACAGGTATCAAATCACAAAGAATGACTAAGGATACCGTCACCATCGAAACCATACAATTCTAATCCCAACTATAAGTAGGAAAAAGGGCCTCATGAATATCCAATAGGAATGGGAAACTCTATCCTTGACTTGATGTATAAAGCCAAACATACTAGGCTCCATTTCTTTCCCTGATTTCCTGTATGCCAAATGGTTTGCCTTTTGTAATAAACTTATGCAAGTTTCCAAAATTATTGGGTGGTTGGGCAAAGGGGAGGAGAAAAGCACAATTTAGAGAACTCTACCCTTGACTTGCTCCAAAGAGACAAACACTCTAGGTGCCCTTTCCTTCCCATCAGATTTCCTACATGCTACATCTTAAAAATGTTTCTGTGCACTAGTGCAGTTTACCATAAGTAGGGGTAGTTTGGTCAAAGGGGATAAACAGAACAAGAACAATTTGTACCTACAAAATTCCAAAAAATCCAACTTGGTTTGAAACAAAATATTGTTATTTACAGGTAAGAGACGCGATTTACCTCAATTCAAACTGAAATAACTAAAATAAAATACCAAACAACACTTCCACATGAAGGAACATAAAATCTCTCCTCCCATAAACTTATGACATATTTATTATGGATAATATGCATCATCATGAAAAATTTCAATTCAGAGTTTTTCATTTGCCCACTGTTAACATAATAACATTACACAAATGCAATAGGTCTCATAAAATGTTAAGACAAAATCAACAACAGGAAAAAAAAATACATCCCTTGATTAACATGAAAAATAACTCAGTAAATAGCATAACAAGACGTAAATCTTGATCAAAGTAAGTAGATTTAGTTTCTCAATACAGATTTCAGAAACCATGGGAAAACAGAACAAGTTTTTTTCCTTCTCAAAGTAACTGAGGAGTTCCTATTCTTTTTGTTGTATAAAGCCTACAGTCCTTGTCACAAGGGTAATGCAAGTCCTATATAATAAAGTAGAGAAAAGTTAGAATACACATAAAGCAAGAAAAATCCATTGATACTAATTAACAAGGCACAAAACACTGATGTGACATTTGATAGTCAGTTGGAACTAAAGAGTTTCAATTTTTCCCCTTCTTAATTTTAAGTTTTCAACAGATGTAGTTCTATTACAAGAGAAGAAGTAAATGAAAAGGCATTGTAAACCAATGCTGAAGCGGGGGGAAAAGGACAGAAATTTCCAATTGAAAAGGGTACAAAAGGATACAATCACTATTCACTAGGGATGCAAAATCAAGTGCTCAAATTGAAGAGTTTCAACTGCACTGGACCACTTGGAAAATTTTACAAATGGTCAGCCCTAACAATCATATAAATGCAAGAATAACAAAAAATTTTGGCTTGTGGAAAAAAAAAAAGAAACAGAATAAAATATTCTCACTACTATAAGAGGCATTGCCAGTACTTGGTGTTCCATGATTATTGAGTGATCACCCATCTTAAGGTAAATGATTTTGTTTTAGTAATTTATTGCATTACTGATACGTTTATAATCTCTTTTTTTTCTCCAGCATACGTTTGTAATCTTTTAACAGAAATGAATTGAGGTCATTTGAGGCTCTTAAGATGAATTTATCTTTATATTTCATTAAGGGTAGTGTAATGGTTTTGTTTTCAATGATGAATTAATAAGGTTCGAATGTATATGGAGAAAGAGGCTCCTTTCATTCCACGTCCTCTTAAACACCTCACAAATCTCAGCTTCGGAACCCCCCCCCCCCATGCATTTAGTAACATTTAAAAAAAAATCGAAAATATAGATCATTCAAAGAAGTTAACTGCAGCAAACAGAAGAAAAAAAAAGTTCAGGGAGAATCAGAAAGGAGACGGCGCATATTGGTCTTCTGTTTTGACGGAAAGCACGTTTGGTCATCCCCATCTATTTCGTTCCCAATATAGAACGTACGAAGAAAAGAATTTCAGAATTTGGGCAACTACTAAACTCCTCTTATCTTCAGCATCATTTAGAAACCATGAGAGTATCTAAAAGACGTAGCTCGAAAAGTCAAAGAACCAAAATACCTTGAGAGAGCCAACTCCAGCAGCTGGAATCAACGGCAATGATGGATTTGAGACGGGCAGAAGCAATGGCGCTGTGGAGCGGCATCAGAGACTCAACACTTCCCAACGCCATGACCAGCCTAGCAAGAAATTATAAGTGATTTGATAGAACATCTCTTCATAGTTTCAATATGAAGAAAATAAACAAAAAGGGAAGCCAGGGTTTTAGTGTCCAATCAAAGAAGTGGAGTTACCTCGAAGCGCAACCAGGGCTCCTTGTAATGGGAGTGAAGGGAGAAGACATTGAGGTTCTTGGAGTTACCACTTTCGAAGTTAGGGTTTTTGGCCTAACTGCGATAAACCTTAAACCCGCCTTTGTAGCAGATCTGAACAGTGTAGCCATTCCTTCTTCAGGAGAGATGGAGGAAGAAATAAAACCCTTTAAACCCTAAACGCATGACGCATCTGCACAATTTAGGCCGACCATATCCGGTCCAGGAATATTCCGAATCGAACTAACCCTCACCTCAATTTTCTTTAATTAAAATCTTAAATATATGATTTGACTAAAGTAACTAAACTACTTTAATACAATTGGACAATATCCAAATCCGAATCCGATTATAAAATTTGATATCTGAATTTGAATTGGATTAAATATTTGAATATTCGATTTGGTTTGAATTTGACCAATTAATTATTTTAGATTTTTAGGTAATTAATAAATATATAAAAAATAGTTTATTTATATAAAGTATATAAATATATAAGTTATTGATATAATTTAATTATTATATATTATATAAAATATTTTTATATATTATATATAGGAATTATATAATCAGCTGAATTTAGATATTTATCGAATGAAATCAGATAATTCTCGAATTTGATTCGATTACTTAAATGGTATGAATAGGGTCATTGCCCTTTTGATATATTCAATGTCAAGCATTTTTATGCTTACTTCAGTGAAAATGGCACCTATGAAGTCTAAGTTCGAGGTCAAGCTCTCCTCAAGTTTACGATAAGCCCAAGATGGGAGTGAGGTTGCAAGGATCACAAGGCTCAGCCACATCCCATGATATTGCGAGGTCAAAAACACAACAAGGCCTTGGACGACGCCTACCTCACTATATTCCAACTTTGTGAGGTCATTTTGCTAGAGCACCACCCACTACGAGGTTGCCAGGTCACCTCGCTAAAACTCGCCTCAATAATTAATTGTTAGGGTACTAAAGGTGATTTTCAACCCCTAGCTATAATAGAATCAAGAGGTTTTTACCATTCAATTCAATTCATTTTTAGAAATCTTAATTCCACTATAAGGTGGAATGAATCTTGATCGTGGACTATTAATAGATTAGGAGGGAGCTGTAATTTTAGATTTATGAGGGGGAGTGCAGTCTACTTATCCCTAGAATCAATTCACCAACAAGGATCATAACCATCCAATCCTGATAGCTAGATCGCATGATGACTTTACCGGCCAAGCTGTTAATCTCCATTTATAGCTTATGGATGTCTAATTGTTATAGCCATCCTTTTTGTTTCTCTCTTTCAGTGTTTTCATTTTGGCGCCAAATTGGAATATCTTTTCTTCTTGAATATATAAATAAGACAGACCAAGTTGTATCATATAAGTGGATTTTGAGAAGAATACACTTTTTGTTGTAGTTTGTGTTGCTTCCCCTTCTTTTCCCTCTTGCTGGACTTGTTTACAGCTACAAAGGTCAAACCCTTGGCATCCATATGTTAAGAAGAGACCAAGGTCATTGCCCTAAACGAGTTGTGAAGCCAAGAGGATAGTGTTACTGACTGCTTTAGTCCTTTACTGTTGTAGAGTTTACATTGCCTTTCAAAAGGCTTACTCCAGAGATAATTAATTATGTAAATTATTTCAAAAGGCTTACTAAATTATTTCAAAAGGTTTACATTGCCTTTCAAAAGGCTTACTCAAAAATTAATTTCACTATATTACTCTTGATTTATTTTGTTAAATTAAAGGTTAATAAAAAATTGTTATTTTTTCTCTAGTTTACTAATGAATAATTTTGGCAAATTATTAATTTATGAAAGTGAAGTAACTTATCTAATTTTGATAATTTTTGTACTTTAGTTTTGGTAATTTTGGTGATTAATTTTGTTATATGGCAAATTAAATTTGTGATCCATTTTGTTATATTAACTTTGGTAATTCTATATATTAGTTTTCCTAAAAATTTTAATTTTTGGTAAATAAATTTTGGTAATGCTGGTAATTTTTGGTAGTTTAATTATTATAATTTTGGTTATTTGGAAAGTTAATTGTGGTAATTTAGGTAAATTAGTTTTGGCGATTTTGTTAAATTTTGGTATATTCCCAAAATTAATTTCACAATTAATTTTATTAATTTTGATAAATTAAGAATTAACCAAAGATGTTATTTTTTCTAATTTATGAATAAATAATTTTGGGAATATTAATTTATTAATTTTGGTGAATTATTAATTTTTGAACATAAATTAATATTGATCATTTTGGTAATTTTTGTACATTAATTTTGTTAATTTTGGTGATTAAATTTGTTATATGGGAAATTAAATTTATGATTCATTTTGTTATTTGAATTTTGATAATTTGAACTATTAATTTTCCTAAAAATTTTAATTTTTGATAAATAAATTTTCATAATGTTGGTAATTTTTGGTAATTTAATTATTGTAATTTTGGTTATTTGGGAAATTAATTTTGGAAATTTAGGTAAACCAATTTTTATAATTTTGTAGTTTTGGTAAATCTAATAATTAATGAATACAACATAGGAAGTCTGTTGCTCTCCTTGCAACTTATTTTTTATTCAATAGCTACACAAAATCATGGTTCTCATACTCTTGAAAGCAAAATTTGGGTATAGAGAATTTCATTTAATTAAAACTTTTTTTTTGAAATTTTGATAAGGGACCTATCACATCATCCATTTTCATCTAAAAACATTAAAGCTATCAATCTATTTGTATAAAATATATCAATAAACTAAAGATATGACATGATATGCCCATTTGAAATATCATATAATTCCTTTTGAGACCAGACCTGCTCCTCACATAGGGCACCTCACACTAACCTCACAGGCACATCTCATCATGCATAGGGAATATCTCTTGTGAAAAATAACGTATAAGTTTGGAAGATGTTCCTAATGCATGGTGGGGATGTGCCTGTGAGATCGGTGTGAGGCGCCCTATGTGAGGAGCAAATCTGGTCTCATTCCTTTTACTACAAATTTTCTTGAAAAAATTTGTACATAGCAAGGGGCCCCGACTAGTTCATCAATAAACTTTGTGAGTTTGAACATTTCAATGGGGAGTTTCGAGCGTTGTGTTATGCTGAGCAGATTCACTCCATCCTGACTCAACTTGTGCTTTGAAGTTTGAATTTAAAACAGATGGGGATGGCCAAATGAGACAGTGTATTGTTAGCTGGTAATCAATTTAATTTAGTAACTAGTAGCGACCCGTGTGATGTATGGGGTTTGTTAAAACAAATTCAAGCGATAGAGCTAGGGGTGCAAGTTGGGTGTATCCAATTCAAGGTCGACCCGATTCAATCAAAGCTTTTGCATGGGTTGGGTTTGAGTTTTTGAACTTTAAAATGGGCTTGAGCCAAAAAACTCAGGCCTAAACTAAACTCAAATTGGGCTTAGGTTGAGGCCTTGGAAAATGATCCAATGCAATTAAAGTTTGCCCAATATCAACCTATTCTCTATTTGAAAATTTAGCTACAAAGCTCAATATGCCCAAGCCCAAGACTCTACCCCGAGTAGGGATGGCAATAAAGTGGGTTCGGGGAGGGTCTTGTAAATTCCAGACTCTACCCGCCTAGCGGGTTGGATTTTGAGAATCCAAACCCTCCCGCACATGAAAATGCAAAACCCTCCCCATATTCAAGCCCAATATGCCCAAGCCCAAGCCTAGCCCGAGTAGAGATGACAACAGAGTGGGTTTAGGGAGGGTTTTGTAATTCTAGACTCTACCCACCTAGTGAGTTGGATTTTGAGAATCCAAACCCTCCCCGCACATGAAAATGCAAAACACTACCCGTATCTAAGCCCAAGCCTAGCCCAAGTAGGGATGGCAACTGAGTGGATTCGGGGAGTGTTTTTTAAATTCTAGACTCTACCCGCCTAGCTAGAGGGTTGGATTTTGAGAATACAACCCCTCCTACACGTGAAAATGCAAAACCCTTCCCGTATTCAAGGGTAGGGTGGGTTGGGTTTAAAACGTGCATCTAATTTCTTATTATTTCTTGTTATATAAAAGCAATAAATAAGTAAAATAGCATAAATAAACAACAAAAAATTCAATTATTTGATTAAGATGTAAAAGAACACAAACTATCAATTATCCTTTACATCTAATTCAAAATATTATTAAATTCAACACCTACTACATAAAGTTTATATGCCTTCCAACAATATGCAAGTTGAGGGGTTGAGTTTAGCCTAATACCGTACCCTACCCATAACGTATGGGTTGTAGACTCCCAAAACCTGACTTGACCCAAAACCCATCCTTCAAACATAAAGAGCCCGCCCCGTCAAGGTTGGTAGGTGTGGATACTCATTGGGTAAGGTAGAAATTTCCATCCTTAAGTCCGAGATGGTTAGTTAAGGTTGAGTTGGGCTTGGGTTGGTAAACTTAGGCTTAACCTTGAATTGGACTAAGCTTAAGCTTGAGGTTTGAGGCTTAGGATTGGATTGATCCTCAACCCGACCCAACCCACTCAAGTTGCACCTAACAGAGACCCATGTGATGCATGGGCTTTGTTAAGAGAAAGCTAAACAATAAAAGCACATAAGAGTAGACAACTATTTTATATTTTAACCTTTTAAATAATTAATAATTAGTTATATTTTATATACTACTTTTAATAAATTTTTTATAATACAAAATAACACTAATTAATTTCAACTAGGTTGTTCATCAAACTAGTGAAACCGACCAACACAACCGAACTTGACTTGAGTTGGTTGGTTTTCTACTATTTTTGGTGGGCTTTAGTTCAGCAATTTTCCATATTCCTTAATCTAAAATATATTATATTATAAATTTAAAATTTTTAATTTATTTTTTAATAATACCATTGTAATTTAAATTTAATTTTTTAAGTTTGAATCTTTTGAACTAACCAACCAACCAAACCAACAATTGACCCAAACCAATATAACCCAAGTTTGTTGGTTTTCATTAATGGTTGGTTGGTTTCGGGTGACCAAACAATATACAACTGAATCGATCCAACCTGTGAACACTCCAAATTTTAGCTAAACTAATAGTTTAATCTCTAATAAATAACACTATTTTAATCCCCAATAATTATTGAAAATTTTCTATTAAATAACAAAACAAAAATATATTTATACATAGTTATTGAAAATATATTTATCACAAAAGTATAATAAATAATTATTAAAATACAATAAATATAAATTTTAGTATATATAAATATACAATAAATATAGACTAAGATTTTAAAATTATTATTAATATCAATTTTCTGAAAGTAATTTTCTAGAATTATTAATTTATATAAGTGAAATAATGTTTTTATTATTAGTACATTAATAATTGCAATTATTATTATATTTTCAATATCTATTAAAAACTTTTTTGAAGTTATTACCTATTTTTGTTATTTGAAAGCTTCAATACCTCTAAATTACTTAATCCATTTTTCATTATTTTAATAATATTTAAAAAATAAATTGTTTATAATTTATATTCTTATTATCAAATATTATTAAATCTATTATAATTATTTCTGTGCGTTTCATAAATTTTTTAAGGTTATTACATAATTTCTTTATTTAATCTATTTTATTTGTTTTTAAATAATATTTCAAATATGATTTAGTTATTAATTTTTTTAATATTTAAAATAAGTTATTTACAATATTATTTATCTATTTGAATAATATCATTATTTATTTATTTCAATATTACTTATTTGTTGAATTTCATAATCCATAAAATTATAAGTTGTACTATTATTACATAATTTCGTTATTAATTTTGTAAAATATAAAATTATTATTAATTCAAATATTTTGGAATCTATTATAAAGATTTTATAATTTTAATAAAATTTTAAAATTAATTTATTACATAATTTCGTTTTTTTACTATATAAAATTTAGTTAAGTTAAATATTTTTTTATTTAAAATATTTAATTATTTAAATAAAATATAAAATGTTTAAAATTTTTCATTATTTAAGTTTTATTTATTTTAAAGTGATTACATAATATTAAATACTTGGCTATATAATATTTATCTATTTTAATATTTAGTTATTTAAATTTTTAAATTGTATTTTTATTTTTAAATTTTTATTGTTTGAATAATATTTAAATTGAATAATTTGTAAAATTATAATTTATATTGTTAGTACATAATTTTGTTATGAATTTCATAAAATTATAAAATTATTAATAATATGGATATTATTAAATCTATGATAGTTTTTTGTGTTTTTAATAAATATTTTAAAGTTATTTCATAATTTCATTATAATATTTAAATAATTCTTAAATATTTAATTCAAACTTTCTTTTGATAGATATAGATGAAAATTAGGGGATAGGATAAATAGGAATTAGAGATAATTTAGGAGATAATTAGGAATTATATATAATTTAGGAGATAAATAGGAATTATAGATAATTTAGGAAAGAGTGGGGGATAGTGGTGCCACTTAGCTAGATTAGATTAGATTTTGGTAGAGAGATATTTTAGGAATAGTTTTACGAAGGGATATCCAAAGGGATAGACATATAGGAAAGAGGGATGGGCCAGGCATGCTGAGATGTCAAAATGAGAGAGGGAGAAGGGAGTGATGAGGTGGCTTCAGGAGGGAGCAAGAAAGGCTAAAATGAAGAGGGGCTAAGAGTTCTCCGTTGGGGTAAGGGAGAAAGTTCAGGCGATGATGTGGCTCGTGGCATCATTATACTTTAGTATATATATATAGATGATGAAAGTATGAAACTAGTGGTAACCATTTGTTTTGAGATTTATATATTTGTGCTCTTCTATATTTAACTGTGAGGTATCTACCAAAAAAAAAAAAAAACTGCGAGGTATCACCTCACCTCCATCCTTTGTAAGGTCGATCCATTCCATACTCTATCCTCAGAGATGACATGTAATCTTTTTAATGTACAGAATAACCATCCTCCTTCATCTTCCCTTATTTGCAATAGACTAACTGATGCCATTGCCTAGAGGTGTCAATTGGACGAATTTGGTCCAACTCGATCCAGTCTAATGTGAGTCCACTTATAAATGGACTGGACCCAATCTAGTCCAAATCCAATAAAATCCATTAAAATGTAAATGGATTGGATTGGATCCAATCCAAATCGAATGAAATATCAAAAATTATATAAAAGCACTTTTAGCATTGAAAAAGCACTTTGATAAAAGTATTTTCATAAAAGTACTTTTACAAAAGCACTTTATTGAAAGCACTTCGGATAGACTTTTATAAAAGTACTTTTGTAGAAGTGTTTTTATAAAAGTACTTTCATAGAAGTGTTTTTATAAAAGTGCTTTCATAAAAGTACTTTTGTAAAAGTGCTTTCGTAAAAGTTCTTTCATAAAAGTGATTTTCTAAAAGTGCTTCCATAAAAGTGCTTTTGTAAAAGTTTTTTTGTAAAAGTGATTTCATAAAAGTGCTTTTGTATAAAAGTGCTTTCATGTAAAAGTACTTTTATAAAAGTGTTATCATAAAAGTACTTTTATAAAAGTGCTTTTGTAAAAGTGTTTTTATAAAACTACTTTTGTAAAAGTGTTTTTATAAAACTACTTTTGTAAAAGTGCTTTCATAAAAGTATTTTTTTGTAAAAATACTTTTGTAAAAGTATTTTTATAAAAGTGCTTTCGTAAAAATACTTTTCATAAAATTACTTTTATAAATTTGATTTTATAAAAATATTTTCATAAAAGTGATTTTATGCTATTTTCAGTTTTGATTGATTTTAAATTGGACAAGAGTTTGACCTCATGATCGGATTATTGGAAATTTGGTTTAGGTCTAATTCAAACCAATAAGAATATGGACCAATTTATTTTGAATTGGTCCAATCCAATAATTATAATGGATGCCCAAACCAAATTGCCCATTGGATTATTCTCATAACTTTGCATTCTCCCATATGCACCTCACATGGACCTCACAACCCCATCCCATTGTGGATTGAGAACATAACAACACAAAGTATGGGAGATGTTCCCAATGCATGGTGGAATGGGGCTATGAGGTACGTGTGAGTTGCGCTCTTTGAGGAACAAATCCAAACTCGTGGGTGATAGTACAATTTCAATACAACATTACACTCATACAAGTAGATGAGATTGATTAAAGGTGTAAATCAGGTTATGTCGTTCGTGGCCCAACACAATGGCATGCGGGCCATGCCATGCACAGCATGATCGTGCAGGCCATGTTGGACCGAGGGCTTCAAGTCTGTGACTATGCATGTCATATCACCTACGTGTGGCAAGGCACCCGGTACAACACAACCCATGGGCCCACATCGGGCCGAGTGCAGCCCGTTCGAGAAAACTAGCTGTTAAGGCCTTCCTCTTATAGATCCATTTGCAACCAATTGCTTTTACCCCGGAGGGCGGATCTACTAGAGTCCAGACTCTATTGGCCTCCATCAAGTCCATCTCAGCTCTCATGGCCTCCACCCACTTCTGGGATTCTATGTCCAACATAGCTTCCGCATAAGTCACGGGATCCTCTTCACTAGTCAAGGCTTCCACCAGGTAACTATCCTAGTCATAACCATAACGGACCTGTGGCCTGGATACCCGGGTGGATCTTTTAGGTTGGTCACTACCTGGAACTTGTGGGACATCTCCCGCTGCTCCTGAGCTCCCCTCATCAAGAACTATTTCCTGACGATGGGTGTCCAGGATGTAATCAGTCTCTAAGAATTGGGCATTTCGACTGCAGAACACTTTCTGCTCACTTGGGTCATAGAAAAGATAACCCATTGAATCCTTTGGGTAGCCTACAAATAGGCAATGGCTGGTCTTGGATTCCAACTTGTCCGCACTCGTTCTTTTAACGTGCGTAGGACAACCCCAAACCTTCAAGTGTCTCACACTTGGACCGAAGAGTGCCAAATCGCGTTCGACGAGCTCAAAAAGTACCTCGCTAGTATACCAGTCTTAACCCGACCCGAGGAGGGCGATGTTTTAGAGTTGTACCTCTCGGCAAGTGACGAGGTGCTCGGATCGGTACTGATAAAAGAGGTAGATCGGGTCCAACGACCTATCTACTATGTTAGTAAAGTGTTGCAAGGAGCAGAGACGAGATATCCAGAGATAGAAAAGTTGGCCTATGCACTAGTTATTGCAGCCCTGAAGCTTCGTCCGTACTTCCAAGCTCACACTGTCATGGTCCTTACCAACAAACATCTGAGGCAAGTTTTGCTCAAGCCCGAGGTCTCTGGTAGGATGACGAAGTGGGCCATCGAGCTCAGCGAGTACGACCTCCAATACAAGCCGTGAACTGCTATCAAGGCCCAAGCCTTAGCAGATTTCGTCACGGAATGCACTTTTAGCTCCGAAGTCCTCAGGCCGGTCGAGCACGAGGCCCCCAGCTCGGGCGAACCCGAAGTTCCCAGGCCGGTTGAGCTCGAGCACCGTGAAGTAGCAACCAGTGCGACATCTCTCCTAGTTAGGCCGAGCGTGAACTGGGATGAGGAGCCCTGGATCCTTCACGTAGATGGCTCGGCAGACCAACAGGGCAACGGAGCCGGAATCGTTCTGTACGGCCCAAGTGGCACAAAACTGGAGTACGCACTACGCTTCGAGTTTGCGGCATCCAACAATGAAGCGAAGTACGAGGCATTAATAGCCGGGCTGGCTCTAGCCAAGGAAGTGAAAGCCAAGCATATCATCATCTCCAGCGATTCCCAACTCGTGGTCAATCAAGTCACAGGCGAATACGAAGCTCGCGAACCAACCATGATCACCTACTTAGCCAAAGTAAGAGAGGCTCTACTCAACTACTAGTCACACTTCATCAAGCAAATCCTGAGATCGGAGAACGTTGAGGCTGACACCCTGTCTAGGTTAGCCAACACCAGTGATAATACCATGAGAACCGTGTACATAGAGAACCTGCCTCGGCCTAGCATTCTTGGGGGGGCAGAGGAGGCCGCTCCTGTCGTGCAAGCAGAGCCGAGCTGGACCGAGCCGCTCATGAGCTTCTTGCTGCATGGGACCCTCCCTGCGGACCGTAATGCCGCCAGAAGGGTGAAGCATCAGGCGGCCAAATACGTCATAATAGACAGACGGTTGTACTAGAGGTCGTACATGCTCCCCTACTTGCGCTGCTTGCGACCTTCCGAGGTCGAGCTCGTTCTCCACGATACTCATGAGGGCTTGTGCGGTGGACACTTGGGGGGCAGGGCTCTCGCCCAGAAAGTGCTACGACAGGGATACTACTAGCCAACAATGAAAGCAGATGCGATCAAGCTCATCAGAAAGTGTGACAAGTTCCAGAAGCACGCCAATATCCATCACCAACCTGCCGCCGACCTGAAGTACCTCACCAGCCCGTGGCCTTTTGCACAGTGGGGGATCGATATACTTAGACCATTCCCGCCAGCGACTGGACAGAGAAGGTTCTTAGTGGTGGCAATTGATTATTTCACTAAGTGGGTAAAAGCTGAACCCCTCGTAATGATCACAGCTCGGAACGTGCAGAACTTCTTCTGGAAAAATATAGTGTGTCACTTCAGGTTACCTCGAGTACTGATCTCTGACAATGGTAAGCAGTTCGAGGACATTAAATTCCAGAACTGGTGCCAAGACAAGGGAATTCAACAGAACTTTACCTCAGTGGCACACCCTCAAGCAAATGGCCAAGCGGAAGTCACGAACAGAGCTATCCTCCGCGGACTGAAGGCACGCCTGGGCTGAGCTAAAGGACTATGGGCAGATGAGCTACCCAATGTTCAATGGCTTATCGGACCACAGTGAAGACCGCTACAGGCGATACCCCCTTCAACCTCACCTACAGCACTGAGGCAGTCATCCCAGCCGAGATCGAGGTTCCCTCGCTACGTCTAGAAGTGTATGATGACAAAGCAAATGAAGACGAGCTACACACCAACCTCGACCTACTTGACGAAGTACGGGACCTCGCATATATTAGGACTGCGGCCTACCAGCAGAGAGTAGCTCGGTACTATAACGCTAGGGTCAAGAAGCGGAACCTCTACGTCGGCGACCTGGTCCTTCGTAAAATTATGGTGCCTGAGCCCGGTAAAGAGGGTGCTCGGGGAAGGAACATACGAGCTCAAAACCCTAGAAGGGAAACAAGTACCTCGGGCATGGAATATTGTCAACTTAAGGTAATATTATCTATAAATTACTGAGTAGACCACAAGACACTCCCAAAGCCTAAGGGCCAAAATGCCAAGCTAACTAAGACCTCGGCGCGATAAGACCCAGTCGTCTCTATGGCATGGGCTAACTCTAGAAGGGGATAGACC
>NW_010729107.1:1731613-1744706 GCF_000365185.1 Nelumbo nucifera
TCATCGGCATAGGCTAAAGTATTAATACCGAATGCACGGGCAGCTCGAGTGAACCCTCTGATGCGTGGCTCGCTTCGGTATACAAGTTGAACCCGTTAAGGGGATTTAACTCTAACATTATAAAACTACCCCAAGTACTAGGGAATAGTTCGGGATAACAATTACCGAAAGACCCTACTTTGGGTATGTAGCTCTAACAGCTTGAGTGATAAAGTCGCTTCGGTAGAAAGTAAAGAGCACACAACACTTAGTAGAAGAAAGAAACATTTCATTACTAGTTCTTATAAATAAAAAAAAAAAAAAAAAACCGGGCCTAACAGCCCAAGAGAAGTTCATCAAAAAACAAAGAAAAAACCAGGCCTAACAGCCCGAGAGAGTTCATCAAAGGAATGCATAAAACCGGGTTCTGGCACCCGGGAACAACCACTTCAGAATTCAGCCAAGAAGAAAAAACAAGAACTACCGACCTCCAGAGAGTCGGGCTCCTCCTCCTCCGCCATGACCGCCGTCTCTAGGTCCAGACCCTTCATCGTTATGCCTTCAAGGTTGAGCCCAGAGAACTTCTTCCAGACTAGCCATCGGTAGAGTTTGAATCCCGAATGGTAGGAGCTCGAGCCGTTCTCCACCTGGAGGTTGTGGTACTCCTGTGAGTCTTTGAAGTCCCACACCACCTTTGCTCGCTCTGCCTCCACCATGGCGTCAAAGTTCTGAGTCCAATCCTAAAGCGTGGACTCCAAGTTCTGGACCTGCTGGCGAAGTAACTCCCTCTCTGCTATCACCCTTGACGACTCTTCCCGGTAGCGAGGACTCTCCTCAGACAACCGGGCGATCTATGCTTCCTGGTCCTGGATGAGCAGCTCCTGAGCCTCGTTCCCCTTCCGAGCCTGGAGGATTTCACCTCGGGCCTGGTCGAGCTCGCCCCGGAGCTTCTGCACGTTCGACCTCTGAGTGAGGGCGTCCTTGGAGTGAATGTTAGTCTGGAGGGCCATGGCGTGGATGGCGGAATTCACCTGACAACAAAAGGCCGAGGTAAAAAAAAAATGAATGGAAGGAAAGGAAGAGAGAAAAGGGGGAAGCTGCAACATACCACCATGCAATGAGCTGAAGCCACCATGGCAAGCAGCCTAGGGTCCATCCCTCCCCAGTAGGCGACCTCCTCGTGGGTGACCACCTTCGGCTCCTCCGCGTGACCACAATGTAATTGGTAACGCTTTCCTCATTCCCCTCGGTAGGGAACCATGGGAAGGCGATGGGACGAGATTGCACAGACGGAGGGTATTGCCCTTGGAGCGGGACCTCCCCTTCTTTTGCGCCACTTTCCGTGGCTACTCCCTCGAACGGAACCGGTGGGACCTCTGGCGGCAGCGAAACAAAGGCTGGATCCACAGGAGCCTTGAACTCAACGCCCCTAGAAGTGGACACTAGGTCAGGGCGCGACCTCTTTGCCCTGCGCTTTTGGCTGCTCGACAGAAGGCGACGTGCATCTACACCAGACCTAAAGGCAACCTACCTGGGCTCAGGCCAGCTTGCACGAGCTTGTCCTCGGCCAAATAGTCCGAGCAAAGGAAGCCAATCGCTGCCCAGGATTGCAGCGTCTCCCGA
The DNA here is from genome assembly GCF_000365185.1 of Nelumbo nucifera. The sequence goes on from NW_010729107.1 coordinate 1,733,216, forward strand.
ACTTTTGGATCCAAGTCAACACCCGAATCCTGGATGGCGGCCCTCTAGTGGGTTGGGAAGGGTCACCCTTCAGGGTTGCAAACTACAAAATAATCCCGCTTCCAAGCTGGGATCCTGTTCGGCAGCTCGTGAAGGAGTTTGAAGCCGGGACAGGGAGAAAAGTAATAAGAACGCTTTTCTGGAGGCGCTCCGGGGGAGGCATTCTTGATGGAAAGAATAGAGGAGAAGATGTCGAGGTCGAGAGGAAGACAATACTCATAAAACAAAGAAATTGTCCCAACTACATTCTGGATCGAGTTGGGGTGAAGTTGGTCTATAGTAACATTAAAATGGTTTAAAACCTCCACTATCAAAGGATGCAGAGGAAGACGAAGGCCAGCAATGAGCTGTTCTTAGAAGATCACGATCTCGTCGTGACCGTGTTCCCAAGGATAGTCGCCGGATGGGAGACTGTAGATGAGATTTCTGGGAAGGTCAAATTAAAGGACCAAGGTCCTGAGTCTCTCCATCGTCATGGAGGAAGGACCAAAGCTGTCCGGCTCCCTACCCCGGGAAGTGGAAGTCGTTTCGTCGGAGGCCTCCCGAGCCTCCAGAGCCTGCCCCCAAGCTCCCCTAGATCTCGAAGGGGCGTCATCTTGGTTACTGCCCTAGGGAAAGATATTGTATGGGTACCCAGACATTGCTGACAAAGCAAGAGGACTCACCAGGAGAAAATTGAACCGGAAAGACGATGTGAACAGGAGAAGAGCTCGAGTAACTAGGTAAAGGCGCGACCTCAAATCCGAAAGCAAGGCAAGTTAGCGTAAAAGAAATGAGGCCTGGGGCCCTCCTATTTATACGACTGCACCCACAAACCGACGGCTCAGATTAAGGCGAATCCGACGGTTCGTAACCAAACTGACTGCACGTCTTCTGAAACTGAAATATGACTAGCTGCATGTCTCCCATGATCAAGGTAATGTCGGCTGCACATCTTCCAAAACGGAGAGCTGTTTTGGCGTGCTTTTTGGCATTTGAAAAGTCTAGAAATCGCTTGACATCTACGTGTGTATTTAATGCCATTAGTCAATCCAGTTTGAATTTCAGGTCAAATCCACCCGTCACACTCCATGAACTCCTCATGCTAAGATAGAACCCTTAGTCCGAGGAGTGGGGGCAATTGATGGAGGGTGATTTGACCTGACCTCCTAAGAAGGCAACACATGGACGTGACTCAGCATAAGTAACACCTCAATGTGACAGCCTGGCTACAACTGAGTAACAAGCTCGTTAAAGTCCTCGCAGGTGAGCTCGCTACATTATAGCTCGCCACGGAACGAGCTCGCTATAGCACGAGCTCAAGGACCCTAGTATGCTGAAAGGGAACACTCCAAGCTAAGTCTATCCCAACTCGCGAGCTCGGACAATCAGCTCGCTCCAATACTTAGGCAAGAGGACCGCCTCAAAGGCAACCTCAGGCGGAATCACCTCGGGATACCTCTAGGAGCTCGCTACAAAGTAGCTCGCTATGGGATAGCTCGCTACAAGGCAGCTCACTATTGAGCGACGTGGCATTTTCAGGAAGTTTCTTATCTGACAAGACTGTACCCGTCAGACTGCACCACATCTCCTAACTGACGGCGCAGTCCCTGCCAGCCCAGCGAACTGCACTCACGTCTGTAGTACTCTGCAGCGGTTACCTGCACAGCCCTGGAAAATAACGGCTGCGATAGAGGGCCAGTGGCGGTTACGCCCGATTTGACAAGAACATCTGTATTTAAAGGCCCCGGTTTCCAAGGGGTGGGGGTAATTGAACTGATCTAGCGCTATCTGCACTCTTAGCTCTCTTTGCATTTCTTATAGCTCTCTCAGAGTTCTAACTTAAGCATCAGAGTATTCCCACCGGGCGAGCTCCTCGGGAATCCTTCACCTTCCTCTTCTCAGGTACCGTCCGTCGCCAGCTAGGAGCCAGGCGTCCGCCAGCTAGGAGTGCCCGGATCACGCTGCATCAGTTAACTTTACGACAAGGGCGTCGTCATGAGGGTACTGAATCCCACGAGCATCATCCTTAGTGAAATAAATGGGTTCTTCTATCCAAGGTCGCTTTTGTGGGTTCTCTGCCTTGTGCTCCAGTTCTTAGACCGAAGTCTTCCCTGCTGCTGTTGTGAACCCCACTACAATGGATCCCCCAGTGATCATATTGATCACCCCGTGGATCGGTCTTTCTTCTGGTAGTGGGCGAGGTGGCTACTCGTTCTGCATACTAGTTTCCAGGGCATCTTTCTTTCGATCTCCCTGTCAGTCCCCCTGTCGTCCTCGCGCAAAATGTAGTTTTTCAAATACCCGCGGCGGATAAGTTCCTCAATCTCGTCATAGAGGTTCCTGCAACTCTCCATGCTGTGGCCATGGTCCCAATGAAAGTGACAATAAACATTCAGGTTCCTGGTTATTGGGTCTCCCCGTAGCCTGGGTGGCCATTTGACAATGGAGGAGTCCTTAATGGCCATTAAGATCTCTCATTGCTTTGCGTTAAGGGGAGTATAGTTGGTTCTCTCCACTGGCGAGGTCTTGGAACGACGACCCGACTTGTAACTTCGGGAGGGGGACTTACACCTCGAGCGTGGTGACTTGTTTCTTCTCCTCGGGGACTTGTTCTTTTTTCTTTTCTGTTTATTGTTGCTTGTTCCTTCTTCTTCTCTCTTTCACTTTTCACCTTGTTAGTTTTCTGTCTTCTGGTTAATCTCCCCTTCTGTGTTAATAAATTGATTGGCTAGCCTGAGGAACTTGGTGATGTTCTTTAGCTTGTTTGCTATGACATGCCACTTGAATTCCCTGTGACTAATTCCTTTCCGAGCTGTGGTAAGGCATACCATTGGATCGAGGTCTGGTATCTGCAAGAAAGTCTCGCTAAAGCGCTTGATGTAATTCCGAATTGATTCTTCTTCCCTTTGCACCACGTTCAGAAGGCTCTCCTACGATTTTGGGCACTTCTAACTGGTGATGAAGTGGGCCGTAAACATGTCTGCGAACTGCACCCAGCTTCTGATAGAATATGGCGCGAGGTTCCTATACCAGGTCCAAACTGTGCCCCTAAATTTGGTGGAGAAAGCCACACACATACAAGCCTCGTCGGCACTAGCAAGATGCATCTGGGACTGGAAGGTGTCTACATGATCATTGGGGTCGAATGGCCCATCATACTTGTCCAATGGTGGTACCTTGAAATCTTTCGGCATTGAGGCCTCTAGGAGCTTGGGTGACAAGGGGGATGGCTGGCTCTACAGAGCAGGCGCCGTTCTCGTGGCCACTGAGCTTACCTCTTCTCTATCTCTGCTTCGATCTATTGGGTGGCTGGTCTTCACTGGTGGGCTATTCCTTGCTGAGGAACGATGAATCTTGCGACGTCGTCGTTGCTGCTTCTTTGCTGGTGCTGCATTTGTACTCGAGCGTGGTGACTTGTTTCTTCTCCTCGGGGACTTGTTCTTTTTTCTTTTCTGTTTATTGTTGCTTGTTCCTTCTTCTTCTCTCTTTCACTTTTCACCTTGTTAGTTTTCTGTCTTCTGGTTAATCTCCCCTTCTGTGTTAATAAATTGATTGGCTAGCCTGAGGAACTTGGTGATGTTCTTTAGCTTGTTTGCTATGACATGCCACTTGAATTCCCTGTGACTAATTCCTTTCCGAGCTGTGGTAAGGCATACCATTGGATCGAGGTCTGGTATCTGCAAGAAAGTCTCGCTAAAGCGCTTGATGTAATTCCGAATTGATTCTTCTTCCCTTTGCACCACGTTCAGAAGGCTCTCCTACGATTTTGGGCACTTCTAACTGGTGATGAAGTGGGCCGTAAACATGTCTGCGAACTGCACCCAGCTTCTGATAGAATATGGCGCGAGGTTCCTATACCAGGTCCAAACTGTGCCCCTAAATTTGGTGGAGAAAGCCACACACATACAAGCCTCGTCGGCACTAGCAAGATGCATCTGGGACTGGAAGGTGTCTACATGATCATTGGGGTCGAATGGCCCATCATACTTGTCCAATGGTGGTACCTTGAAATCTTTCGGCATTGAGGCCTCTAGGAGCTTGGGTGACAAGGGGGATGGCTGGCTCTACAGAGCAGGCGCCGTTCTCGTGGCCACTGAGCTTACCTCTTCTCTATCTCTGCTTCGATCTATTGGGTGGCTGGTCTTCACTGGTGGGCTATTCCTTGCTGAGGAACGATGAATCTTGCGACGTCGCCGTTGCTGCTTCTTTGCTGGTGCTGCATTTGTACTACCAGCCTTAGTGTTGTCAAGTATCTTGATTTTGCTCCAAATGATGGGGCAAGGTGGATTTGGGGTCCTTCTCGCCGCTTCTTCTTCGCTATGTGACTGGTGCTGGCTATCGCGGGGTGCCGAGGGGTCTCCTCTCGAGCCTGCACCTCGGGCTCCGAGCTAACCATCTACGTTGTTCTGATGTGGAAGCTGCCGACTATGCCTCTCGGGCTGGCTAGGTTCAAGCCTATCCTTCGAGTTCCCCCTTTGTGAGGCTGGGGTAGTATGCCATTCATCTACTCTACCTCATGGCAAGGTTTGTCCCGAGGAAGGTACCGACACCTGTGAAGTTCTCTCATTGCGGGGAGGAGACTGGCGGACACCCTGATGGGCCGAATGCTGATTCCGGTTTTGAGTCTATCATTGATGTTGATTTGTTGGCTGGTTTGGCTGCAGTGGTGGGAACTACTGCTGGTACTGCTGGTAGAAGTAATATTGTTGAAATTGGTGAATCTGTTGCATCTGGATCTGCATCATCCGGACGCTTTGAACAAGGTCGTTAAACTGGGAATGCCCGACCCCAGGGGGAATCACAGAGGGCTCCGAGATCGTGGTGTTCACTTGGGGGAGCGGGAAATTCACATGTTGGATAGTGTGTAGCATGGACAGTGTTGGAACCCCCAAGACTATCAGGGGAATGGTGAACTGGCCAATGGTCATCGAGGGACCTTGGGGAATGGTTGTTTGCTGCTCTTGCCCCCTAGTGACGTTCATGTTGCTCTTTCCGATACTGCTGGAAGATGCCATTGAGATTGAGTTGAAGTTGAGATTGAGACTGGGATTGGGATGACCTTTCGATCGCTTCCCACAGACGACACCAATTAATGGTGCACGATCTAGATGATCCTAGCTGTAGGGCAGCTCAAACGCATGTTACCAAGTAGGTCGCTCGAACTGCAAAGAATAGGAGGTATCAAAGAACCCGGGGTGGCTAACCCAGTGAGGTCGCTCCAATGCTTAAGTCAGTAATAGTATATGCGAGCTAAGAGTTTGAGAACAAGGAGAGCTAGAATGCACTAAATCGTGCGTACCTGGGTCCTGAGGGGTTGATGCCCTTATATAGTTGAGCTGTCGTAGGTGTCACGAAACGACTCTAGGATCCTCGGTTCGAGTAGATGAAATCCGTTTCTGCTTTAGGAGAGTAACGTACTAGTCAATAAAGTCTATCATTACCATCCAATCTGGGTGGGGGGAGGATAAGGCCTAACGTACGCGACGTGATCCCAAGAGATTTGGAGTCCACTGGGAAGCTTTTGGAGTTGATTACGTGTCACTCTAGTACTCGGGTGCTGAAGTGGCTTTGGTGCCAAGGTGGCTCTGTGCTGAGGTGCCCGAACACCTGGGCTCCCGAATTGCTGACTGGGCTCCCCTTGCTGAGTTGTCATCCTGCTGGCAGGTCGTGTCTACGTGTCCTCTACTTACTATGTCGGGCCAAATCACTCCTCATCAACTTTAAAGATTTGTTGGATGATAAGAATAAATTACAAGACAAATGAGGGCATTACACTACTACACCTCATGAAGCAGATGATTTAAAGTCAAGGAGATGGAGTAAGTTTTTTCAATTTTATTTAAATTATTTGTTATTTTTTCAAGAATGTAATTTTTTATATTTTAAATGAAATAAAACTCCTTTTTTTTCTCCAATTTGTTATCCATTTTGTATTTTGGTAATCATTTTTATTCATTTCTTTATTAGATTTTTTATTTTTCAAATTGTTTCCAAAGGAAACTTAAGTATTTTAGTTTTACTTAGCAAAAAAATAAAAATTCAAAATGTAAGAAAACAATAAAAAATAGTTTGGGCCTTTTTGGCCCGGTTCAGCCCAAGCCCAAGGCCTACCCCATAGCCCACTCAACCCAAACCCACAGCACAACACGGACCTATACAGACTCAAGCTGTGGGCCGTGCCGAGTTGGCCCCCTAATTTGTCCTAGGGGAGGTAAACACGCCCTGGTTTGACCTACGGGCCAGTACAACATGACCCACTTTATGCGGGCCGCATGCAGGTTGTGTCATGCTGGCCTAGCACGATTCGACTTGCACCTCTAGGACTGATGGAAGTTAAATTTGCTTCACACGCTGACTACCATTAACTGTGTCGGGTTGTGTTGTCCTTTGAGTTGATGTTGCTCAGTTACGAGGCAGCCCATACCATTAACTGTGTCGGGTTTGGACTTTGGATTTTGAGGCTTGCCGGCCAATATGGCACTATATAGTAAAATGGGCCATGTGGGTATGGCATTTGTCAGCATGACCCACATAGTGGCCCAATACAGCCTCTTCCACATGCATATAATTTTATTGTAATTTTGTTCAATTTCATTATTATTTTATATATAAATATTTATATACATCAAAATTCATATATAATAAAATTTTAGGGTAAATTACAAAGACCCCCCCTGTACTTTATTATGTGACAAAGACCCCCCTGCACTATAAGCGTGAGATAAAAACCTCATTTTGTTAGCTTTCCGTTGAAATCTGTCGTTGCAATATTTTTTAATCCCCATACTACCTTTGTAATAACGACAATTGGGAGAAAAACATTGTTCATCTTCCCCCACCTCACGATACACGAATAGTAGTGGTCGTAATTCCCTTAGATTCCTTCACATTTCTCTCTCTCCCCCGATTTCTCTTCTTCCCCTTCCCCTTTCTCTCCTCCCCTTTCTTCTTCCTGTTATTGATGAAACTATTGGTGTCCGGCTGTTCATGAAATTATTCCCCTTTCGAAGTTGATGATGGAACTGTTAGCTGCTCGGCTTGTTGGTGTCATGGCCCGACGTAGCTAATAAAGAAGGGAGAGGAGAGTGCGAGGGAGACGAGGCTGTTGGAGAAGAGGATTCTGTAGTGATGTGACTTTGGGCTTGTGGGTTATCTATCGGAGACGAGCTCGATTCGCTATTAATCTCAGTCATCTGCGGATTTCGGTGTTGTTGTTGGGATGATGAAGGTAGAAGCTTCCATTGACTGGTAGCATATCTATTGCTGTCGAGTCTTTACCGATTCCTCAAGTGTAGGCAAATATGAACGTTGTTACTTCTTGATAGCCTCTCCTCCCCCTCCTTTGTCACCCATCGAATCTCAGAAAAACAAAGATAAAATAGAACAGAAAAGGAAACGAGAAGAAACCCTAATGGTCCAAAAACAGCTCAAAAACATTGTTCATCCAACACCTGATGATTAGAATTCAAAACAATGATGATCAGAATTCATCCAACACTTCCTGATGATCAGAATTCAAAACAATAAAGAAAAACCCCAGAATCAGATCATCCATTCATTCAACGCTCAGATGCACCATCGGAACATTCAATAAAGCAGATATGGAGAGGGGAAAGAGTGAGAGAATACCATTAATTCATCGACATCGATCTTGACAAACTCCACGTCATCTATGTATTTGGCAGCAAACTCGTCGAGTGCTGGCTCCATGGATCGATAGGGCCCATACCACAATGCCATGAAATAGATCACCATCTTCGGTTGGGAGGAAAAAGAAAGGGTAAATTACAAAGACCCCCCTGTACTATGGGGTCTGTGACAAAGACCTCCCTGTATTTTGTTTTGCGACAAAAACCCCCCTTGTATTATAACCGTGAGACAAAGACCTCCTTCCGTTAGCTTTTCATTGAAATCCGCCGTTGCAATATTTTTTAATCCCCATACTAATGACAATTGGGAGAAAAACAATGTTCATCTTCCCCTACCACACAATACACGAACAACAGTGATGGTAATCCTCTCAAATTCCTTCACATTTCTCTCTCTCCCTCTCTCTCTCTTCCCTGATTTCTCTTCTTCCCCTTCCCCTTTCTCTCCTCCCCTTTCTTCTTCCTGTTGCTGATGAAACTGTTGGTGTCCGACTGTTGATGAAATTATTTCCCTTTTCGAAGCTATTGATGAAACTGATGGTTGTCTGGCTTGTTGGTGTCATGGCCCGACACAACTGATAAAGAAGGGAGAGGAGAGTGCAAGGGAGACGAGGCTGTTGGAGAGGAGGATTTTGCTGTGGTGTGACTTTGGGTTTGTGGGTTATCTATCGGAGACGGGCTCGATTCACTATTAATCTCAGTCATCTGTGGATTTCACTGTTGCTGTTGAGATGATGAAGGCAGGAGCTTCCATTGACCGGTAGTATATCTGTTGTTGTCGAGTCTCTACTAATTCCGCAAGTGTAGGGGAAGATGAACGTTGTTACTTCTTGATAGCCTCTCCTCCCCCTCTTTTGTCACCCATCGAATCTTAGAAAAACAAAGATAAAATAGAATATAAAAGGAAACGAGAAGAAACCCTAATGGTCCAGAAACAACTCAAAAACACTATTCATCCAACGCCTGATGATCAGAGTTCAAAACAATGATGATCAAAATTCATCCAACACCTCCTGATGATTAGAATTCAAAAAAATCAAGAAAAACCCCATAATCAGATCATCCATTCATTCAACGCTCAAATGCACCATCGAAACATTCAATAAAGCAGAAATGGGGAGGGGAAAGAGTGAGAGAATACCATTAATTTGTCGACATCGATCTTGACAAACTCCACGCCATCTATGTATTTGGCAGTTAACTTGTCGAGTGCTAGCTCCATGGATTGACAAGGCCCACACCACGATGCCATGAAATAGATCACCATCTTCGGTTGGGAGTAAAAAGAAAGGGTAAATTACAAAGACCCCCTTGTACTATGGGGTTTGAGACAAAGCCCCCCTGTATTTTGTTTTCCGACAAAAATCCCCCTTGTATTATAACCATGAGAGAAAGACCCCCTTCCTTTAGCTTTTCGTTGAAATCCGCCGTTGCAATATTTTTTAATTCCTATATTACCCTTCTAATAATGACAATTGGGAGAAAAGCATTGTTCATCTTCCCCTACCACACAATACACGAACAACAATGATGGTAATCCCCTTAGATTCCTTCACATTTCTCTCTCTCTCTTCCCCGATTTCTCTTCTTCCCCTTCCCCTTTCTCTCCTCCCCTTTCTTCTTCCCATTGTTGATGAAATTGTTGGTGTCTGGCTGTTGATGAAATTGATGGTTGTCCAGCTTGTTGGTGTCATGGTCCGACGCAGCTGATAAAGAAGGGAGAGGAGAGTGCGAGGGAGATGAGGCTGTTGGAGAAGAGGATTTTGCAGTGGTGTGACTTTGGGCTTGTGGGTTATCTGTCAGAGATGGGCTTGATTCGCTATTAATCTTAGTCATCTACGGATTTCACTATTGCTGTTGGGATGATGAAGGCAGGAGCTTCCATTGACCGGTAGCGTATCTGGGTCTCTTCGAATTCACAACTTCACACTGTTGTTGTTGTTTCAACTGAATAGAGCTTCCCCCAGTCGGAACATAAGGAGGAGCGGAAATAAATGGAGCTGCAGTAATCTATTGTTGTCGAGTCTCTACTGATTCCTCAAGTGTAGGCGAAGATGAACGTTGTTGCTTCTTGATAGCCTCTCCTCCCCCTTCTTTGTCACCCATCGAATCTCAGAAAAACAAAGATAAAATAGAACAGAAAAGGAAACGAGAAGAAACCCTAATGGTCCAGAAACAACTCAGAAACACTATTCATCCAACACCTAATGGTTAGAATTCAAAACAATGATGATCAGAATTCATCCAACACCTCCTGATGATCAGAATTCAAACCAATCAAGAAAACCTCAGAATCAGATCATCCATTCATTCAACACTCAGATGCACCATTGAAACATTCAATAAAGCAGAAATGGAGAGGGGAAAGAGTGAGAGAATACCATTAATTCATGGACATCAATCTTGACAAACTCCACGTCGTCTGTGTATTTGGTAGCGAACTCGTCGAGTGCTGGCTCCATGGATCAACAAGGCCCGCACCATGACGCCGTGAAATAGATCACCATCTTCGATTGGGAGGAAAAAGAAAACATGGGATGATCCCTAATTGTCAGGCTTAATTCATTTACATAAATAAATAGCTAGGAGAGAACCGTGTTTTACTATTTTTTTGTTTAGGTAATTTAATTACTAGCTTAGTGGAATTTTTGCAGGAGTCGAAGTGAGATTTCCATCGTGTTGTGGAATGGAATGTGACGATGCGAGACGCCTTCGATGGACCATTTTCGGCAAAGGACACATCTTCCACGTCAGAATGAGATGAACCCAGTGTTTCCACCGTCGTTTCAGCTGCTGCCTTTCCCAATCCCAAACTCTGATGTACAGGGAACCTCATCTTCTCCCCGTACCTCCTCGAAACCATGATATTTGGATAGTTTGAACAAAACAGATAGAACAAAGGAAAGCCGAAAGAAGAAAGGGGAGGAGAGAAAGAGGAAGGGGAAGAAGGGATTACTGCTACTGTTGTTCATGTTTTTCTTTCAGTTGTCCAAATAGTTATTATAAGGGTATATAGGGATTAAAAAATATTGCAACGACGGATTTCAACGGAAAGCTAATGGAAGGGGGGCTTTGTCTCATGGTCATAGTACAGGGGGGTCTTTGTAATTTACACAAAAAGAAAACATGGGATGATCCCTAATTGTTAGGCTTAATTCGTATACATAAATAAATAGCTGGGAGAGAACCATGTTTTACTATTTTTTTTTTGTTTAGGTAATTTAATTATCAACTTAGTGGAATTTTTGCAGGAGTCGAAGTGAGTTTTCCATCGGGTTGTGTGATGAGAATAAAAGTTATCATATTTTTATCCCTAAATATTCATCTTTTATACTTAATTAGTACTTAATTGGACTCATTATTCTTGTATTTCGATTCAGGGCATGAAAGAAGCGTCAGGAGAAAAACAAGGCTAATCGGGTAATTTTCCATAGTTTTAGTGCCGCATAATAATCTGGGCATAACTCTCCTATCCGGACTCCGATTGAGATGATTCAAGATGTATTAGAAAGATAATTAAAAACTCAACAACTTTCATATTTTGAGTTTTGAGAGATTCGGACTTCATCGAAGTCAAAATCGGGCCCGAAGTCTGCGTGAATTCATAGAGAAGCCCAGTTCGCAGTAGAAGCCAATTCGCAGCAGAAGCCCAATTCACAGAGAAGCCTTGTAGCGGTCCAATTCATTAAGGAAGCCCAATACGAATACAAGAATAAGAAACTGCAAAGAGTCCTATCAGATTCAATTTTCTGATGTAATTCTAGAAAGATAAAAGCGATTGAGATTACTAGATAAGAGATAGGATAGGATTAGATCTAAAC
>NW_010729107.1:1745286-1787387 GCF_000365185.1 Nelumbo nucifera
ATGCTAGAAATTAATTGGCCATTAATTTCTTGAATTAAGGTATTGTGTGAAGTAGCAAGAGTGGAAGCATAATACTAGTTCATTGAGATAATTGACCTAGGGTATGTGTTGCTTAGAGATAAGAACACTCCTTTGTGATTGTTAAACTGATTTCCATTGATCTTAATGGGTTTGTGTTCATTGCTTGTGATCACGAGAGTAGACACGCGGTTAGCATAAACACATGTGTTGTATCTTGAGAAAGAACTTCATATAATTTAGGGAAATCTGATCATAAATTTCTACAACGATAACCCAATCTAAGAAAACATAAATATGCCATAGGTAATCATTTGATGAAACCCGAATCCTAGGCTTTTTATAATATTCTGAATTAAACCTATTTACTTGCATTATCATTTCTTTAATGTGGCTTGAGAATTGGATTTCTAATTTCTAAATAATAGAGGAATCTTAAAATTTGGTACTTGACAACACCTTCCCTGTGGAATCGACACTCTATTCACACACTATTACTTGCCCACAATATGTATACTTGTAGAAATCGTACAACATTGTGGAATGGAATGCAACGATGCGAGATGCCTTCGATGGACCATTGCCGGCAGAGCACATCTTGCACATCAGATTGAGATGAACCCAGTGTTTCCATCGTTTCTAGAACTGCCGTTGGTGGTGCTGCTGCCTTTCCCAATCCCAAACTCTGATGTTCAGGGAACCTCATCTTCTCCTCGTACCTCCTCGAAACCCTGATATTTGGATAGTTTGGACAGAACATAGGAAAGCAGGAAAATGAAAGGGGAGAAGAAAAAGGGGAAGGGGAGAGAGAGAGAGAGAGAGAGAGAAATGTGAAGGAATCTGAGGTAGAAGGGATTACCGCCTTTGTTGTTCGTGTATTGTGAGGTTGGGAAAAATGAATAGTGTTTTCTTTCAATTGTCCGAATAGTTATTACAAGGATAGTTTAGGGTTTAAAAAATATTGCAATGGCAGATTTCAACTGAAAGCTAATGGAAGGGGGTCTTTGTTTCACGGTCATCATAGTATAGGGGGGTCTTTGTCGCAAAACAAAGTATAGGGGGCCTTTGTCATAAACCCCATAGTACGGGGGGTCTTTGTAATTTACCCAAAATTTTAAGACTTTTTTCATATTAATTTTCAAATTTTATAAAAAAATCATGCAAAGGCCAGTTTGGGCTCATGTCGGGCCTAGACACTGCCCGCCAAGACCCATGTATTGATCTGTCATGGCCATTATAGTACGAGCAGTCTACAAAAGTAGGCCATATTGGCCTCACACGACCCACATTACACCTCTACTATAATCTTCTATTTCTGTGTGGGTTTTACGTACATCAATAGGTAAAAATAAACTCTCTGATATGATGCAATTTGTTTCTCTAATTTAGAAGTTTGTTTTTCTAGCATTCAGAATCTTCCTTTTTATACACAAATTTTAAAAGTTGAAATCAAACCCTAAAATGACAAAAATGAATGGATTTATGCAGGTTGTGGCATGGCAGAAATAGTTGTCCAATAGAACCACCACCCATAATAAAAAGGCAAAACAACTCAAAGTGGAGTAGATTCTTCATTTGCTTATTAAGCAAATGTGTCGTCTTTTAGAGGGTTTAGCTGCACTAAATGCCTGATTCTTTTAAGTTTCCCCATATTTAGCTGTCGTAAACCGGTCGTAACTAACCTAATGACCTATCTCTATTCTACCGTCCAAAAATAAATAAATAAATAATAAAAGGTGGTGCATGATTAAGGTATAGTTGAGGGAGCGCGCGTTGATGTAGGCGTCGTCCATGAGCATTCAACACCTACCCCCTTGTGGGGTTGGCAATGCAGAGACAAGAGGCAATAGGTAGGCATGTCCCTCTACAGTCTACACATGATGGGTTTTGGACGATAACTAGACAAAATAATGGAGAAGCAAATTTCAAACACCAAACTCTTCATGTTACACCTCTCCAAATGTGGTCGCAATCCAAACTCAATTCAGTCTCCCATTGGATATCCTACACAAGTGGGTGTGTCTTCCCTTGCCAAGACAACCAAACAAGAAAAAAAATACCCTATTATAAATATTTGGCCAGGCCCTGCCCTTTCAGAAATATAAATGAGAAAGAGAGAGAGACTTGACATGGGTTGCTCACAAAGCCATCTGACCCATCCCAACAAAGGACCTCTAAACGACAAACAAAGCATGATAGAGTGTTTCCCTTATCGAGCCGGACAATATACGTTCAATGACATTATCGACTTTACATCACTCTGCATGCATTTTGAATTTTAACTGCATATTGTTGCCGGTGAAAAAAAAACGGACGACAAGAACAGAGTTTAATTTGGATTTAGAGTTAAATTTTGACCTAGCTTTCCAATTGAGCAAGGAAGAGTAGAGCAGAGCAGAGAGATGCACGCTCTCTCTTCTCAACTGTCTTTTTCTTCATTTCATGGGTGGTACTTTTGCCGTTTCTTATGATATAGTGTATGTGAGATTACAAATTAACATCTCTAGTTCTACTCCTTGGTCAGAATATAGAATTAACTTGTATTGCTCTTTGTTTCTTTTACTCGTGTTAATTATTAACAACTACACCGCATTGTTGCATTGCATAACAAAATTTCAACGCCAGGTTGAGTTTGGTTGCGATTCAAACACAAATATGTATATTCTGCATAATTATCTTTTTTTTGGTTTATGAATGCAAACATAGCTCACATTTTTTTAAACTGTTTTTGTACTCATCTTGTTTTTGAAATGGGTGCAAAGAGTGGGCTCATTATTAATACTCCAACTATCTAACTCTAATTTCTTAAACTTTGGTCAAAAAGCAAAATTATGAAGAGCACAAAAATATATCCAAAAAATAGATACAGTATGCTCTCTCCTCAGAGTACAAAAATGTTAGAAAATACATTTTTAATCTCTTAATCATTATTCTTTTACATGTCAAACAAACGCTCTCAAATGCAAACCGGGGTACATAAATACCCCGATTCGGCGTTTGTATCACAAACAAACGGAGCCAGTCATGTGTATCGGTCCGATACGCTACTGTATCGACGCGTATCGTATAGTATCGAGCAATTCAATCTAATACGCACCGATACAACAACGTTTCATGCATCCGTGTCCATCCCTTCATCTGACACTTATAAACCGCATTTCACTTTAAAAAACTGAGGCTAGCATGATTCAAAGATAGAACTAAGTCATGCATTAACCTTTATCAACATTAAAGTCTAGTAGTCTACATATAAACCAAATAAATAATATATACTAATATTCAACAACTCCAACTATAAGTTAAAAAGAATAATTTATAAAATTAGTATTTTATGACCAATGGAATAAATAATTTATCAAATCTACGTATATACAGGAATTTGATTTTTAATTTCAAAAAATTTATACAAATAAAATTATTATTAATAGAAAAATTATTTTAATACTTAAAAATTATAAATTTGTGCATTATATGTATATTCAAATTTTTATAAATTATTAATTAATATTTTAATTTGCATTAAATAACAATGTCTTTACTATTTAAAAAATAAATATATTATTTACAAAATATTTGATAATACCACATAAATTGAATTGGTCAATTCCACTAATCTACATTTATATAAAAATAAAATAATTTTGTATTTTAGAAATTTTATAAAATAAAAATATTAATAATGGAATAATTATTTTAGTAATTAAAATTTATTAATTTTCATATGATATATATCTTTAAAATTTTAATAGATTTGATATATTTTAAGTTAAGATTATATATTTTTATAAATTATTAATTAATATTTTACTTTACATTTTATAATAACATATTTATCTGAGAATTGATTTTTTTTGTTGATTTTTTGTTAATGTTAAAAAATAAAAATAGTAAAATAGAAATGTTGATATAGCAATTCAAATAGAATAGTTTCATATGTTTTGTGCATTGGACTTTAATAGAAAATAAAATAATAATGGCTTTGTGCATGTATTAATTTCTAAGAATCTATATAATATGTCTTAGATTCTTGATTGGTGCACTATCAATAAAATTGCATAATATCTATGCATCTCTTATATTACTTGTAATATATTTCTTTATATATACCATTAAAATATAAAGCTCCTATGTATTTATATATTATTATAATTATTTTGGCATTAAACTTAATATTATTAATATATTTATGGAATTTCTATGCATTTCCCAAGCGTATCCAAATATTTTCATATTTTTCGTCTGTATCCATGCGTTTCCTAAGCGTATCTGTATCCGTATCCATATCTAAATTGTCCGATACGATACCCGATACCAATACTTTGATCCTTGCCTGTATTCTAATTTTCTTTTACTAATAACTATTTTTTAAGAGGGATAATCACTTAAACATACCCTCTAATTTTGCTAAATTATTTAAATATTCTCTATGGATTCCGAAACTACTTAAATATACATTGTCATATGGCCCCACTTCACACAAATAGGCTCTCTATTGGTCAACCAGGACCATTATTAAGTGCATTAGACATTTATCATAATTTTGCTTTTGTCCCTGATTAACCCCATTTATCTTGGATTCTGATAAAAAGAATTAACAGAATAAGATTAAGGGGGTGTTCTTTTTTTTTGGATTTTGAGAGGGGAAATAAACCTTTTTTTTTCAGATTTATATGGGGACTAAGGAAAGTTTATTTTCATCACTTACCCAAGCAAGTGATACACTTCTCCTAGGTGGGTAAATAACTTTCCCGCTTGGGGGGAAAGTTGCCAACACTTGAATTGGACAAAAAAAAAAAACCTTTTAATAATAGACTTTTATGGCTAAAACGATCATTGCTTTATTTACCTGAAAAATAAAAGAACATGGGTAAATACACTTACCGGGATAAGTCTTTCCTAGAAAACACTTGCACAGGTAAATAACTTACTGAAAAGAGAACAGAGCCTAAATGATTCAATAATTGTTCTTTTATTAAAAATCCCAATTTCTGTAGCCGGTTACAGGTTACACTATTTGTCTTGTTTATTGTCCCAAAATGAGGATGGATATTTATGCCAAAAGACTTTATTCTCATTTACTAATCAATTAATATGGAATTTTGCAAAACAGAAATTAACCTGAGGAGGTTGCTTGTGGCAGCACTTCAACAACAAAACCAGGCAAAGCTTATACATTATTTGGCTCCGTTCACTTTTCGGTAAGTTACTTACCCGGGTAAATGTAATTACTTGGGTAAGTTTTTTTTTGGGCAACACTTACCCGGGTAAATGCATTTAACCATGTTCTTTTATTTCTCAGGTAAATAAGGTAATGACCATTTTAGTCATAAAAATCCATTATTAAAATGGACATTTTTGTCATATTCAAGTGTTAGCAACTTTCCTCCTAGGTGGAAAAGTTATTTACCCACCTACGAGATAGGTACTAGGTAAGTGATACTCAAGAAAATAAGGTTTCCCTAGTTCTCACATTAATTTGAAAAATGAATATGGGATTCTTGGTCAATAGGAACCAAAATCCCATTAACCAACTTTCCCTCTCTCAAAATCCAAAAAAAAAAAGAATTTCCCCTTTATGTTGCAACTTTACAAGAACAACTGAAACAACTTTCTAAAGAGATTACTCCATAAGGCCTTCCAAGAATTTCAAAAGCAAAAGTTAATGACTATATAGGTTGAAGTCATAACTGCTAAAATTGCTGCTCCATCATCGTTTTAATCCCAGGATCACTAGAGGCACTCGATTTTAAATGAAAAAGCCTAAGAAACGGAGGAAGAAACCCATATTCCTCCTTTCACCAGGACTGGTGAGAAATCGCATTTGGTCCTTATAAAACCATGCTCTCATACTTCACACAGTGCCTTTGCAGCCTTGTATTGAGAATATCTTCCCACGAGAAACAGATGATGAGTACAGAGAAAGCTATAATACTGAGGAGATTTGTGCCTTCTTTTTTTGAAGGTAACATTGAGACTACTAATATTGGTTCATCGTCGCCTATCAAGTTAGACACCTCAACACAGGTACAAATAGAGTAACAAAGAAAGCTCTAAGAAGATTTGACAAATAAAATAGTAGGGTTACCACAGCAACCGAAGGAAAGTAGCTTTACAAGACAGAAAAAAATATTAGATTGAACAGTGAAGGGCATTTCTGCCTTTTTATTTTTTCCGTTGATCTTTTTGTTAAATGTTTTAAAGTTTTGCAAATTGAGTATTCTAATAAAATCTCAGGGCATATCAAGGGTTCATTTGATTCGTATCCAACAGGGAATCCCCATTCCTTCAAATGAGAGAATAGCCATTCCAATAAAAATAAAAATGGGCTTCTGATTTCACTTAACCAAACAATTAGAATTGTAATAGTCCATTCTAATTCCAATTCCAGACCAGCATTAACGGGGCTTTGTAATTAACCCGTTTTAAGATGAATTCACGGCAAACCAAATCAAAAGTAAACAAGGTCGACAGCTGCATGTGAACCGTGAAACACGTGAAAACCCGTGAAGTGAGAGACAGTGGGCTTACACGTGGCAGAGTAAGGATCAGTTTTAGCGGTGGTGGAGCGTGTTGACCGCCAAAGTCAACACTAACCCTCTATACCCCCTCTTGCTCAGGCTCAGTCTCTCAATTTTTTTTAGATATTTCTCTCCTCATCCATGT
This sequence comes from Nelumbo nucifera, assembly GCF_000365185.1. The sequence continues at coordinate 1,751,968 of NW_010729107.1, forward strand.
TTAGTATTACTATTATGATATATACCCAATTGGAGTATTGGACGGGTATATATGAATGAAAATGACATGGGAACCAAGGTTCTTCATCATGATTCATGAATTGAGGCGCACACCCCTCAACGCAGCCAGAAAAGCAATAATCACAACATTGTTTGTTTCGTCAAAATTAGGAAAGCCCACTCTCTGGACTAAGGATTCCAAGTAACAGCTGATATGGCTTGGTGAGATTAGTCCTTCTCCTCCAATTACTTTACTTCTACCATATGTCCCTTTTTCTGCTTCCAAGGATTCAAACATCCAATCAACTTTTCAAATTCTCAACTCCCAGTGTTTGCTTTAATTTTGGACGACCATCGTCACAGCCCACTCTTTGGACGATTAGCTATACAAATTATCAAGGAAGACAGACCACTATACATATAGATTGGAAGGATATCAAGACAGTATCATACTATTACCAATCTGGATGGTGCCATTAACGTGTTCGCACTGAAACCCCACTTGACGTGGACTTAAATTGCTTTCGGGGAGAAGAGCAAGCAGGAGTAAATGTGACAACAAAATAAATGAACCATTGAATCTCTGCAGGCCCAGTGAGAATGTGCCTAATCAGTCGGTAAATGATTAATTAGTAAATGTTGGAGTTTGCCCTGGGTAATCGGTAAAGTCAATTTGATTAATTAAAGAGATAATTAATTGTACCGTCTCCTGACTTTTCTCCTAACCAACAAGCTACACATAGTTCGTTATACTTGATAGAATGCTTGAAATGAAATATAATATACTTAGGCTTTATAAGTTTAAATCTTTTCTTTATTTATTTTGGCAAAAGAGTTAATAGATGAAATGAATATAATATCCGGGAGATCTAAGTTTAAATCATTTCTTTCTTTTATTTCGGAAAAAGAACTAATGCATGAAATGAATATAATATCCGTGAGGTTTAAGTTTAAATCTTTTCTTTTTTTTTTTTTTTTTTGCAAAAGAACTGACAACTCACATAAAAGTTACTAGAGTTACAAATTACCACCCGGATTGGAAGAGAGTAGATCTCTTACTCAATACGGAGGATCGCTAGTGAACTCCAACTTGTGATTATCTATATTTTCTAGTTCTGCTTGCTATCTCATGGGCTTTAATATTTTTGTTCCTTGATATATATAATCAATTACATATAACAAATTTATTCGTAAGAAGCTTTCACTTTTTCAAAATTCAAAAATGTACTGTTTATCTCATTTCACATCTCCTTTCTTTAATGCCATAATTGGGGGTGTTTCAGTCTGGCCCCGCCCGGTCCAGGCCCGGGCCCATATTAAGCTCGTAAATTTTAGACAAATTTTAGAGTCAGGCTTGGGCTTAATATTTCAAATCCGGCCCACATATATTTAAACTTTCACATTTTGTGTATGATGTACATATGTGTATATGTTATTTTACATTATATTATATATTTTATATATAAATATTATAACATGACATGTACAATTTATATTATATGATATATAAAATAAAATTTTATATACATGTTATGTCATTTAATATAAAATATTATAGATATGTAATGTTTTATATATGAAAAACATTGGCCTAAAATCAGGCCCGACCCAGCCCGAACCCATATAGACCTGGCCTAGGGTTTATGTTACAGGCCCAGAACCCCGTGCCAGACCAAGCCCGGGCCTAAGCTATAGCCCTTATCATAAGTGCAAAGCTCGACCCAGGCCTGGCCCATGATCACCACCCCTAATCATAATCTCTACAAGCACTTGAATGTTTTTATTTATGATGCCAAAATGGTATAATATTAAAAAAGCATTGACTAACCAAAACTCCCCAACCCCATTGTTTTTTTTTTCTTTTGGTTTTTCAAAAACCTTTTATCTTGGTAAGTGTTTGTTAGATAAATATATTTTTTATCAAAGGTATTACTTATTCATGCCATAAAGTTATCCACTTGAAAGATGAATATCACTCAAGGTTCAAAGTATCAATAGGTATCGGTCCGTATCGATCAATACGTATCATGCCGATGGCTTCCAGATACGCCCCTCTAGGGGTTGTATTGGATCAGCCATTGGTTCAAAGGGTAGTCATGCTTTAGACTAACTCCTCTAAACCGGTTCCAAAAAAAATAAGTAAAACCTAAAAAAATACCAATACAACCCGATACACCTCTACGACATATCAAGCATATCAATATTTTGAACGTTGATATCACTTACTTGAATAAATGATATATAGGGAAAAACAACTTATTGTAGAATCCACAGTTTATTGAATAGTGAACACAAGATTGTTGGTCAATGTGGAAACCACTTTTTGAAACCTCAATGACACCTGATTAGCTACTAATTTCATGATACTAGTTGATTGCTTATAATATTACTAAAAAGTTGGCTAACTTATAGATAGGTACCCTATACTTTGGGGGTAGTGACAAATAAGTATCTTCAACTTTCAATTGCAACATTTGAGTATCCTGAACTCTCAAAAATAGACACTTGGGTCCATTTATTACTATTCCATTAGTTAAACATTATATAATGCAAAAAATACCCTTCTCGTATATTTTTGAGATCATTCTCAAGTAACCAAAAGTCCCCCCACGATGACGTTCTCATGTGGACAGCAAATAGCAAATTCAAATTTTCGGACAATGGCACTCTCTGGTGATGATTTTACTCCATAGAATAATCTCAAAAATATATAAAAAGGGTATTCTTGACATTATGAAATATTTAATTAACGAAATACTAATAGATGAATCCAAGTGTCTATTTCTGAGAATTCAGGATACTCAAATGTTGCAATTGAAAGTTAAAGACACCTATCAATCACTACCCCAAAGTACGGGGTGCCTATCTATAATTTACCCAAAAAAAAAATTGATTAGCTATAAGTTTTTGCGGCATCATAATCAAACTCGTTTTTAACTCTTGTGAATATTTGCTATGGATTTGAATCATTTACTTCTTGCAATACAAAATTCAACGCAAATGATGGAATCCGGATCTCCCACATTTGTGCTAAATTCAACACTAACCAATATGAATTCATCAACAGCCATGGCCCCACGTTTTAGAGTTTGACCAAAGACCAATAAACCCACCTGAATTCTTCTTAATTAATGTACAAGTCAGTACAAATCATTAAAGCGTATGAGATCTCAAGTCCAAATGATTTGGCCATCCAAATCTCGTACTAAATTCTTATTGGATTTTAATCTTATTAGAGATTAAATTTAATGAGGTTTGATTGATCAATTACACAAAAAAAATATATGTATATATGTCTTGGAAAATAATTTTTTCTCTTATTAAAATTATTTTTCAATTTGTCCCATATTGGAAAATTACAAAATTTGTTTTGACTTTTTAAATAGGAGCTTATTTACATTCCTTAATAATAAAGAGGAGAGTATAGAGGCTTGCTACTGTACAACACGCGCATGTGTATGCAACGTAATGAGGCGTACTTTACTCGTACCTGCGTGATTCACAATTCTTCAACAATAAACTTAATAAATCTGAATGGAAACAAATAACATTTTAAAGACAATTTCTTTAGACACACTTAAAGCTTCTCCTCCAAATTTTCATGACCACATGTTTCCAACAAATCCAACATTTAATCCTGTCTTGTCGTTAATTGACTCCAATATCTACAAAACAACCCATACATTCTATTAAACATTTGAGTCACCTACAATAGAATTTCATTCCTGAGTGATGGGGAGGGAATGACAATTTGAATGAAAATAAGATTCTAAAATCCACCCAATCAAATAGTTAGAATCAAAATGGCCGACGTTAAGCAAACGGGTTGTTAAATAGAGACAGTACACAACTCCTTTTATATTAAACACCATATCTCTCTCCATCGGTCCCTGCCAAGCTCTGAAAGCATGTCTTGTTTAGAGATCCCCACTTAAAAAAGCAGGCATGCATATGCATATGGTTATTGGAATTATTACCAATTACATCCAAACATCACCAGGTCCTGTGTTCCGACAAAATCCACTTTAAATCTTATCTTCTCAAATTAGAAGCTGAAAACATGGGTCAATTTTGTACCAAATGGGATGGAATCAACTCTCTTTGGGTATTTTATATATACACTGTCTACTATGGAATTTAGCTTCCAAACCATCGCCTGGTGTGATGGTGCATAACAATCTTGTACATTGTGTAGCTGTCCACATGGCTTGTTGTTCACGGAGCCATGTCCATTGCAACCATACGTAAATTCATCCTAGTAATGATTTTTTTCTGCACCATAATAGATCTTGGACTGTTCGCATTAGGGCATGTTGGTTAGAGCTTAGAGGGAAAATCCTATCCTTTACATTCCATCACTCATGATGAATGGAGTCCGGATCAAGATTGGCTTCAGTCAGTGCATGACCTGTTCGAGCACTGTTCAAACGGCTTACAATCTTGGGCATATCTCCGTACCTATGTAATTTATTTGATGGGAGATATTCCCCAGGCCCATTCGAACTAGGCACACCCTTTGTATTAATAAATATTCTGACAGTTGGGGTTAATAATTTGTTTTTAGACCCTATTCTATTTTTGAAAAGTTATTTGTTTGTTGGGAAATAATGATCAGAATATTTATTAATTTTCTTTTATTTTTCAGTTAAATAAATAATGATTATTTTACATATAAAATTTTATTATTAAAAGAGGTAATTATGTCCCATTAAAGTGTTGGTAATTTTCCTTAATGAAAATTTTAATTACCTACCTAAGAGATGGATGGAAAAATAAATTTTTCATAAACCTTACATAAATCTAAAAATCAACGAGAACCAAAATCTTTGTCGCATTATATTATAGTTTTGCTTTGTTGAAACGAAGCAAAAATGGTTGTGGTCTCCTAAAGCGTTTGATAACACTTTTCATACCTCTTAAGTCTGAAAATGTTGCTTTTCAGACGCCACCTATGTTTGGGTTGAATAAGAAAAAAAGATTTGAAATGCATTTTCAAATCTAAAACCTTAAGACCTAGGCCAGTCACTGAACACGGTTGGATGCATTTCAGACATGGCCAAAAGTCTAAAATATCCTCAATATTTTTAATAATGACATATTATACCCCATTTAAACTCGATAGATGCTCATTCAGTTTGTTGCCATCGAACGAGAAGGGAGACAACAATGGAGAACTCGTTGAAAAGAAAATCATCTCTCAATTCCCATTCTTCCTCTCTCTCTCTCTAAGATCAACCACTAGAAAGCTTTGGAGCTAGGGTTGGGTGTAAGGTTTCGCCGTTTGGGGACTAAGGTTCATCAACTCATTGTTTTGTAATTCTATCTAGATTCAAAATCAAGGAAAACTACTGGTAGGGTTTCTTCGTGATGGTGAAGTCACCACAAACTAGCTACAGCACTAACCCTTCCAACAACTTCGACTTTGAGCTCTACGAAGCCATGGTTCAAATCAAGCATAATCTCAGCTATTTCCACGGTATTTATGCCATCATCTTGTTACTCTTAGCAATGAAGCCATAACCTCGACCTCTGCAAAGCCATGGTCTCTCTCTCCTTTGTCTTCCCACCACTGCTGCAGCTAGAGTAGCAGCGACGGTTAACACCTCTCTCTCTCTTTCTCTCTCTCTCTCTCTCTCTATCTCTCTCTCTCTCTCTCTCGCTATATATATATCTTCTCCACTCTCGGCCATTGTTGTCCTCTCCACCCCATTTTCTACCTTTGCAACTAATGTAAAAAAAAGAACACTATTACAATTGATGTAAAATTAATTATTAATTATTTTAACTTTTATTAATTATTAAATATTTTAATAGTTTTTAATATAATAATTTTCTAATTATTAAATATTTCTACTTGCTTCATAGACTTTATTACTATTTTTATTATTATTTTAATTCTTAATAATTTATCTTTAATTTATAAATTTATATGTACTTTCCAGTTTTATTCTTATTTTAATATATTTTTTTTATTTTTATAATTTTATTTGTATTAATTATTAATTATTAAATATTTTAATAGTTTTAAGATATTAAATTGCTAATTATTAATCTTTTTTCATTGCTTCATGGACTTTATTACTATTTTCATTATTATTTTGAATTTTAATTATTTATTTTGAATTTATAAGTTTATATGTATTTTTTAATTTTATTCTTATTTTAATATATTTTTTAGTTTTTATAAATTTATTTATATTTTTAATATTATTTTTGAATTTAATAATTTATTTTTTATGAAAATAGTGCAAAATGAATAAATTCAAAATTATCAAATAATTTGTTTTAGGATAAAATAACAAAATCAAGAAATTTCAGATGCATTTGATCCAATACAATCAACCTTATCTATTCAAGACATTTTTAATATTTTTTTTAACTTTTGAGATTTTAAATTTATCAAACGCGATCTTAAATTCACTTTCACCTCTTAATTAAATGTGAAACGTGAATGGTTACTTCAAACTCGTATCAAATCCATACATTCCCGTGTTTCGGGCGGGATGATGTGGTCTATTATGATTGAACTAGTATCTACCATGCTCCCAAAATTAGCCACCTGTGTGAATCTCACTTGTTTCATTTCATATCCATCGTGAAATTAAAGATATAGGGATTTGGGCACTTGTCCACTTGAAATGAGATGTGATCAAACAAGGGAACTTTTATTTTTTTTTTCTTTTCCAAAATTTCTAAATGTCAAATGTGAACTGGGATTAATGAACGACTAACATAGAATAGTGGTCGTTGTCCTATAATGTCCAAAAAAATCATAAATAAATCTAGACAAAACTGTGAACACAGAAGGCTAGGGTTTTTGAAACATATAAAAAGAAATCTCCCACTCCCAAATCCCAATGGGATGGATTTATGAACAAATATTTTGAAATTATGAAGAGTGAAGACTGAGAGGAACAAGGACAAAGGAAAAAGTAGAGTCCGGAAATCCTGTAAACAAATATTACCCAACCCAACCACGGTTGGACAATTGATGGAGAGTGAGTGCACAACACCAGTACGGACACGGGTACACTACGCCCTCTCCCACAAAACAACAAGCGACGAGAGTAGAAACAGGAACACCGGTCACCGGTCACCGTCCATTCCCTTGGTACGAACTACCAAGTTCCCTCCGCCAGCCTCCCTCCTATCAGAATCATCAGCTATTGAACTCTCCTCATCAATTAGGCCCTGCCCTCCCCATCCCCAACCCACGCCGCTTCTTCACTTTTACAGTACTTGGGAAATCGCCCTCTTCTCTTTCAGTTTTACTCGGGGGAGACTTTTACCGTGCTACCCTGAAGCCCCCCTCCTGATTCCTGAGTCCAGAATCCACATAGATATAGATAGATAGAACCATAGAAGTTAGAAGTAGAACCCGTCCCAACTGATTACTGATTATCGATGCTGGAAATGAAATCGACCCTAGTCTCACAATACCTCGTTGTTCTGTCTCTCAAAAGTTAGAACGGCGAAGGTTTCCATGTCAGTCAGTCTGTCTCTTTCTTTAACCCCATCGGCTTTTTCCCAAACTCCAATGGACAACACGCACGCTACACCCTGCATTTTCTGCATTTCTCCTCGATCTGAGTCTCTCTACTCAATCTCTTCCCAATTCCCATTCGTTTCTAGCTTTCTCTCAAAACATGAATTTTTTATTTAAATCAACTTGCCACTTGCCAGCATCAACTTACCGTGCATCCATCCAAGCCCAAGTCCAAGAAAACCAACCCCACGCTTACAAAGAACTAAAAATATACAGAGATCTTTGTTTCATCGACTAGAAATTGGTTATAAGTTATAACTTAGGAAAAACAGGGAGGCGCATCTTAGCAACATTATTAGTTAGCGTCTCACTTCACGTGGGACCCTCACCCCTATAACGTCTCTTTTTCAAAATCTAGCAACACGTGCATGCGGGTTAGAAACCAGAGGATCAAAATCTGAAAATAACAAAATATGAGTTGTATGCATACATGTCGTGTATATTTAAAAAAAACTAATTGATTTATATATTTACGTTTCAATTATTCCATATATAATTAAATAATTTATACATTTTTTTTTTTGAAAAAAATGTTTATAATTTTCTTCGTTTACTAGTACAACGCGTTTCCCGATTCTTTTTCTTCATTTTTTTTACCCCAAAGAGCAAAGCAACCAGCCAACCATGAGGAGGCTTCGAAATATGAAATAACAAAAAAAGGGAATCTCCTCCCACGGCAGTTTCCGGTTTACTGTTTATCGGGAAACCGCTATTCATGGCCGCGACACCGACTCTACCAGTTTCCCCATCTTCTCAACGAGCTTCGGTGACAATTTCTTCACTGATTTTCTTTCCTTCTCTGGCCGGAAGTCAAAACCCAGTGCGTCCGTGATCTCCTCACAACTCCAGCCCGCTTTTCTGAGCGAGTCCGAAAACCGGTCTGCTTTCAACAGTAGCGCGTCAAGGAGTGTTTGGCTGTCCAATAATGCAATATCTCCTTCGAAAAAACCGGATGCCGATACCTGTATCATTTCCTCCACGTCCGGTTCGCCCCACCCGCCTTCTCTCAAAACCGTCCCGATCCGCTCCAAGTACCGTTCTACCCATTTCGGCAATTTCGTCCGAAATATCGGGCGGGAAATCTCGAAATACTGCTCCGGTGATGATGGAGACGACGACAATGTATAATTCCTGCGTCGTCGATCAATGGCCGCGTCACTCCAGAATTCGACCCACCTGGGTGTTCTCCCTCCGCTTCCGGTGCCACCACCGGTATCTAAGCTTCTTCTTGAGTAATTCGACGACGATCCGGTGGTCTTCTCGCTAACGGATCGCTGCTTCTTAAGGATGCAAGAGTCATCACATCGGAACACCGACTCGCGTTCGAAGAAATCCGATAGATCCGATCCGCAACAAAAGATTCGGTTCTCGTCCACGAAGAAAATAGGGTTTCCAGCCAGAGGAGGATTACAGGGGATGTAGCAGTGATTGAAGAGAGGGATCAAAAGGGGCGCCCTCTTTAGAGCGTTTCGAGCGATACGCAGCGCCTTTTCAGGGTTGGACGGTCGTGGACCCCAAGATTTCGGCCAGAGAGCATTACGTGCAATCTGGAAGGAAATCGCGGCAATGGGTAGGTCGAGCAAAGCGCGGAGATGGAGGCGAGAACCAGCTCCAGCACGCCAGTCGGGGAAACCAGGCCCGACGGGAAGGCCGGCGGAGAGAACGGCTTGGAGGTCGGGAGGGAAGGCGAAGCCGAACTCGGCCTCGGTGCGGGCGAACTCGACATCAGAGAGGCCTTCTTCCACTGGTATGCCGGAGTTGCGAAGGTGAGAAATGACCGTATCGGCAAGGGAAGAGAAAGAAAGCAGCCCATGCCGTACTGGGATAGTTGAGGTGGTGGCAGTCGGGGCTGCGGCCGCTCGAGCGGAGAGACGACGTAAGCCGGCTACATGGGCCGGGTTCAATCCGGTCATCCTACGGTCCACGTCGACCATGGTGGTCGGAGAAACTACGACGGTTGTGCCAGGAAAACTTAGGCGGTTACCGGAAACGTCAGAGAAAATCAAAATGCGACGGTTCGAGTATTCGAGTGCGTGCGCGACTGTGTAAGTTTTTCTCTGTTTTTCTTCAGTTTTGTGGAAGAACAAAGTGTGTTGGGAGGGGTGTTTCGTTTTATAGCTGCGGAAGTGGGACCTACTTGAGATTTGGCATGTTTAGTTGCAAGTAGCTTACTTGGGTTGGGAGTTAGGACTTTGAAGTGTGATTATTTTGATTCTTAATTTCAAAAAAAAAAAAAAAAAAAATCCGGAGTTCCAAATTAATGGCAACTACGTCAACGTCACCATCCGGTGGGACCCAATCTCTACAGCCTACGATAATAGAATAGAGAAACCCCCACCCCCCTCCACCTTTCGGCCGAACCAGTTCATTTTCATTGTATGTGCCTATGTGGAGATGAGAAGAACAGATGGTGAGATACTAGGATTTAATAATATAATCCTGTCGACGCTTTTAGTTTTAGTGGGAAGCGTGTGTTGCGATGCAGTGATGATGGAAAAGAGAAGCATTTGGCAATGGCAAATTGGCTGGAAAGGGTGGGTCCCTCTGTGAATGACCTGACCAATCGTCCTTTCGATCTACACAGACTACAGTAAGCTCCCCAAATCCCATAAACATTACACGGTTGATGAATGATGATGAGATCGTTCGGTTTATACGAACGAAGTTGACAGCTTGTTTAGTTGGGTTAGACTCAAGAGAGAGATCGATAACGTTAAATGTGAAAGCAACTTCTCAGGGATCAATAACACACACAGAGAGAAAGAGAGAGAGAAGAGAGGTTGAATGTTTGAATGATAGGAAGGGTGGAGTAATTCCTGAGGGATTTGAGTGGCAATAAAGTCAAAGTCGGTGGGTATACCGCGCGGGTCCGTGTATTATGTAGTGTGTACAAACTCAAAAAAAAATAGAAAGAAAAGCGGGGAGGTGAAGGTGGCAAACAAGTCTGAACTGTGAACTGTGAACGAATGGCCGGCATTTATTTTTCAACCTCTTCTTTGTTTTTTTACCTTGTTGGGTTCATGGATTAAACGGGAGGGAGGCGTATGCACACGTCGGTGCATTACAGGGAGGAGCGTTTCCTGGGATCCCGACTTCTTACAAGAAAACAAATTGTTAAATCCAAGGAGAACCTTTCCGTTCCTCCTTTCCTTTTACAAAATTCTTTGATAAGATTAGTATAAAACGAACTGCTGCTTCTTCTAACTGTTTGAAATAACAGTCAAAAGGAAATAAAAATAATAGCTAATTAATACCAAATAGAGGTGCCCGACCTGATCAAGTTCAATGCTCTCTCATTTACGACGGCAGTACACTCACTTAGGAAAACAGTATGTTTAATTTTCAGCTCTTTCAATGTACTAACTAGCTAGTAGTTTCTTCTTGAAGAGTGCTGGGATTCCCCTCCCATCTCATCCGTTAAACCGCCCCCCCGTGATGTTTTATTTTGTAATAGTTCTAGTTTGTTTTTCTCTTTTCTTGGTTAGTTTTATTTCTTTTCTCCTTTGTTTCTACTCTGTTTTGTTGTCTGTAATCTGTTCTGTGTTATTTACCAAAAAAAAAAAAAAACTAGCAAGTAGCAATACATATTAGATCCATTATTTGCTCTTCATTTGTGCCTGCATTAGAGCAGATAAGGTCTCCATTTGGTATTGTTTCAAATGTAAAATGGGTGAAAATTTTTCAACGCAGATGATATAGAAGAGAGTGCAAATGAACATGGGCATGATTCCCCACTTGCCCCAAAGACAGAAAATTTGAAAAACTCAAGGGGGGACTAAGGAAGGGATCTTGATTTGACTATAGGGTTTAGGGGGTGAAGCTAACATGTGGGCTGCTCTTGAATTTCGTTCCTCATTCAACAAATTATGATTTTTATAAGGGGGTCGTAGCACCAATTATAACCTATTAAGCTTATAATCATTTGGTCGGTATCATTTTGGGGTCAACCATTTGTCCGTTTCATTACTTCAATACATGGTTGCGATGAATTTTAATAATAAAATACGTAGCTTGTAACAGTGAGAATTTGGGCCTAACTAGCTTTGTTTGTGAAGGCAGGAGGACCACAGTGTCCCCAATTTTCAACGGAGAACAGCTTTGGGTTTGGGAAGAAGCGATTGTTAAGAGAAGTTAACTAGAGGCTACACATTAGCGAGAGTAGAGTTTTGATTTGTATGGCTTTGGCCTTTGGGGAGTGCTTCTGTGTTAACAAATGTCTTGGAAAGGTGATTAAAGGGGTCACCAAAAGGTAGAGGTCTGGGGACCCTTGTGAAGGGATGCGGGTCGACACCATTGGTCAAACAGTAGTGGGCAAGGTGGGGAGAGAGACCTACTTTAGAGAACAAGGAGATCACCCGATGGGGATAAAGGTCCAAGTGGTAGTGCTGGGCAAACCCTTTGTTTCCTTGTCTTGTTTCGGCACTTCAAAGTTCAAACCCCTACAAATTTGTTTTAATTTCAAAAGACATGCATTAGTCAATCTTCTCTATCTTGCTCTTATCACACTGGTCCTGATCCGACCATATCTGTCTCTGTCTGTGTGTGGGTGTTGGTGAGAGAGAGAGAGAGAGAGAGAGAGAGAGAATCATTTAAGCATCCCTAGTTTTGATTTGATCCCCTGTAATCCAACTTTTGTGGTATAAAGAAGTCATACTGCTTTCAAAAGAAAGTGGGAGCCTTCTTGTAGTGCAGTTAGATTGTCAAATACCCAATCCCAACTGGCCCGGCCGGAATTGGAACCCCTTTCAGAAATGAGAATTAGCTTCAGCTTTCTGCACTAGACTGCGAAAGAAGAGTGGATGATCCAACTCCATCCTTTTGTAAAAGAAAACAAAATCCTGATCCACTATTTTTTTTTTCTATCTTGATCAAGGTCATTATAGGGCCAGTCTGGAAATAAATAGTTTCATTTAACCAACTTTGTAATTGTAATCAGACAGCTGCCAAGCAAAATCCAATTCATTGGGCCCAAAACCAACCCATATCAAAAGAATACCAGACAGAGAGGATTGTTTACAATAATTTGATTAAACCAGCTTAACAAGTTAAGATCCAGGAAATTTCTAATGTGGGTACCATTACTTGGTTATCCAATTGTCTTCACCTAATTAATTATATATTCCTCTTCTTCCCACATATTAATTTGTCTCTAAAGAAGACAATTCAAGTCATGTTCAATACAAAGTGGGAATGCATGATTAAGAGGAATTGAACCGTTTTGTAGGGTAAAAGTCTAAGTATATAATTTATTTTAAACACTCGTAGTGGTGGATTAAGGCAGGGATTAAGTGAAGATAAAATTAATCCAAGAAGGATACACCCCATGTGCCTCTTCACTCCTATGGAAACAAAAAAACATTTTAAAGTATGAGCTCTCTTCTTCTGCTGCTTCTTTTTAGGGGTTGTTAGGCTTTAGATTCATAGGTAGTAGGGAATAATAGGTCGTTAAAGCCTATAAATTAAAGTGGTTTTTGTAAGGGAGAGGTAGTATTGCTTAATTATTTAAGCCTAATATTCACAAGTTAAACCATTATAGGAATAAAATAATTAATAAAGAAGAGTTTGTTGCCTTGTTTGATAATTTGAGAGAGAGAGAGAGAGAAGGTTCCTCTACCAAGGTAGTAGCTAGCCTCTGCTTAGTAGTTGAAACGTATCCCTTCACTTCAAATTTGCCAAGCCAACTAAAAATTCAGCCCCACTAGACTCAACTTGTTGCAATAGATTCATTTAACTACTGTGAATCATAACGTTGTTTGTAGTCATGTCTTTCTCATTCTCTACTTTCTTTTGCTTAAAAATTGTAACTAAACGATGGGCATTTGTTGTCACCTCACCTGTGTAATCAAGTTGATTAGTGTATCTGGTGTATGCTTTTCAATAACTTATAATAGTTGTGTAAAGTAACAATAATGTTCGAGTGACTCCCGTGTGGTGACCATAGCTTTTTTTTTTCTGATTTGATGATTACTTGTGTCTTTCAAGTAAAGATAGATGATGGAGGTAAAGCCTAAAGGTGGCGGTACACACAACTCAACTACACATGTAGATGGGCATCTCTTTCTTTTGTTTAGGCGTGGGTGTGATAGTGAGTGGTGGAATAAAGGGTTATAGATGTGCAATTTACTTGCTTCTTTGATTCTTTCTCATTAGAACATCAATATCAAAGGCAGCGGAAATCCCGTGTGGTGCACGGGATACTATAGTGAAGGAAAAAAAAGTCACAAAAAAAGGTTAGGGAACAATGTTGGGGCAAGTTGTACCCTGATTGGGGGTGTTGCTTTTAATGGATCCTTTTTCTTTTGATGGGCTCTTTTCATGGATCAGTCAGGCCATAGCCCTAGTGGTAGTGGGTTCCATCGCCTACATGAATTTGAATCGAATGCATGTAAGTGAAATCTCATCCTGTTATTATCATCAGGATCAGGAGAGGGCATATTTGAAAAGAAAATTATTAATTTGAGGACAAGATTAGAAATCCCACATTGTTGGGACTTGGGAAGACAGGTTTTGGATTCGGGGCTTTGGGCTTTTGCTTATACCCAAGTTTGGCATGCCGCATCTGAGTTGGGGGGAGCCATCTGTTTCTAATTTATTTAACCTTTTGCCATGTGGCAAGTTTTCACCTTAATTGTGCAGAATGGAATACTAATTGGGTCACGGTTTTATCGATTAATTGGGCGATAAACCCATGAAAATTGTGAAAACCGTCACCGGGTCACCGGTCAACCATTTGATCCGGTCCCAGTCTTGCCAGTTGCCACACTGACATCTGCACAAAATTATTCCCATATTTTTTCAGAGGAAGGCGGGCTGAGTTGAGACCAGGGGTTTTGTTTTAACTTTTAATTGATGGTACTTTCTATTATTGAAAACGAACCATAGACGGCTTTTTATACAACATATGTATACCGATTACCATAAAAGTTGAAGCGCAGGGCAGGCCTGGCCCGGTCGACGTCGTATAACAACAGAGAATCACACTGGTTGCTCCCTTCTCTCTGTTTCGTATGTATATCCCCCATTACTACTTTCAGGGAAGCAGAGAGCAAGAATTCTGATGTCCATTGTCTTTTCATCAGAAAGCAGCTTTAATATGATAACTGACCCAGTGCCCAGAACTTACAGAGAACAACCTGACACGATGGCTATTGAACTTTGACGGAAAGCTCTGCCCTCCATGCCCTAACTTAGTTCTTATTTAGTAAGTCTTGTATCGATTTATGTGGTCTTTAGTCTTTACATACAAGTGTCCGAATCCAAATACCAAATGTATCATTTTCGTTGTCTGGCTGGATGAATGAAGTGAACCCAGTTAAGGCTTTGGGATCGAAGAGAGATGTGTTCCCTAGCCCACTCACTTAGCGTGTGTTTATTTCCTTAAAAGTTATTATTTCATTATCAAATAAGCATTTCATTATATTCATCAATATGTTTTTATATTTATAAAAATGGGTTTTGATTTTTGTGTGCATTAATTATTCGGGAAGTTTTATTTTAACATTTTCTCAATGGTTGATGGTTTATTCACTCAATCGTTGACGTGATGCCTAATGACGTTTAGTTGTCAGTAAACAGTTTATCAAGCATTTTACTCGATTTTGAAGACAAATCAAGCACACACATTTATTTAATAAATGAAAGTTATACCAAATACATCGTTAGTAAACATTGTCTAATCAATCCTTGCAGGATTTAAAGATCGAGTTTTCAGGTTGAATGTTGGAGCCTTGAGGTCGAAGGTCTCCAAATGACTGCCCATAAAAATTAAGTTTGATGTTAGCCCAATGCCCGATCAATCTCAACTTTTCTAGGCATGTATGTCATTATAGAATCAAGCTTTGTTGTATTGGAATAATGTTTGACCAAATAAATGATGTGGCATCATCTTGGATGTTAGATAATATAAACCATGTTGAGAATGTTGCTGTGGGTACTAGTACCAAACAAAACCAGTATTGTTTTCTCAGGAAACAACCTATGTAACAACACCGATTTCAAACAAAATAGTGTTTATAACTCCACATGCCCAACACCATTTTTCTCAAAAAATGATATGATATTCCCAACACTGATACCAAACACCTACATAATATGTGACCTTGATTGGAATTGATATGAGTTATAAAGTGATGATTCCCTAATCCTTGAAAGAAGTCCCTTGGAAGCAGGCAGGTTAGAAAATTAGAAAAGCTTCAAGGGTTTCTTCTTGATTAAGGTCCTAACATTTGCCTTTGATTCTATGGATATGACCCGTAGATTGAGGTCGAAAACTTGGAAATTGGAATACATTCAACCAAAACCAGAAGCTCTAACACCCCAAGTCCCAACTCCAACTTATTTCATTGCAAATTTTTATTTTTTTACGAAATAGCTTGTGTTGGGTCCGTTTGCAGTATAAATGTGGACTGATGTAAAATTCTACTTTGATTTATATAATTATACTTGTCGGTGTTTGTTTACAGTGTAAATAAAGTTTGGTGTAAAATTACATTTTCGGTTGTATTTATTGACATTCGAATGGAGTGTAATTTTACATCATAAATCAAATCAGTAGAAAATTTTACTTAGGCTGCGTTTGGTAAAGGTGTAAAATCGAACTGGGGCAAACTTTGCACCCCGGTTCGATTTTACAAACATTTGGTAAATATGTAATTTTACACTGAAATTACATTTTACAAAAATCGGTGTAAAATTACATTTTACCTTTTAATTACATCGCTCACGCACGTTCTCTCTCTTTCTCCTTCTTTCTTCTTCTTCTTCTTCTCCTTTTCTCTCTCTCTCTCCTCTCTTCCTTTGACGAGAACAGAGAGACGACGATCTTTGGAAGCTTTCGCTCTCTCTCTCTCTCTCTCTTCCTTTGACGAGAACAGAGAGATGGCGATCTCTGGCAGCCTTCGCTCGCTTGCTCTCTCTCTCTCTCTCTCTCCTCTCCTTCTCTCTTCCTCTGACGAGAACAGAGAGGCGGCGATTTCTGGTAGCTTTTCCATCGCCTGTTTCTAGGTCTAATATGCCGGTTGCAACACCCAACGAGAATGAGAACAGAGAGGCTCACGTATGAGAGCCTGCAACACCCGGTCACCAGTTTATGGGTCTGATACACTGCTCATGATGCCTTGTTTCTTGGCTGACCGGCAAGGACTGCAATCTCTCGGTTGTAGTGGACTTTTACCTCGATTTCCTTGTGTTCATCATCGTTTCATTCACAGCACCATTCACAACCATTGTTCCCACTCCCTCTCTCTCTCTTCCCCTCTCTATCTTCTTCTTTTTCTCTGTCACTTTCTGCAGAACAGCTTGTTGGCTTCTCTATTCTCTCCCCCTTCCTTCTTCTTCTTCGTCATCATCCTCATACACTTTAACTGTTACACGAGGTGAGTGCAAAAGATGAACCGGTGATCTTCCAAACAAACATCAATGTAAAACTTTTACGTAACCAGTTCATCTTTTACACTTGTGTGGTAGGCCATTTTTCAAATACATCGGTGTAATTTTGTATTTACACCGCATCCAAACTAAATGTTATAGTAGAATTTTAGATTGATAATCGATGTAAATACTATATTAATAATTGATGTAAATATTACATTGATGATCTTGAATTCTATTAATGAAGTTTTACACCAAAACAAACGCAGATCATCAAATCCTAAAGGGCCCGTTAATAGTTAATACTTCTGCATCATCTATCATCCTTTTAATACCGAAAATGAGGTGAAAGGTCTGGTGTGTAGAAAAGTAAAACATAAATTACTTTTTTTGGTAACTAAAAATTAAATTACTCTATAACGCATGATATGGAAAAGATATAATATCCGAAAAAGCAGCTGATCAATAAATCAGAATCATAAACGTGATAGAGAACATGATGTTATTTATCAAAATTCATAGGTGGGTTTTGATTGATCAAAATCTTTTCATACCATATCTTTTCTGCATCATAAATTTTCCCTTTTTATGAATTCATCCATTTTCGATATTTAACTGAACCATCAAATAAATCCCCCTATGCAGGAAATAAATTTTCCTTTGCCCCTCTCGTTTTATCAAAAAAGAAATAGATTGCCGAAGCATAACTTAAAAAATTAAGTAGACAGCAGCTCATTTTTTAGTCTGATATACTGCATCCAAGAAAGTAATTTTGCAAAAGCAGCAGAGTATTCAATGATTCAATCAACCGTCTTTAACTTCCCCATCTATGGAGATTGCTCAGACGTACAATCATTCAAATTAGTTGATATAACGTTCTGTTGTAAAAATTTTACTTTAAATTAGGTGGCGTTTGATAAATCAGAAATTTGAAAAATTAAAAAGTATATATGCTTTTCTACTTTTTAGAGGCTTTGAATAGATAAGTTTGTTTGTTTTGGAAAACTGAAATCTGAAATTTTACTTTTTAGATACACTTCCAAGCACCTCTAGCGTCTGAAAAACAACGTTTTGAAACTAAAGAGGTCTGAAAAGTATTATCAAATGCCACCTTCTTATACAGAGAAATAAATATTGCACTTTTCTGCCTTTAACTCAAGGAAAAAAATCTATTAATTTGAAAATTGGCACATGAACAGGAATTATAGGAAGCTTCCGAGCTGCCAGAGTCACAAATGATCCTATTATATTTACAATCCATGTATGCCAGACTATGGGAAACATTATTTAAAGATTTGTCTATAGATTTGATGAGGGGTGATTTGGCCCAACCTAATAAGGACACGTGAACGCGGCTTGCCAGCCAGACGACAAATCATCATGTGGTGCCACGTTAGCAGATCCCAGAACCTCAGGTGCTCGGTCACTTCGGAGCTGCAGCACCTCGGTACCCACATACATCGAGGTGCCACATAACCGAACCTAGAAGCTTGTCAATCGTCTCCAAACTTCTCGAGATCATGCCGCGTAACTATAGGCCTTATCCTTGCCCCGCCCGAATCGGAGGGAAATAGTAAGCCTCGTTAACTACTACGTTACCCTCCTTCCAAAGCGGAACAGATCCCTACGTCATGGGTCGAGGATTTTGGGAGCGTTTCACAAGACCCACAACAGCCCAGCTATATAAGGGCATCAACCCCCAAGACTCAAGTACGCACGATTACTTGCTCACTAGCTTACTTGCATTCAAGCTTTCAGCTCACAACCAGAGTACAATACTAACTAAATCATCGAAGCAACCTCACCGGGTTAGCCACCCCGGGTTCTTTGATCCTTTGTCTTGCAGCTTGGTCCAACTCACTATGTGACTAGTGTCCAAGTAATCTTCCAGCTAGGAGCTTCTAGGTCGCACACCATCAATTGATGCCATCTGTGGGAAACCGATCAAAAGGTCAACCTTACACCTCACCCATCACCTTACTTTCTCTCAATGGCATCTTCAAGCAATACCGACAAGGGCATCGACATGAGCATCACTGAGGTCAGGACCACCCAACATCACTCCCTCAAGGCCTTTCAGTGACTATTGGGCAGTTCACCATCCCCCTCACTACCTCAAGAGTTTCTATCGTGTCGATGCAGCAGACGAGTCAGCAAATAAATGTCCCGCTGCCCCAGGTAAACACCACTTTCTTGGAACCCTCGGTGATTCCTCCTAGGGTCAGGTGTCACCAGTTCGATGATTTAGTTCAGAGTGTTAGATCCATGTAGATTCAGATGCAGCAAATGCATTAGTTCCAATAGTACTACTTCTATCAGCAGTACCAGTAGCAATTTCCACCATTGTAGCCGAACCAACAACCAGGTTAGTACTAGAATCAGATCCAAAACCAACAGCCTCACTAGAGTGTTCACCAATCTCCCCATCTGGGTGAGAGAAACTCATGGCCAACATACCCCCACAGTTTCTCAAAGGGGGAGCCTGAAAGATAGGCTCGAGGTAAGCTAGCATTAAAGGAACAATCAACAATAGCACTCACGTCCTAAGAATCGTGAGTCACAGCTCGGCGATCGCCAACTTGGGGCTCGAGGTGTGGGCTTGAGATGATACCCTTCGGCGCCCCGCAACAGCCAGCACCGGTCTCTCAACCAAGAAGAAGTAGAAGGAAAGAACCATGATCCACCTCGAAACAATGTTCGAGAGTGAGAGCGGACCAGAATCGAAGTACCCGATAACACAGAAGTCAATAGCACCAGCGTGGAGCCAGCAAAGAAGCAGCAATGGCAACGTCATGAGACTCGCCGGTCTTTCGCCAGGAACAGTCCGCTAGCAAGGAGCAGCCGCCTGCTAGAACGAAGCAGGGAAAGGGAGGAAGTGAGCTTGGTAGCTGCACATCCGGCTCCTGCCTTGTTGAGTTGACCCTCCCCTCTGTCACCTGAGCTACTAACAACCCCAATGGCGAAGAATTTCAAGGTACCCTCGTTGGAAAAGTATGGCAAAAGTCTCAACCCCAAGGACCATGTAGACGCGTTTCAATCTCAGCTGCATCTCGCTGGAGTAGACAAAGCGCACATGTGCATGGCTTTCTCCACCACTTTCAAAGGACTAGCTCGGACTTGGTTCAGGAACATCGCGCCGGGCTCGATCAAAAGTTGGGCACAGTTCATGGATATGTTCATGACCCACTTCATCACTAGTAAGAAGTTTCCGAAGTCACAAGAGAGCCTTCTGAACGTGGTGCAAAGGGAAAATGAGTCAATTCGGAGCTACATCAAACGTTTTAATGAAACGTGCTTACAGATACCGGATCTTGACCCAGTAGTGCGCCCCACTACAGCACGAAAGGGAGTTACACACAAGGAGTTCAGATGGTACGTCAGAGTAAATCGCCCGGAAAACATCACAGAATTCCTAGCATTGGTGGAGAGGTTCATAAGCACAGAAGAAAAGCTCAGCCAAAAACTGGAAAGCTAGCAGGGTGAAAAGAGGAAAAGAGAAGAAGAAGGAACAAGCAACGACAAGCACAAAAGAAAGAAGAGCAAATCACCGAGAAGAAGCAACTCACCTCGCTCGAGAAGTAAGTCCCCCTCTCAAAGTTACAGGTCAAGTCGGTGATCCAGGACCCCTCTTGTAGAAAGAACAAACTATACTCCCCTCAATGCAAAGCAAGGAGAAACCCTAATGACAATAAAGGAGTCCTCGTTCGTCAAGTGGCCACCAAGGCTACGGGGAGACCCAACGACTAAGAACCAGGAACCAGGAACCCAAAAGAGAGACGCTCCATAGTCGAGCAAATAGAACGAGCAGCCACCTCGACAGCTACCTGAAGAGAGACCAACCCATGGGGTAATCAACATGATCACCGACGGATCCATTGTAGCGTGGTGTACCATAGCAGCGGGGAAGACCTCGGCCAGAGAACTGAAGCACGAAGCAGAAAACCCATCGAAGCGACCTCAGGTGGAAGAGTCCATTTATTTCATCGAAGACGATGCGCGTGGGATACAGTATCCTTACGATGATGCTCTGGTCGTGAAGCTTATCATAAATGATTTTGAAGTGAAGCTGATCTTGGTGGACTCAAGTAGTTCGGCCAACATCCTATTCAAGGGGACCTTCGACAAGCTACAACTAAAGCAGAGTGACTTGAAACCAATAGATACACCCTTGGTGAGGTTCAGCGGCAAAGAAATTAGAGCCCTTGGCCGGGTCACGATACTAGTAGAGGCACAGATGTGGCCAAACGACGCGATTCGAGCATACTTTCCTAGTGGTCGTGACTCCGTCCCCCTACAACGTGAGTCTTGCAAGTGCTACGTGGCTGTAGTAAAAGGTATGGCAAAGTTGGCAGATGATGTCGAGTTAAAGCAACCAGAAGACTAAACTGAGGAGTGAGCTACCCCGATGGAGGAGACAGTTCATATACTAGTTTCCAAAACTGAGCCAAACAAGAAACTCTAGATCGGTGCTCTGATAAACGAACCGCTCCAAACACAACTAGTAAGTTTTTTACTTAATAATTTAGATGTTTTTGCTTGGTCCTTGGTAGAAATGCCCGGCATCAACCCTAGTGTGATTACTCACAAGTTAAATGTGGGTCATTTAGTCAAGCCAGTTAGACAAAGAAAATGCAACCTCACCCCAGAGTGGTGGAGGGTAGTCGATAAGGAAATTGGGAAACTCCTCACCATAGACTTGGTCGGGGAGGTCCATTACCTAAGTTGGGTGACCAACCCCGTGTTGGTGAAGAAGGCCATTTGAAAGTGGTGCATGTGCGTCGACTACACAACCTGAACAAAGCCTGCTCGAAGGACAGCTTACCCCATTCCAGAATAGATCGCCAGGTAGACGTGACCTTGGGGCACGAGTTGCTGAGCTTTATGGACGCTTACCCTTCTTTAAAGCAATAAAAAAGAATAAAGACTTTGTATGGACCAAGGAGTGCCAACTCACGTTTGATGAGATGAAAAAGTACCTAAGTACCGCATCTGTTTTGACCCGACTTAAGGAAGGTGACGAATTGAAGTTGTACCTCTCCGTGAGTGATGAGGTGGTCACCTTGGTATTAATCAGAGAAGTAGACCAGGTCCAATGGTCTGTCTACTACGTAAGCAAAGTTTTGTAGGACGCGGAGACAAAGTATCCCGACATCGAAAAGTTAGCATACACGCTAGTGGTAGCAGCTCAGAAACTATGCCCATACTTCCAAGCCTATACAATTGTCATCCTCACCAACAGACTTCTAAGGCACATTTTGCTTAAGCCTGAGGTGTCAGGTAGGTTGACAAAGTGGTCCATTGAGTTAAGCGAATATGATATCCAGTTTGAGCCACGTCCAGCGATCAAAGCCCAAGTCTTGGCGGACTTCATAGCAAAATGTACGTTCAGCACACTGGCCCCTGGGCTGATTGAACTCGCTAACGAGTTGGAGGAAGTGGTGCTGGACTGATACTATACAGCACCGGTCCCAGTCAGGGTTAGATCGACTTAGGACGAGGAGCCCTAGATTCTCCACGTAAACGGCTCGTCTAACTAGCGAGGAAGTGGTGCTGGACTGATACTATACAGCCCGAGTGAGGTGAAACTAGAATATGCCCTCTGGTTTGGATTCGAGGCATCAAACAATGAAGCGGAGTATGTGGCACTGATTGTCGAGGCTAAGTCTAGCAAAAGAAATGGCTATAAAACACCTCGTCACGTGCAATGACTCTCAATTGGTAGTAAACCATGTCAATGGTGACTATGAAGCTCGTGATTCAACCATTGCAGCTTACCTCGCCAAGGTCAGGGAAATCCTACTTACTAGGCAGATTCTGAGGTCCAAGAACGCTGAGGCCGATTCCCTGTCACACTTAGCAAGCACTAGCAACAACACAATGCGGATTGTATACATAGAAGACCTGCCTCGACCCAGCATCCTCAGGGGGGGGGGCAGAAGAGGTTGCTCCTATGTTACAAGCATAACTAAGTTGGATTGACCCGTTCGTTGATTATCTGCTCCACGGGACCCTACCAGTAGAACGCAATGCAGCTCGGAGGGTAGAGCGTCAGTTAGCTTGGTACGACTGTATAGGAGGTCCTTTACACTCCCCTACCTACGTTGCTTGTAACCTTCAGAAGCCGAATTAGTACTTCATGACATCAATGATGGACTATGCAGAGGACACTTGGGGGGCAGAGCGGTTGCCCAAAAAGCACTTAGACAGGGCTGCTACTGACCCACCATGAAGGCAGATGCACTCGAGCTCGTTAAGAAATGCGACAAATGTCAGAGGCACGCCAACATCCTCCATCAACCTGCTGCCGATCTAAAGTACCTGACCAGCCCGTGGTCCTTCGCACAGTGGGGGATTGACATCCTCGAACCATTTCCGTCGGCAACCAGGCAGAGATAATTCTTGGTCATAGAGGTAGACTACTTCACAAAGTGGGGGGAGGCTGAGCCGTTGGTGAATATTACAGCTCAGAACGTGCAAAACTTCTTCTAGAAGAACATTGTGTGCCTTTTCAGACTACCCAAGGTACTGATCTCGGACAACGATAAGCAGTATGAAGACATCAAATTCCAAAACTGGTGTGTCGAGATGGGGATTTAGCAAAACTTCACTTCGGTGGCACACCCGTAGGCAAATGGACAAGCCAAAGTGACGAATAGGGCTATACTTCACGGACTAAAAGCTCGCTTAGCGCGAGCTAAAGGGTTGTGGGTGGACGAGCTACCCAGTGTCCTTTGGGCCTATAGGACAACCATCAAGACTGCAACCGGTGAAACCCCCTTTAACTTGGCGTATGGAATGGAGGCAGTGATTCTGACAGAAATCGAAGTACCAACGTTGCGGCTCGAAGCATATGACGAAGATGCAAACAACAAAGAGCTCCAAACCAACTTAGACCTAATTGAAGAAGTACGCGACCTGGCCTATATTTGGAACACGACCTACCAACAACGGGTAGCTCGGTACTATAATGCCTGTGTCAGAAGGCGATAGTTTCAAGTTGGTGATCTGGTGCTCCAAAAGGTAATGATACCTGAGCCCGACATAGGTAAGCTCGGACCGAGCTGGGAGGGTCTGTACCGGGTGAGACGAGTGTTCGAAGAGGGCACATACGATCTCGAGACTATGGAAGGGAAACAAGTACCTCGAGCTTGGAACGTTGACAACTTGAGGAGGTACTATCTATGAGCTTGCGACTCCAGTCCGACTAAAAAATTTTCTAAGTCCACAAGATCATCGAGTTGGTCAAAAGGACGTCGAGCTGGAGAGAGGACTGTGAATCACTCCCAAAGCCTAAGGGCTATGGTGTCGATATGATCTCGGCACAATATAAGTCCTAGTCTTCTCTTCGGCATGGGCATATAAGTCCTAGTCGCCTCATCGGCATAGGCATGCTAAGACCTAGTCGCCTATTCAACACGGTCAACCTAAGACGTAGTCGCTTCGGCATAGGTAACCAAGAACCCAGTCACTTCGGCATGGGCAAACAAGTAGCTCGTGCGCAGACAGGTCAGGTATATACCCTATAGTGTCTGTTCACTTCAGTGTACATTCAGATCGGGTTACCCCTACTCGGACCTAGCTCATCAACTTGACACTTCGGGAGTGATCCACACTTAGAAAAATTTTGCACAACAAAGACTTTCGAAACTACTACATTGTATTAATGAAAGAGAGTTTGAAGTACATGCAAAAAAAAAGAAGAAGAGCTACATCTACTCAACCGAGCTCGGAGGCTCAGGACATCATATATGTACGGGGGGTCCAAGAAAAGAGGTAGATAAACATCAGTAGATATGGGGCTCCTCGTCTCCAACAGTAACTCCGGCAAGCTGGTTGGTCTCCATATAATCCTTGGCAGCAGCATTTCCATCTCCCTCCTCTGTTGTCTCTTCATCGAGGAGGTCATCATCACTCTCCTCCTCAGAGTCTGAGTCCTTGGCAACCTCCCCAACCATCTCCTCGATAACTCTGGACGTGGTGATAGCGCTGAGGTCGAGCTTGGGGAACTCGCGCCGTGTCAGCTACCTGCTGAGCTTGAAGCCCTTGTAATAGGCCGTTGTGCCAGTCTTGATCAGTAATTTGCGCAACTCCTCCGAAGACTTATACTGCTCGATGACTTGAACCTTGGCATCCTTGATCGCATCTTCGAAGATCTCTGTGCGCTCCTTCATAAGCTCTTTGAGGTTCAACTTCTCCCTCTAGAGAGCCTCCCTTTCCTCCTTAAGCTTCTTCTTATCCTTCCTCTGTAGCACAATCTGCTCCTTTTGAGCTCACACATCCTTCTCCAACTTATGAATTTCACCACGAGCTAGGTCTAGTTTGCGCTGAATGCTCCGGTAGGATTCTTTGGCCTGAAGGGCCCGCTTCATATGCACCTCGGATTGGCAAGCTAGAGAGTGAATTGTAGAGTTCACCTACCAAGGAAGAAACAAAATCTAAGTAACAAGAAAGAGTGGTAGGGAGCCCGTCCAAGGATCAGATACGTACCACCATACAGTGAGTAGCCGCTTTGCCCCGAGCTAAGCTACCGGTAGATTGGCCCATTGCACAACCTCCTCGGTGAAGACTGTATCCTTACTCTTGAGGAGACCAAGCTTTGGGGTCAAAATGCTTCGAGCTGCTCGGGAGGAGACATCCCCCGAAGGGGTGGCCACCTAAGTGGACTAGGGCTCGGTCACTATAGCCTCCTCGGGTAGGTGAGGTGGAGAAGCCCTACCTTGGTCTTCCTTGACCAAGTCAATAATGAGAGGATGCTTGGTGGCGGCAGTGTCGACGTTGGATGTGGTGGCGGCTTCATGGGGACGGGCCTTCCTCTTCTTCCCCCTCTTCATACTTTCGAAGAGCTCAGTAGCAAGGATATCGGCCATGGCTCCTACAAAAGGTAATGAACATATTGGTCACAAGATTAAGACAAGTTGCAAAAAAGAAAACAAGTGTGTGCACCAAGATGGCAACCTACTAGGAGGACTCAACCCAGCTTGTAGGAGCTTCTCTTCAGACATGAAGTTTCCGAACTTAAACCCGAGCTTCGCCCAAGAACGGACTTCCTCCTGTGTTTCTTCGTCCAACCTGATGCTGGGGTCCCGAATGACAGGCCTCCAGTAAGTTGGAAATGGCCACCCTGAAGTATTACGAACCATAAAGTAATGCTTCTTCCAGGCCGAGACTTTGTTGGGGAGGTCATGCAAAATCTTGTAACCAGGATAGGGAGACATGTAGTAGCTCCGCCTATGCTTCGAGAGGACATAGGCTGAGTTCTTTTTGATAGAGTAGGTCAAAGAAAAAATGTCGATGGTCAAGGGCCGGTGGTAGTCATGAAAAAGGGAGATGGTACCTACAATGTTGCGAATCGAGTTGGGGTGGAGCAAATCTATGGCGATGTCAAAAACTTTGACGACCTCGATGATAAAGGGGTGAAGTGGGAAACGTAGCCCAAATATGAGCTATTCCTCAAACACCACGATCTCATCGTGACCGTGGTCCCAAGGAAACCTTCCTAAGGGGATATCGTATACAAGGTTGTTAGGCAGGTTGTACTGAGCTACCAAAGATAGGAGTCTATTAGCCGTCATTATGGAAGGACCGAAGTTGTCTGGTCCCCAACCCTGACGCAAAGTGGAGGCCTCTTGCTTGAAGCCTCACGCTCCTGTTGAGGTGAGTCTGCCTCGGACGGGTTGGAGTCCAAACCCCACACTGAGGCATTCACCTCGGCAGGGTGAGACTCAGCAGCCTGCGTCGAGGTGCCCACCTCGGCCCCAACGAACTCTTCACTACCATCAAAAAGACTACCTAAGCTAACACTAGACATAGGAAACGGAAACAAAGAAAGATGAACTCATCAAGAAGATCGAAGGAAGCAAAATGACCTTATATGCAAAGGAAACTAACATCGACCTAGAAGACTGAAGCGACCTCAACAAACTCGAGCACACAATATGTGGTGAGAAAAATGGGCCCCTCTGGCCCTTATTTATAGCCACCACGACCGAGACTCAATGGTTGAGATCTACATGATCCGACGGCTCCTATGAAAACTGGTTGTACACCACCCGAGATCAAAATCGATTGAGCGCACGATTTGACATCTGCGGAGTTTATAAATGGCGTGGCGTCCACCATACCTAATACGCAATCTGGTGTATTCCCTAGTTGAGCCAAACGGGTCATGAAGGTCTGACCGAAGAGCCACCCTCCAAACCACCTAGAAGTCGTGCTAAATCCACCTAGGCTCGCCATGAACTCCCCGTGCCAAGTTAGGACCCCTGGCACGAGGAGTGGGGGAAAATTGATGAGGGGTGATTTGGCCCGACTTAATAAGTAAAGGACAAGTGGACGTGGCCTACTAGGCAGACGACAAATCATGTGGTTCCACGTCAGCAAATCGCGGAACCTTAGGTGCTCGGTTACTTCGGAGCTGGAGCACCTCAGCACCCACGTACGCCAAGGTGCCACATAACCAAACCTAGAAGCTCGCCAATTGTCTCTGAACTTCTCAAGATCGCACCACGTAACTGTAGGCATTATCCTCGCCCCACCCGAATTGGAGGGAAACAGTATGCCTCATTAACTAGTACGTTACCCTCCTTCCAAAGCGGAACGGATCCCTACCACACGGGTCAAGGATTCTAGGAGCGTTTCTTGAAACCCACGGCAGCCCAGCTATATAAGGGCATCAACCCCCAAGACCCAGGTACACACGATTACTTTCTCACTAGCTTACTTGCATTCAAGCTTTCAGCTTGCAACCGGAGTACAATACTAACTTAAGCATTGGAGCGACCTCACCGAGTTAGCCACCCCGGGTTCTCTGATCCTTTGTCTTGCAACTTGGTCCATCTCACTACAGGACTAGTGTCTAGGTAATCTTCTAGCTAGGAGCTTCCAAGTCGCGCACCATCAAGACTTAATACATATATGATCAAAAAAGGAGATAAGTTTCAAAACTGTTTCTTGCATATCTTTGACATGCTAGTGAACATCCTCCTAGCTATTTAAACTATTTACTATATTAGCCGCATCACAAAAAACAAATAAGTCCTTGATTTGGAGTTGTGTGATGATGCGCAATCTGACAGCTCCTTATTGGCGGACAGCTCAGTGGTCGAGTTGATGAGGTTGCCTGTTTGAGCTGCAAAAGACAGTATCAGAGTATTTGGGTTGCTTTACCCAGGGTGGGCACTCTAATGTTTAAGTTAGCGAATTGGAGAATTGAGAGAGCTAGGGAGCATGTGAGCTTAGTTGCGCATGTACCTTCAAAGGATGGAGGTGAGGCCTTTATATAGGCTAGATGCTGTGAGCCTCACGAACCGTGTCCGAGATCGTCGACCCATGTGGGTCGAAGGCGGCTTCATGCCTGGAGATGGAATCCATGTAAAAGGATGATGCTTATCTAGTCTCGCCCGAGACGAGCATGGTGAGAACCGACCCATCTAACGTGGCATTGTAATCTTGGGGGTGTCAAAGACAATAAGGAGGAGGTTGCCTGGTAGGCCGCTAGCTGAACTTCAGGTTAGACCGACAGAAGCGAGTCGCCTCGTATGCCGATGTGATGTCTTGTCAGGGCCAGGAAGGTTAGGTGGAAGAAGCTTGCCTCTTACACCGACTTGAGGTTCCGACTAGCTATTCGTAGTTTGGCCTACCAGGGTAGTGCCAAGGTTGCAAGATGCCCGAAGTGGCCTGCTTGTGTGTTGTTGAGGTGTCGTCTAGCTGTCTAGAGATCCTATGTGTCATAATACTATTTAGAGGACCAAATTGCCCCTCATCAATTGCCCCCCCACTCCCAAGTCTGGGGTGGTCGGCCCGATTAGGGAGTAGTCATAATTCGGGATGATTTGGTCTGACCAATGGTTCAAGATCGGGTTGGTTTAGTTAGTTTGGCCTCATCACAAGGTAGAGTACCGGAGACGTGCAGATGCCACATAACCATTAGATCGCGTGGATGTCAAAAATGCGCTAAACTGATTTCTCCTCAGAATACGAACTGTTGTACCCCAGCGAACTATTGGATCCAACTAATCTCAACCGTTCTTAGTTTAGTCACTTGCTTATAAGTAGGATCCTCGGGGTCCCATTTTCCTCATCCCTGTCTTTGGAGTTTTCTGGTGAGATCATGAAGCTTGGCGTTATTGGGGTGCTTGGTCTTGTCGGCGAGGTCAGTCCACTCTTCTTAGGTGAGTCATTTCCCTTACCTTCATTTTCATTCACAATGTCTTCTAGTAGTGAGTCCAGAGAAGAGGGGCATCAATCCTTCCAAGCCGAGGGAACCTCGGCTCAGGACCTGCGTTGTTTACACAAGAGAGCCTCGTCTTCACGTAGGGTTAGGGCACCCAACCAGTTCGGTTCCATCAAGCTTTCCGCTAATAAAGTGTACAAGCTCACTACCCAGTATAGGATTCCAAATGAGTTTGGATAGTTTCTTCCTCTTGAGGGGTACCCGTGGGAGAATAGGGATGATGAGACAACTGTCTTCGAGGAGGGCCTAAAAGTGGGTCTTTGGTTTCCCCTTCATCGGATGATCCCCGAGGTGCTGAACTATTACAACATTAGTTTAGATCAGATCCACCCTAAATCCATTAGGACTTTGGTCAGCACTATTTCATTTTGTCACCACGACGGCTTCCCCTTAGATGTTAAGACCTTCATTGGCATGTGCCACATAAAAAAAAAACCTTCGAGCACTCCCAGGATTTATAGTTATTACTTGTCCTACCAACCTAGGTGCAAACTATTGAACGACTTCCCCTCCAAGACGCTAGCCTGGAAGAGGAAGCATTTCTTTCTTGACCTAAATGGTGGGTGGTAGGGTTGTTCACAAATAATGCCAAATTGACCAAACCGACCAACCCGGCCCAACCCAACCTAATTTAGTCGGTTTTCCTTCACCACCGGTTGGTTTCGAGCTGTGAAGAAGGATAAATCGATAGTTTGGTTCGGTTTCGATGTTCATGTGTGAAAATCAAAATTGAACCAAACCAAACCAAGTTAGTTAGTTACTAGGTAATCCCTATCCTAGCTTCTTGTTTCTAGTTAGTTACTTATTTTTAACATTAAAGAACAATAAAATAAAACATTAGTTACATGGGAATTACTTTTGTCTTTAGGATTATTTTCCTTTTTTGAGTAGGAAATTTTACATTAAATAGGAAACATTGAATATGTCTATGGAAGGAAAAGGTAAAATTTGTCAATTTCAAAAACCATTTTGGGATTGGCAAGCATTGCAAGCAAGACCCCAACACTTTTAAACTTCCCAAAAAATGTATTATATATGATATGTATATTTCTGAAATGTACAATTCAATTTTAAATGTATTTCCAAAAAATATATTCTCACTAAAATATATCACAAGTATATATTATATATATTTAAAGCAGAAATATATATTTCAGAAATGTATATATATATATACATATATATATATATATATCAGTTTTAAATATATTTCCAAAATTTCCATATTCTAAGACATATTTTTATATATTTCAGTTTTATTAATGTTAGATAAAAAATAACATATATAGTTTTTTGATTAAAACCAATTAGTTGCTTTTTTCTTAACTTGTTTCATTAGGGATGTTCATCTTGAGAAACTCAAAATCATTATAAATTTATAATGGTATTTTATTTTCAGATGGATCCTAAAAGAAAATGTGTATGGAGTTGATGAAGTTGAAGATCCAGTAGCAATGGGCTTAAAGCAACAAGATTCTAAGGTTGCAAATCCGGTAAAAAATCCCCTTGCTCCTCATAAAATTACTAAGACACAGCCCATTAAAAAAAACAAAAGGCAAGGTTCTAGACTAAAATTGGAAATTTGGGATCATTTCACTAAAATGGAGGATAATGATGAACCTAGGGCTGCATGTAACTATCGTGGCAAAGACTACACATGTGACACAAAAAATCATGGCACTAGTAACATGTAGAGTCATTTGCAGCAACAGTGCATGAAATATTCTTATAGGGTTGACAAAAGACAAAAGACATTATCTTTTGAGCCTAAAAATGAGGGAGGAGAAGATGGTCTCACTACTGGTAAGCTAAAAGCATTGACCTTTAATGTTGAGGAAGCTAGAAAGGAGCTTGCTAAAATGGTTATAATTGATGAATTACTATTTAGGATTGTGGAGGGGAAGGATTTAAGAACTACTCTTGAGCTTTGCAACCTAAGCTTATAGTCCTATCCCATATCACACTTTCTAAAGATTGCATGAAAATTTTTCTTGAGGAAAAGATGAAACTGCAAAAGGTGATGGAAAATTAACGTATATGTCTTACCACTGATATTTGGTCATCAATCCAAATTTTAAATTATATGTGCTTAACTACACATTGGGTTGACAGTGAATGGAACTTGAACAAAAACATTTTAACATTTTGTCAAGTTCCTAATCACAAGGGAGAAATAATTGGTAAGACTATTGAGGAGTGCTTGCTAGAGTGGGGCATTGATGGAATTTTTACAATTACTATTGATAATGCAAGTTCTAATGATGATGTAATTAGATATTTAAAAAGAACTAGGGATTGAAAAGGCACCATCTTAGAACATGAATTCATGCATGTTATGCTCATATTGTGAGTTTGGTAGTGAAAGGAGAAAATAGAAAATAGGAATCTTGTATGCCTTGATGTTGAGACTAAGTGGAATTCTTCCTATTTGATGTTGGAAGTTATTGAAAGATTTGAAAGAGCTTTTGACCGATTAGGTGAGGATGACCCAAGATATCTCTTATACTTTGAATGTGGTAATGAGGATGAAAATGAGGAGAGTGGAGGTAGAAATAAGACAAGAAAATGGAGAGAGAATAAACGTATTGGCCTCCTAATTATGATGATTGGGACAACACTAGACGTTTTGTGAAGTTCCTAAAGTTTTTCTATAATGTAACATTATGGTTTTTTGGATCTCTTTATGTCACATCAAATGCATTTTTTCATGAACTCGTGGTATTGCAAAATAGGTTCGTTTGTTTAGAAGTGGAGACAGTCTTTTGAGTTCTATGGCAGAGCACATGAAACGAAAGTTTGATATATATTAAGAGAACCTTGAAAATCTGAATTTCTTGTTATATGTTGCCATTGTTTTGGATCCTTGTTATAAATTAAAATATGTGAAGTTTTGTTTTGATCAAATATATGATAGCTAGAGGGCAAGAGAGATGACCGAGAGAGTAGAGGCAACTCTTAATTGTTTATATTACCATTATCATGATCATGAATGGATTTCAAATTTTGATGCAGGACATGAAACATCAGGTTCAAGTAAAGTTTCTAATGAGATGGATTTTGATGATAATGAAGATGATACATGGAGATTCTTAGCATCTAAATTTGCAAAAGCCAAGTGATTCATTTGACATTTTGATTTGGTGGAAAATTAATTCTCAAAAGTATCTTATACTTTCTCAAATAGCAAGGGATGTCTTGGCCATGCCAATTTCTATAGTTGCTTCTGAATTGGCATCCATCACAAGTGGGCGTTTACTTGATCAATTTAGGAGTTCACTATCTCCAAAAATTGTAAAAGCTCTTATATGTGGCCAAGATTGGTTATAGTGCAAACCAATCCCAATTGATGTTCGAAAAGCTATGGATGAAGTGGAAAAATATGAAGAAATTGCATTAGGTAATATTTATGATCTTGTGAATAAACCTTATTTCATGATATTATTTATAACTTATCTAATTTTTTAGATTACATACTAAAATTTGTTTCTTTGTTTTAGAATTCTCGGGAATAACGAAACATGTGTAATTAAGTGATGGCGAATGATGTTTTGGTAAGTCTTAATAATCTTTACAAGTGTAATTATTTTTTGTACAATTTAAAATTTCATTTTCCAAGTAATGTGACAATCTAAAACAAAATTTTCTTGTTTATTTCTTAACAATTAAGTAATTGGCAGGGCAGCATTTCTTCTTTAAACATGAAGTTCCAAAGTCCATTAGGCCACCTAGTTTTTGAATGGCTGCAAGAAATTTTGGATTAGTGATTAATGAACAACTTTTGTTATTAATTTTTTCATTTAAATTTTATCATTCAATGGTTGAAATGATGTTCAATTTATGACATTTTTTACACCGTAATTGTTTTTAAGTCCAAAAGTTAGTGATGTTCAGTTACAAGTATAAGTTTTATTGTAACTAGAATTTTTTTTAGAAGCCAAGATGGGTTTATTAGTGATGTTTAGTTACAAGTTTAAGCTTTATTATTAGTGATTTTAGTTAAGTTTATGGCTGAAAAGAGGTTCTGTTATAGGTTTAAGCTTTATTAGAAGCTAAGATGGCTTTATTAGTGATATTCAGTCACAGGTTTAAACTTTATTAGTGATGTTCAGTTCAATTTATGGATGAAATGATGTTTAGTAACTTCAGTTACAGGTTTAAGCATTTTTAGCAACCAAATTGGGAGAGATTTTGCTAGATTGCTAGTGTTATTGTAGGTTGTAGATGAATCATTCAGCCAAATTGGGAGAGTTGTTCTAGCAGCCAAACCGACCCTTCATGTTTGGGTTAGTTTTGCTTAACGGAAGGTTGGTTTCAGTTTGTTCTTTAAGTAACCTGACTAGGTCAGGTCGGTTGAAAAAAGAAACTATTAAATTGACTGGTATGTCCGAAAGCTCGTCGTTAACCACTTCGAAACACCAGTTTAATTATTTGTAAATTTTTTCGTTTGTCAAACAGCTACAAACATAGTAAATGGGTAAGAACGGGTCGTATCCACAGGGAAGCAAGCAAAAAATTAATATATACTTAGATCCGGACAAGAGAATGCAATCGGGAATGGAAGACAATACGAAAATAAAATTTATTATTGTTGAAATTAAAAGTTTTGAATTTAAATAAGACAATAAATAAAAAAATTGCGGATCCGGATCAACAAGGGATATAAAAGAAATAAAAGTGTTGAAATTAAAGTATGGGAATCAACAAGGGATATAAAAGAAATAAAAAAAAAAGATCAAGAATCCGGATCCGGTAGCGGTAGTTGCAAATCGGCCAGACAACTTGCAGAAACCCCTCCTGACAAGAAACGAGCGTCTGTTCTTTCTACAACTCTCGAACCCCTCGAGACACCTTAGCCTTGAACCAAACGAATCCAAATCTACAAAATAGAGAAATGAATAAGAATTAAATCTAAAAGATTGCAGAAATAAAAATAACATAAAAGAAAATAATGGTTAATTAGATCCAGTGGTGGTAGTTGCAGAATGGTTGAACAACTTGCAGGAACTCCTCAAGAAACCTTAGCTTTGTTAACTGAGTGGCCAACCCCTTTCTCAAAGGCCCCTGGGGTCCTTTTTATAGAGAATGGTGGATATAACTGGAATTAGAGAGAAAGAGGGGAGTGGAAGTTGGGTTTTAGCAAAAATATGGGTGCCCTAGGGTTTAGAATGAAGGGTTAGGATGGTTCTAGGATGATCCTAAGGCTGAGAAGAAAAGAAGAAGGCACCCAATATTATGTAAGGCTGAGATTTAATGGTTAAAGGCTGAATCGTGAAGATTAGAAGTTAGGTGGCTCCTAGGGTTAGAATGCTAAAAAGAGAGTGCCCTAAAATGGATAGTGGATATTAAAAGGGATGGAATGTGAGGATTTAGCAGTTAGGGGTGGCTAGGGTTTGTTAAGAGTGAAAAGAATGGGTTAAAAGGAGCCATAGGGTTTGCTAAGGCGTGGGGGGCATGCTAATACAGTAGGAGGGGTGCCAAACTGGGTTTAGCAGATAGGAGGCGCCCTCCTGCTTTTAGTTTTTCACAAAAACACCCCCTCTCTCAACTGGACTTCACACCTGCTTCCCAAAATTTGCATTTCAGCCATGAAAACTTTCTACTTTTCCCTAGAATTTGCACAGAGACCCTAAGAGGCCACAACATTGCATTTAACTGGGAAAAGGGCACATCTTGACTATTCTAAGGCCAAAAATACCCCTTAATTGAGGCCCTTAAGGCATCAAAATGCAGAGTTATCACACCCCCCAACTTAAACATTGCTAGTCCCTTAGCAATGCAGCCTTAAAATTATATTGGTCATAGAGATTTTCCCATCTCATGATCCTCCCTGACAGAATTAGTCAAGCATCCTAATTCCAGCATTCTCAAACTCTATATAGATTGGTATTGGGTTTTAGGGGTAAAACCATCTTGTTTTGAATATTACAAATGCTAGACAGTTTTTGTATGCCCTTAGCTTCAATAAGAATGATGTACATTATGAGTTTATTGTAAATGAATAAAGTACATATTTGATTCATGTTCCTGCGGTGTGTTTCTGTGTAATACCCTTAAACTGGACACTTAATGAGACTCGTGTTAGTTTAGAATGTTCACAGCTAGTGGATCGGTCTGGGGAGACCTATCCTGGTAAGGCTAACACTGATGTGCCACCAAGTCGGTTGGGGTGGCCTGTCTCAGCCGCCAGGGTGAGACCCAAGGCACATGCAGTGTAGGATTAATTGAATCTTTGAAGCGGACCAGATTTCCAGTATTGCCCTGGACCTTGGAGATT